>CM046447.1:68409822-69009822 GCA_025506515.1 Flaveria trinervia | reverse complement strand
TTGAACTGATCTCCATGTTATGATTGATATCTTTTTAAAACCTGTTTTCTTAATTGTCTCATGTAATTATTTCATATAATCTTTTTCTATTTTTGTTCTTTCCTTCTTTTATTTTTATGCTCCATAGTCCATCATTATTTTACATAAAAAATGAAAATGAATGGCATACATTTTTGTAGAATTTTCTCTTATTCATAGAAATTTCGGGGGAGGACAACTCAAGTTTATCTATCTGTATTGCAAAATAAAGTTTTTACTGCCTAAAATATTTGAAGTAGGTCAACACTTTTGTGATTGAGATAATCATGATAGGCTCAGCCAGAAAGCGAAGTAGACAGTGATCTTGTGGCTAAACTAATAGAATAAGAAGCTTATTGACTTGGATTATCCCCTTGATATTTTTGGTCTTCAAAAAGTTTCAAGTCCTTGTCCAAAATGGATTGAGAACATTATACCTCTTCTTTGATGTGTCAATTTGTAAAATATCAAAAAGTGCTACTTGTTAGCTCCTTTTGCATCAAATAAGCTCTGTGTTGTGTATTATTACGTGCTTATCTCATCTGCTATGTGTGAACATTGACCTGGAGTGATGATCTCCTTTGTTATACGTAAGTATAGACCTGGAGCTCTCATCAACAAGTTATGATGATCCTCTATGTTATATGTGAATATAGACCCGAAGCTCTCATCTGTCAAGATCAAATAATTATCTCCTCTTTTATACGTGAGTATAGACCTAGGTCTCTTATCATTTGAGAATTATAAGATCTGTGCTTCTTTGGAAAAGATCCTTATTATGATCACCATGGGATAATCAAGAAGAGTTTGTCATTTTGTTCAATACATCATGAGGACATGATGAGTTTCTTCGTCAAATATTTGTGGGGATTAAGTCATTTAAGTCTTCTTTTAACAAACCAAAAACATGATAACAAAAGTTGCAGTTCACTTGTTGAAAAGAAGAAGGCATGGGTTCAAAAGGACAAGTATATTATCAATCCCGCCAAACTCTAACTTTTCGGAAAATCTCTTCAGCTTATTGTATCTCAATATCCTTTCAACTTCCTTCATTTTTATAATTTTATGAAATTTAGTTAGGTCTTGTGGGTCATTTTTGGTTCTTTTATTTTTTATTTTTATGTTTATTTTCTTTTTCTTTTTTGTCTTTGTCTTTAATTCTTTTTAAATAATAACTAAATACAAAAAAGAAATTGATTTTTTAAGTTTTTATGTCAAGCGAAACTATAGATACGCTAGAAGTTTCGCTGTGCGGAACTATAGACTCGCCGATACTTTCGTTCATTTTATAACCATTGTGATTCAAGATTATATTGATTTCTAGTGTGTTTTTTATGTGATTGATGATCATTTAAGTGTTAGGTGTGTGTTTCGAACCTTCGTAAATAGTTTAATCTAGGTTTCATCCGCGATTAATGGACTAATTTGATTTTGACTCTTTGAAAACTTCGTAGTTCATTCTGGAAAAGTACCGATGCATAAAAGGAAACTAAACGGAAGTTCAATAGTTTTCAGCGAAACTGTGAGGTTATGTTGTCCAAGCGAACTTGATAGTTTCGCTTGCCAAAAATCAGTTTCGGCCCACGGAAAATACTTCTCAGGCTAGCTGAAACTACAAGTGATCTTTTTTTGGACATACACTTTTGCCAGCCGAAACTACTGTTTCGGCCAATGAAACTGCAATTTTGTCTAGCAAAACTAAATATGTTTTTCTTTAACTTTGTTCTTTTTAACTACTTTTCTTTATTATTTATATTGTTACATCTTTCTAATGTGTTTCATCTACTTACTTTAAGATAAATGGCTAATTTGAAATTTGACGAGCGGAACAACATCAAAGATATTCTTGATGATAGGAATACAAAGCTGCGAGATTTCATGACTGTATAAGCTGGCTTAGGGAGTCTCCTATTGCTTATGCTATCTCTCACTCTCCAACCATATATGATCTGCACATCCGAGACTTTTGGAGATTTGCTGAGTATGACACGAGTGCTAATCCTCAGAGGATTGTAGCTAGAGTTTTAGAGAATGATATCTCCCTCACTGTTGAGTTTATTGCACGGGTGCTAAGGCTATAAGAGGACTGTTGAGATGAGGCGGTGTTATCCAAACATAAGGTGTTTGAGGCCTTTAAGAGTGTAGGGTATAAAAATCCTCCTTTAGGGACAAGAAAAGAAGTCAAAAAATCTTTCCTATGCAAGGAGTGGAGATATATTTCCCACGTCTTTATTATGTGCTTGGATCACCGACAGGGAGGATCGAATGGACTAAACATAGACTAGACCAAGGCCATGATTATTTTTTGTAGAGGGAAAAAGGCTAATATAGCTAAGCTAATAATTGATTGTATGGCCGAGAATGTGATGACTCTAAAGAAGGATAAGTGGTTGCTGTACACAAGGTTTATCCAGATGTCGGTAGATGATCTATTTCCAAATGTGCCTAGGCATGGAGAAATAAAGAGACTGGTTCAAATGAACACTAAAATATTTGCTGACTGTTCTACCATCAGGCATGGTTTTAGTGGGAAGATCACTCATCTATGGGAGAACATGTATCCACCCGAAAGGTGCTTAGGAGGGTGATAAAAGCTGATGATAAACATGCTAAAGAAACAAGGGAAAAGCAGGCTAAGTCAGTGAAGAAGAGGAAGAGGTATGCGAAAGAAAAGACTATGACTTTGAGGAGGATATAGATGAGGAGGAGCAAGCATTGAGAGCGAGAAGGGAGAAACAATCAAATAATAAGGCTAATCAAGCTGTTGTTGAGAGGATGGGTGAGAGGAGATCAAAGCACAAACACCAAGCTTTCACTAAGGCCCAAAACAAAGATGATAGGGAGAACATGGATGAGGATATGATCAAGAATCTTAACTCATCTATTTCTAATGAGTTAAGTATGATAAGAATGAAGTTGACCGACTAGGAGATAAGGGAAAGGAAGAAGGATGAGATATTGGAAAGGATGCCAAAGATGCTCGTTGATTAGTAGAAGTTGATAAAGAGGATACTGATTGAGCTAAGCGAGCTAAAAGCTATCGCTGGCCTGCCTAATCAGCTAACTCAATCTGAGTTAGATGATCTTAATGATACTTGAAGGTACTTATTTCAAAATATGGGTACCTCATCCAAGACAGGAGAGGGCACTAGTGGTGCAGCGGAGGAAACTGTAGGAGGTTCTAGCGTGAGGGGTGGTGGTGAGAAAGAGTCTGAGATTGGAAGGATCGTTTGAAAAAAATATGGAAAAGGTGATTGAGGTGGGGTTCATAGATTTAGGAATAAACATTGATACTGATTTGGTTGGTGAGGAGATTGTGAGGGATCCAAATTTTTAGGAAATACAAAAGATTGTAGAGATGAACGTGATTGATAAGGAGAAGGATGATGAACAACTAGTAGATTATGATTTAAAGCCTCAATATTATGAAATTAATGAATGACCTTTGACATATGTGGTAGAGAAGGGCTCTACTGATGGCGATGTGATTGAGTTAGAGAAGGATGATTGGTTTGTAAAGGAGAAAGAGCCAAAAGAGCTGACCCCTCTATTCTAGAATATACAAGGGTCGAGCAGGAAAGAGGCTGAAAAGAAAATAATAAGCTGGAAATATAACTTGGGGCTAAAAAGTTTTATGATCAAAAGGAGAGGTGGAAGGATCTCATATCCACATAAAAGGAAGGCATTCAAGACCTTGCTTAAATGGGATTTCAGGAGGTTGGCAGAGATTTCCTTCATATATTCCTACCTAAGTGAGTGAGCCAAAATGTTGGAAGAAGAGATTCAGGAGGGAGTAAATGACATTTTTGAGTCTTTTGGATACATGAAGGCGGGAAGGAGGTCCAAAAAGGACAAAGAATAGGAGATAGGAAAGGGGCGAATCATGCTAAGGGTTAAGGCCCTAAAGACGTTGAGTAGGATGAGGCTTCCTGATCCACCCCCCCAAAGGCTTCAGAGTTTTGAAAAATGGTTCTACGACAACAATACAGGGGAGGTGATGATTAAGATAAAGGATGAAGTGGAGCTGAGACTCTTTGATCCGATGGAAGTATTTTCATTTTGTGATGATGATTTGCTGGTTTTGTGTGAAAATCATATTAAGGCTGGGGTAGGAGCAAAAATGAGAAAAGAAGCGAGCCTATTCATGAAGGTTGCCAACAAGGCGTGAGTGGTTAGAGCTAAGGTCAGAGATTTAGCTTAGAAATTTTTCAGGCGGATGAAGTGAGGATGGACGTGTAGGATCTGACTAGACAATTTGAACGAGCTAGTGCACATGGTGAAGACGTGAGTGCAGTAGAAACTAAAGCTGAAGGCAGATCCAAGGCTGAAGAAGATGCTAGAGCTGGTGCTGATGAAGCATGATCAAGTCAGTGAGGTGCAACCTAAGAGGAGTATTGAAGATCAACGATAGGTTGGACTCCCTTTAGATTAGTGTTTATATTTTGTTTATGTTTAAATGTAATAGGATAAATGTTAGGTTACTTTTGTAAGTAAGTTTGTTTTTTGAGTTTTGCTACGCAGTGAAAATATGAGCGAAACTACAGTTTCGTTCATAGTCAACAGTCTCGTTTCACCCGGCTAAACTTTGTTTCACAACCTGGCGAAACTAAGCTTTGGTATGATAGTTTTGCTAACAGCCAAACTGTTAGCGAAACTATCAACTCTATATATAGAATTTGTTTCTTTCCTTGTAATCAATCTTGCAAAACCCTAATTCGTATTATCTTTGTTGCAAGTCTATTTTGTAAGCTGGAGTTAAATTAAAATATCATTGAGCTCTTGTTTATTGTGAGTGTTGGCTTTGATTTTTTTTTAATTTTTGAACACTTTTTGTTGATTACTCTTCATCATATGTTTTTTTAAAGAGTTTTTTTATTGATATTGAATCATTCATTCAATCATTAGTACTATAATTTGATCTGTTTTAGCCTAACAAGCAGTGGTAATTGCCTCTACCCAAAAGGTGATGGACAGTTTAGAGTTAGACAACATAGTTCTTGTAGCTTCAATAAGTGTTCTGTTTCTAATCGCAGGAACACCATTTTGCTAAGAAGTGGTGGGAGCACTATACTGTCTTGTAATACCCTTTTCATCATTAAATGTATCAAGGATTTTGTTATTAAATTCAGTTCCTTTATCACGTCTTATAATTTTGACCTTGTGATCACATTGATCTTTATCTTTAAGATGGAATTTTTAGAATCTAAGGGGTCTCATCCTTAGTTCTAAGAAAGAAGACCCAAATAAATCTTGTAAAATCATCTGTGATCACCAAATAATAAGAGGTCCTTCCCAGACTCATTACACTGGTGGGGCTAAAGAGATCCATATGTAATAAGTGTAGGGGAGTAGTGATGGAGTTTCTTTCATTTGGCTTGTGAGATACCTTATGTAGCTTTCCTTTCAGGCATGCAATACAATGGTCATCACTTGTAAACTCTTTCTTTGTTATTTTAGTTACCAAATCATTCTTAATTAGTTTATTCATGTTTTTAAAGTCTACATGGCACATTCTTTTATACAAGAGAAAGACTCATCACTATTTTCTTTAGATAGAAATAATGAAACTTTCCTTGAAGGAGATGTTTCTTGCAAATCAATCTTGTATATGTTTCTTTTTATGGGGGCTCTGAGTAGGTTAGGCTCATGAGGAATGACCACCTCAGGCTTGAGAAATATGCAATCATGCTTAGTAAAGAGCATGTTATGACTCTAATCACAAAATTAAGATATACTTAAAAGATTGTATCCAAGCTCCTTGACAAGGTTTACTTTCTTAATACTAAGCTTACCATTTGTAACCTTGCCTTTTCTTGTAATGTAACCACCAACATCTCCTCCAAAAGCAACTGGTCCTCCATCAATCTTCTCAAATTTATATAGTAGTGACCTATTGTCTGTCATGTGCCTAGAACAACCACTATTAGTGATCCATACATTTATGTTTGTCTTGAGCTGTTCCTACACAAAAGAGATGGTTAGTTACATTTTGAAACCTAAGCCTCATTGGTCTTGGGCTAATCATAATAATTTGAGGACAATGCAATAGTAATAGACCCAATAGTCATGTTTTGAAGATCATTTCCTAATGTTGATGGAGATCTTTCAGTCACTTGGTCATTCTTTGTCTTCCACACCACCTTTGAAAGCTTAGACTTGACGTTCAATACTTCAGAAGTTTTGCTGACTTCATAAGTTTTGATGACTGGACCTTTGGAAGATTTTGCTAACACTACGGTACCAAAGGCAAATTTCCACTTGTCTTCATCTTCATTTTGGAGCTTTCGAAACGAAAATAATTTCCTTCCAAAGCTTGCTTCTTCTTAGAACTCTTAGAAGTCTCTTTCTTGGTCATGTTGATAGTACCTTTTAGATTGTAAAGACAATCCTTAACAAGATGAGAGGTACTCTCACACATGACACATTTCATTTTCCTATTCCTAAGTGCCTTCTTTTGTGAACAAGGCTAAACTTTATCACTTTCTGTCTCCATCTTCATCTTTGTAGATGCTGTGGCAAATCCTTTAGGGTGAGAACTGCCTTTAGAGCTGGATTGTTTAGGTTGTGTAGCAGTGGTACATAATTGATTATCCTTCTTCTTGTTGCTGGGATGAGTTAAACATGAACTTGAACTCGTGGTATTAGAGTTTAAGTTTGAGTCTTCATTCCTAATCACCTCAAATCCTACAGAGATAAAAACTTGTTTCTACTTAGAATTAAAGGTGGCCTTCATGTCTTGAGCTTTCTTTTCCTTCCTCTTGCTCTTCCTAATCAAGTTCTTCCTCATTGACTTGGTCATCCTAACCTTCTTACTCTCCTCAGAATGACAATGACGCTTCTTAGAATACTCTTCTTTAGTATTTTCAGAGGCATCCTTCACTATCTCTTCTTTATCCTTTTTAGTCAAGGGGTTTATGAGGGGAAGCTCATCCTCACACATTCCACACCTAGGAGATCTTACATACAAGATTGTGTGTGGAGGAGTTATCTCACAAGATCCCAATCCCTCCTTATTTTGATAACATACCTTTGCATGCAAGGATAAGGATATTATGTTCTTGAATGTCTCTTCTCCAAGAACACATCTTTCTGCCCTAGCTTTGCTGATCACAAGCTCAGCCTGGCATTCAGTCAACTTAGTTATGAGGTTTTTGATCTGAGTCTTGTAGTTGGTGTGTTCATGTTTAAGACTTGAAATGGTTTTCTCCAAGTCCTCTATTTTTAGAGTATAATCATTTTTCGCTCTTTGAAAATCAGATTTTAAGATATTTAAGAACTCAAGATTAGATCTCATTTCTATGTTGTAGGACCTGTATCAATTTACTTTAGTAATACATTCAGGTGTACAGAGATGTGCCAATACCTTTGCTTCATCAAGGTCAGCCATTAGTGTTTGGTTTAGAGATGCATCTTCCACCTAAAAGCTCTAGTCAAAGCCTCATCCTTCAACATAAACTATAAGGCAACATGTGCATCCATTGAACTCTTGACAGTCAAACCTACTTCATCTTCTACTTTTATTGTCACTACTGAAATGGGAAAGAAGCGTATATCCGTTGAGGAAGAGTTAGATGCTGAGAGTCAAAAGCATAATTTAATGTTTATGATGATAATAAGGGTGGACATGTTCTCTAAAGATGTAAGTGTTGATGCTATACAACTACACTATTATGTACATTACTCATATCTAGTGAAAAAGAATATTGTGGTTTTAGTCAAACAAGCTAATGTATGTGGAGTTGCAGTAATAAAAACCAACATTTCATTAGGGAGTCAAGCAAGATAAATCAATAGCTCCACTTTAAGTGCATGCTAAGATAGTGAAGAAAGTTCCCAAAAAGTCCAAAGCTTAATCAATTGAAAACCCTTCTTTCAAGAGGGTTATGTCTCA
Source organism: Flaveria trinervia (assembly GCA_025506515.1). Taxonomy (NCBI): domain Eukaryota; kingdom Viridiplantae; phylum Streptophyta; class Magnoliopsida; order Asterales; family Asteraceae; genus Flaveria; species Flaveria trinervia. The sequence goes on along the minus strand of CM046447.1, from coordinate 69,001,913 downwards.
AGTTCCCTCACCGACTACAACTACGAATTTAGTACAAAGAAAGCAATATTAGAGTTATAAGAAAATTGAAAAGGAATTTTGGAATTATAAAGTGGACTTTGAAAAGGACTATGGTTTCTCTAATAAAGGAGTAGAAGCAATGGGAATGTTTACTCTTGGTTTGAAATTTAGAGATAATAGGAGAAGAGTTATCACACCCTCAGAATCCACTGGCGGGATTCTATCACGAGGCGCATGGCAAACTAGGATTTCAGACACAATCATATCAAACAGTACTATAAGTGTTTTAAAACAAGTGTTTGACCTCAAATAGAGTATACCAAAGATTTCAATATAGTTAATATGGAAGTGTAAATGTTTGTAAAACCAGGAGTAATAAATGAACAAATCAAGGTGCCCAATAAAAGTAGTAAATGTAAATGAACATGCTTTCAAATGAAAAATAATACATGAGCCTCAAATATATAACCCTAAGCATGCTAATAACTTGAGAAGACATGCTAAAGTGTGTCAAAACAATGTCGGTCAGTTCACAGGTTTTAATAAGTAAATATGTTTGAGTATTTTCTTGGTAAAAGTAAACAAAGGTATACCATAGGTAGCTAGCATATATATCAAGTTACTTAGTGTTTCGAACTATAGTTGACTGTTTGTGAGTTGTTTTGCCTTCTGCCATGTCTTACACAGAACAATGACAAGTGACTAGGTCAATTAATCACCCGTTTGACCTCTAGTCGAGTTAGCACGATTAACGCGGGTGGGTTTTGTCAAACCTAGTAGTACTACCCAAAATTACCTTGCTATCCTGTTATTAACGGTTTGAGTGTGTAAGGACTTGCGTGATAATGTTTGAACTACAGTAATTGGTGATATAGTAATAATACAAAAACCAATAAATAGAAATAGTTTGTATGTTCTTATGATCATTTTAATATCAATCATATCACCATAACATTTTCTACACATATCATACTCATCATGCAACACATCGGGACATAAAAGTTTCCGTATATGGCAAGCATGTTCATACGAAGCACTTTTTCACCATTCGATTATTCTCAATATATTCATAGGTTCTAAACATCATATAACAATCATCACATCTAGTTAAATATGTATAAATCACATATATAAACTAAATTACCTAAAAAGTTTCCTATAATGGATAATACATGAAAACCAAGTCAAAATCAAAAGTTCAAAACATGAATTTTCATCCGCTAGCATCAACTAACATCCTTTAACCATAAATTCAATCCAATTTCATCAAAATCATATGTTTTCAACAAAAGGTCCAAGTTAAAGTTTCCTTAATAAGTAATCCTTGGTTTTTTTTATCAAAATGACATAAGTTTTACAAAACCAATCCATACAAACATCATTAGATTGAATACTAACACGTAATCCATCATGAGTTTCAATCAATTTCAAGTTTTGGCTTGTTTGGATAATCTTGGGTTCATGTTCATAATGAAGATCAAAGAACATGAAATTAAACATAAAAACTTACTTGAAATGATTAGATGATGATCCCTAGTACGTGTTTGATGCAAGCAACAATGAAATTCACCACCAATGTACAAGAACAACATCAATGAAGGTGTCAGTGTGTGTTTGTGATTTTCTGTGTAAAAATGAACGGTGAAGGGGAAGGGGATGGACAAATGGTGATTAGGGTTGAGGGGTTGGGTTTTATACCTTTTTTACAAGAAATGCTCCCGTCTTTTATAAAAATCGTTTTAACAATACACGATAGAACTTTTTTTACACCGAAACCACCAAATGCTCAAATAACATTAAAAAAATATTAATAACATGAAATAATATTTATTTTTCTATTGCAAAGGGATTTTTTTATATTAATTAGGCATTAAAAGCCGAAAATGCTTGAAAATGCGTAAATGCGAGAAAATTCTATATTTTCACAAAAAGGTTACATAATTAATCACATACTCATAAAAAGACATAACTTCACACCAATTATGATTGCTTGAAAACCATTTTGACAAATCACCAACGTTCGAGGACAAACACGCATACGATTCAGCAATTATTCGAATTACCGTTATGTGAAAGGTTTATGAATGTTTGTACACTAAGTGACACATTTAAGTAAACAAAATTAAATGAATGAATCTATGTTCGAAAAACCATGTTCGTGTTAATCCAAAAGTGACCAGAAAATGTCAAGTGTCACATCATGCCCTTTTTGATAGAAATTTCTTCCCGAAATTTAGCTAACTCCGGTGAAAGACAGACGAAAATTTCATGGTTGTCACATCATTATCGTATTGAAGGAATCTCGTCCTGAAATTTATCTAAATGTAGTAAAAGACGAACGGTTTTTCTAAGTTGCCATATCATCCTTGTTGAATGAATTTCACCCTGAAATTCTCAATTGGTAACATTGGCGCTCAACGGTGCATCTTTGAATAGCTACGGATATTTGGCCTTTATATCAATTTTGCATTTTTAGGTAAACTCTGGTACATGCTTATAGTTCAAGTTAACTGTACCGATAGAGGTATAATTATATGTGAGTGTTTTTGACCACTTAGTGCATTATTTCAATTGATTACTCAACCAAATGAAGTTGCTAATTCACATGAATCTCATCCACCGGACCGACAAGTGTCTCAACAGACAGACATCTCTTCTAGTTTGAAAGATGTAACACGTTATGTATTGCATTACGTTCTCTAGGAAAATTGCATTGTTATCTACAGGCCCAACCCTTTTTACTATCATAAAAGATCCAATGTAGCATGGTTTTAACTTTCCTCATTCTTCTAAAATAAATTACACCTTTCTAAGGTGACACTTTTAGAAGTACCTTGTTGTCGATTTGATATTCAATGTCTTTTTTGGCGTTAGCCCATATAAACCCTTTGTCAGTCACCAACTGACGCCCTACCCTTATGAATTTATACGATCCTCTTAATCATCTCGTACTCAAGCTCAGGACAAGTAAGTTGTGTTTCCATTAACTCATTCCCAATAGATAAGTTATCAAAAGTACTTTCATAGAGTGTCTCAAATAGTGCGTCCTTGATCTCCGTGTGGTAAATGTTATCATACGAAACCTTAATCAGTGGTGGGTGGGTTTCTAAACTACTACTGAAATCAAGAACACATGCTCGTAACATATCTTTTAGAGTTTCAATTGTACGCTCATTATGACTATTAATTTGCAGATGATATGCTATGCTCCTATCCAGTCATGTTCCTAATGACCTTTGTAATGACCTCAACAATAAGGAATGAAGCGAGTGTCATGATCGGATATGATGACAAACTAGACCTCGTGCCAAGAGACTTTTTCTTGGTGTGAGTTAACTTCCCAATTCAACCGGTCTCTCTAACATCTTGTAAGTGTGCAGATTTTCCTAAGCAATCTACTATTTACCAAATGGTATCGCATCTGCTAAGAGTTTAGGGTAACATCACAATAAAATCTATTGAGATCTACGATTTCTATTCTAGAATTTATGGTTGTGAGAGTAAACCAAACATTCCTTGATATTCCACCTTAACTTTAGAACAAGTTAAACACCTAGTTACATGCATAGCAATATCACCTTTCATATTCTTCCATCGGTAAAGAACTTTCAAATCATGGTACATCTTACTTGAACCTTAATGAATGAGATATCAAATCTTATTAGTTTCTTCTATTACTAGTTCTCGTAAATTCCATATTGAAAATCCTTATTCTTTTTATTAAGTAACGGATTTATTCAGATTTTTTCACTAATTGCTTTTCCATGTCTCGCATAGACTCTTCCTTTAGATTCTTATTTTTCCAAATCTCAATTTGAGCATTACGGATTCGATCAGGCACTCTGGTGGAATGGTAAGCTTTAATGCTCTTATTTTCTTTGGTTTTGGTTTTTACTTTTAACTTAGGGCATTGACTACCACATTAGCCTTACCTGGATGGTACTTCATCATATTGTCATAATCGTTCAATAGGTCGACTCAATGATGATGTATCATGTTCAGGTCCTTATGTTCAAATATATACTAAAGGCTCTCGTGATCGGTAAAATGATGTATTTGGTACCGTACAAGTAATACCTTTACATCTTATATGAAAATCAATGACTCTTAACTTTGAGTTATGTGTCATGTAGTGCTTCTTATGAACTTTTAACTGACCAGAAGCATATCTAGTAACCTTCTCATGATGTCAGTACAAAATTGAGACCCTGGACAGAAGCACCATAATACCATCAAATCATCTGTTTGCCTCTGCTAGGAATAGTATCAATACAGTACACAGTTTTGTTTCATAACCTCAATGCGGCCTCTCGCTTGCACCCAAATTGTATGTGGTGCCACTACGAGTTAATAAAGTAATAGATTGAGCGATCTTTGAAAACACTTTGATGTGTCACCGGTAGTATTCATCTAATCTAAGAAACTATCATAACCCAGTCGGAGTGTTAGATATAACTATAGGATCAAGTTTTGTTACTCAACACAGTTGTTATCTCTCAAACTCACTAAGTCACACTCGGTTTGATAATGAAAAACCTCACTTGTTTCTACTTCGAAAAACTATCAACACACATGTGCGAAGATACTTATCTATCCCTTTGATCTTTCCAGATGTGGTGTTGAGAATGCTAGATCAATATTTCAGATTCATTGAGCTTGGATCTTAGAATTCATCATGTTCAGATCTAGAAATCAAAATTAAGATGGGTGGATGTGTGTGAATAAAAGAACAAAGAGATGGATAATAATAATGTTATGATTTCATTGATGTTTATAACAAGTTACAATAAGAATCATAGATAGCTGATAAAATCAAACCCACCCAAAGGAGAGGATTTCTCCTTGGGTGGTGATTCACACCATGAGAAACACACACAAAAAGCCACACTTGCATAAATGCACTAGTGGGTCTATTTATACTAATATTATAACATGACCTAATTTTGACTTTCTAATTATCTTGATGTTGACTTTGTCATGTTGAATTGTCTTGTTTTGTTGTAATCAACTTGGTCTCTGTACTTGTACAATGAGATCTTCAGTTGGATGTAATTATGATTTGGTAAGCTTTAGTTTATTCTATTGTTGAATCCCAACAATACTCCCTCTAAACTGATGCTTGCCAAACCTGAATTTGAAGATCTTCTCTGTCACATGTCTTCTTGATCAATTGATTTTCTGGCACAATTCATTGATGTTCTCCCCCTTAGATTAAGATCCTCCTAATATATTTTTTCAAAGGTTAGAATCTCTTAAGAATACTTCTTGGTATTGGATATGGGTTATATCACTCTTGGATTACAGTTCATATAACAACTCAAGGATTAGTATGTATTAGGCATATGGTGAGGCTTTGAACATCAATAATTTGCATAAGGAACATGAATTAATGTTGAAAACACTTCCACTCTTTTGAAATAATTGATAAATGACATTCTTCTCATAATTAGTACTCCCTTGATTAAAGTCCGACTAACTATCCGCTTAGTAGCCAGACACGGGTGCAAAACATCATCAGAAAAAATATGAGCCCAAGTACTTCAAAAAGGGCATCTAATAGTTGTACAAGTCCTTGGATGAATTTGTGAAAAAGTGACAAAAGTTGATTTTTTTTCATGATCAAAATAGATGTGCCTATTGGTTGAAATCATCCATATTCATGGTTTTCTTTTTAAGTCCTGTTCATCATCTGTTCATAAGCATTTCTTGCAAGACATTCACATTTGTTTACAAAGCATCCGCATTTGTTTACAGGGCATCCATATTTGATTTCAATGCATCCGCATTTTATTTCAAAGCATCTGCCTTTGTGCTTAAAGTACCAGCATTTGTTTACAAGTCAACCGTATTTGGTGATAAGGCATCCGTATTTGTTGCCAATCCATCTGTATTTGTGACAACTTATCCGCATTTCGTGCCAAGTCATCCGCATTTGGTGCCAACTCATCCACATTTGTGGCAAGTCATTTGCATTTGTTGCCAAGTCATCCGCATTTGGTGAAAAGTCATCCGCATTGGTGAAAAGTCATCCGCATTTGTGTATAACACATCCGCATTTGTTGAAGCTTCATCCGTATTTGTTTTTGTTCATCTGCATTTCTTTTCAGACCTGAAAAAAAACGATTTCACACTGAAGTGCAGGTCGGGAAATCAGCGGTAGCTTCTATTTCTTCATCTTTCTCTTTGTTTTTAATGATAATCATGTTCAATTGCATCGAATTTTGAAGGAATAATCCAGTGAATGATTATATTTCTTCAAATCATACTATACTAGAACAGATCTTCACGATTTTTCTTCTTGATTTTGAAATGAACAAATGTGTTTTCTTCTTTCTTTGATGTTAATCTTGTTCAATTGCATCGAATTTTGAAGGAATAATCATGAACATGTTCATGATTCTTCAAATCGTACCACAGTTGAACATATTTGTTTGTTTTTCTTCTGATTTTGGGTATGAACAAATGGGTTTTTGATGAACAAGGACTTTTTTTTTCATTTTTCTTGTTTTCTTCATTGTTCTTGACATCATTAAAGCTGAAATCAGATCTGAAAACTTGAAAAATCCAGCAACCAACAGCTCTGATACCATTTTGCTAAATCAATATTTCAGATTCATTGAGCTTGGATCTTAGGATTCATCATGTTTAGATCTAGAAATCAAAATTAAGATGGGTGGACGTGTGTGAAGCAAAGAACAAAGAGATGGATAATAATAATGTTATGATTTCATTGATGTTGATAAACAAGTTACAATGAGAATCATAGATAGCTGATGAAATCAAACCCACCTAAATGAGAGGATTTCTCCTTGGGTGGTGATTCACACCATGAGAAACACACATAAAAAGCCACACTTGCATAAATGCACTAGTGGGTCAATTTATACTAATATTACAACATGACCTAATTTTGACATTCTAATTGTCTTGATGTTGACTTTGTCAAGTTGAATTGTCTTGTTTTGTTGTAATCAACTTGATTTCTGAACTTGTACAATGAGATCTTCAGTTGGATGTAATTATGATTTGGTAAGCTTCAGTATATTCCATTGTTGAATCCTAACAGAGAAGCTTGTACAAATCTTTCCTACCCAAAAGATCTAGTATGTCACTTTGAATGATGTGTACCTATTGTTATGTGTCATGGAAGAGAGTTACTTGATGGGAGTTATAGTCATACGCCCATCTAACTATGGCTTCTAATTTAGGGCCTTCAACCATTTGTACGAAGGCTTTGCCTTTGGTGGTTGACTCTTCCTTTTCTTCTTTGTCTCTTAGCTTCAACTCCACTTGAATCTTTGCTCTTGAAGTCAGTTCTGCCAAATGAAGACTCTCAAATGATTTTTGATATGAGCAGCTACCTCAGAGTTAGAGGGATTGGAGAATGGGTTCTCTGCTAACTCAACAATGTCAAATCTGCTTGAGTGTAGCAGATTAGAGTCACTTAGCATGTTGATTTCGCCATTCTCTCTTTCCACAACAAAGTTGTGAGAAAAAACTTCAAACCTACGCTGGACTATTTTCTTTCTAAGAATAAGTGGTTGAAATGGTAACTTGTCTCCCTTCTTCCCGGTGTCCAGAAAAGTCACCATCTTCTTCTCCTTCCTCAAGAGAATCAGAATTTGTTGCCAAGAGTTTGAGAGCCTGGCCAATGTTCCTCTTTGCAAATCAAGGAATTGCTCTCTTGTGAGGGAACATGAGGACCCATTAATGATGGATAGTTGATGATCTCCTCCTAACAAGAGATGTCACTCAGAGTAGTACATTTGATGAGCTTTCTCTTGATATCCTTGAACTCTTCTAAGGTCAAAGGTTTATATAGTTGAGAGGATGACTTAGGTTGTTAATGGGTGGATGATGATTGGGTTCTAGGGAGTGTTTTGGGTTTAAGGATAGGTAGTGGTGGTTGTTTTTTGATGGAATGGGTTTGGAAGAGGGTATGGATGATGGTGTGGGCTCAGGAGTGTATGGCTTAGTGGTTGGTTTAGTTTTGACGGGGAAAGGGAAGTGTGTTGGTTCTGGTTGAGGTTAAGGTTGTGGTGTAGGTTTGGAAGTCATCCCATGTATACTTTTGTATACCTCCTTCCTTCTTCCTAAGAGAATGTCAGCTTTGATGTCCCTGACATGTCTGTAGGGTCTTCTCAAACATAGGGCCAACTTGCCTGCTAGAGAAGCCATCAGCCTTGAGAGAAGCCTTCATCTAGGCTTTGTCTCCTATGTTCTTGACAGCTGGTAGTTGAGCTTCTTCCTCTTTCTTCTTCTTCTCCTTCAGCTTTTCCTTGGATGCTTTCTTTCTCTCTTATTCATTTGATCTTGTTCTTTATTAAAAAGCCACAACATCGTATCATTATCATGAGGAGCAAGTTCCTCAAGAGAGAACACCCTAGGGCTTAGAAAAGCCATCATTTAATCCCTTAGATGTTGCTCAGCTTCCTCTTTCCCTTTTCAAGTCTTCCTCCTCTAAGGCCAACCTTGCTTCTTCTTTTTGTTCTTTCCAAAGTAGGGTTAGCTTTTCTAACTCTACCAATTCTTTTAGTGGTAGGAGGAGAACATCTTCACTCGTTGCACCAAGATTGACACCTATCAATGATCTCCACCCTTCTTTGGATGTTGATAACCTCCTGGTTGGCTATAACTGCTTTGCTACTAGCAGCTAATATCTTCTCAGTAGGAAGTATACCTTTTCCTCTAAGCTTCTCCAACCTTTCCTCCTCTAGTAGTTCTTCCATAGTTAACTTCCTTTTACCCTTGATGTATTCGAAAGCTTGTGCCTTTGGAGGTTCTTGTGTAGAGGATTTAGGTTGATGGGTGGTGATATGAGCTTGTGATGATGATAGTATTTGAGTGACAGGGGTTTTGAGAAAGTCTTCACTATTTACCTCAAATGCCCATTCAAGGATTGCATCTGTAATAATCAGATTATTAGCCTAAGAATATAGCCCTTCCGTAGCTTGGATCTCAACTTCAGAAGTTTGGAAAGATTCCCCTGCATCTTTGACTTCAACATCAGAAGTTTGTGGGATTTCACTATTTGTTCTAACTATTTCAGTTGTTTGGCCATCAGTCCCCATATCCCCTTCAAATTCAATCTCAGGTTGATATGGACCTTAGGTTGACCGACTTCTTTGATCGTGGTACATGGTGCATTCACCTTTGAAGCTCTTCTGCTCCAAAATATGCCATAGCAACATCTGGACTTGGTTGTTCAAGTGAAAAGCTTATCAAATTTTTGGTTAAGAACCTATTCAAATCAATGAGCATCCTTGTGTCCACTTGAAGGATGATAGGAGGAGGCTCAGGGAAAGTAGTTGATTGCTGAGCAGGATATCTTGAAGATAGCGTAGAAAGGGCCAAGCTTGGCTGGACTACATGTGTTTCTCTTTGATCGTTCTCCCCTGTTTGGTAGAATCATCTTGAGAGCTTGATGAGCTGGAGAAGGAAGTCGGGAGACTTGTATTGGTACATGCCTAACAGATTTGTTAGTCTATTTCTCAGCTAGTTGAGCCTGAAGATTTTCAATTTCAAGTTGCTGAGTGGCAGACATATCCTCTAAAGTCATAACCCAGGATTCAAGATTTGAGAACTTAGAAAGTAGGTCTTCTATTGCGAGTTTCATACTTCTCTCATCTTTTTTAAAAGAATCACGTGGATACGAGGTAACATACCTAGTATGTTCATCCTCACCACCAGTTGTGGTTTCTTGGGCCCTAGTTTCCCTTGCTTAATGATGTCTCTTTTGGAGTCATCAAAAGCTAGGATTGCCATAGATTCAATCTCAGTTATGTTACCACTGTTTGAGGACCCATTGAGGCACTATTAGTAGTGGTAACTGAATCTACATGAGTCCCCTCCATACTAATGGGACTCACCTCAGTTTGGATTTGCTGATGTGGGCTAGAAATCAGAGATCTCTCGAGGCTCAGTTGATCTTTAGATAGGTGTTGTGGATCAACATCATGGCCTTGAAGAGACAATATTTCTTCATTAGTACCTATTAGAAGGTTAGTGAAGCATATGGAAGTTATGGCTAGTGACCTGAGACCTTCATCATTATCTAGTGGCATTGAACTTCTGATTGGGCTGTTTGTAACACCCAAAATTTTAAATAGATGAGAAATAAAGGAGAAAAGTGAAGAAAGATGAATAAATGCAATTCAACCCAAGTTGAGGTGTTAAATGTGTAAAAAGGACAACATAATATAATATTTTGTAAAAAAAGCAACATGGCCACCCATAACCATGTTACGTCACTTTTGTTTACGGTTTTAGAGAAAAAGAAAGCAGAGAACTTTCGGGTTTTGAAGAAGAACTAGAAGAAGGCTGAATTCAAAGTAAGAATTTGGTTTTTTTAAGTGTTGTTGGCTGGTATTAGCCTCGGGTGTATGCTTATATGTGTTTGAATGCGTTTGGTTTTGTGTTTTCGTGTGTGTCTAGGTGTTAGAACTCCAAGTGCATTCGGGTGTGAAGAAGTCTTGCTTGAAAGTTGCTAGAAATGAGTTCTAGAACCCCACTTTATATGTTTTAGCTGATTTTAGGGCTGGATATGCATGTCTAAATGTTTTTATGATGTTCCGAATGTTTACCCGTATGTATGTGTGTGTGAATATGGGTGGGTGTATGTTTGGGGTGATTTAAGCTTATGTTTATGTTTGAATTCTTGGTATGATGTTTTGAATGTTAAAACTAAGCTTCGAACTGGATTTGGGACTAAATTATGATGATGTTAGTTGCAAGTAGTTATCCATGGCCTGAACAGTAGCGCATGCGTCCAACTGCCAAACTGCCTAAGTGTTCCCAAAACATCCAAATCTCATGCACCCAAATAGTGCCCAGACGCCCAAGTGCCCAGGCGCCTATGTCAGGCCCATGCGCCTAGAATGTGCCCAAATTTACTAAGTATAGGCCATGCGTCCGCATAGTGCTCATGCGCCAAAAAGTTTCCCATGCGTCGAAGTGTTCCCATGCGCCTGGAAGTACAAATGCCCGCATACTGGCCATGCGCTTGCATAGTGGCCATGCACCTAACACTTAGAATTAATTCTGGAATTTTGGGAAAAAAGGAAGTTTTAGGCTTTGACTTGGGATGTTCCCTGCGGTGATGTATGATGATTATATGAGGTTATATGAGGATGTGGGATGATGTTATGCATGCTGATGTTATGTATGTTTATGTATGTTTTCTGTATGTTCCTTATTACGTATGTTCCATGGCTTTGCATGGTATGCTTTTATTAATGAACGTAAAGTATTATGTAATGAAAGTGGTAATTAATGATGATGAAAAGTGGAACATAAGGAAGAATGAATGAACGAACGAAAAGTCTTGCAAGCAATATGAAAGGAGGTTCACAACTCATTGAGGGGTTGTTAGCTCAACTGTGTACGGTTTAGCTAACCCATGAGGATGAACACAGGGGTCTAATCCTTGTGAATGATCAGATGTATGTGACCCTTGTTGTTTGCCCCGGTACTGGTGCCAGCTCTTGTGCATGATGTTTGAAGTGAATATATAGACTTTGGCACAATACCAACACTTGTGCATGATGTTTGGGGTATAACATGTGGCATTGGTCTAGATGAAAAGCGAAAGACAATGAATGAGAACAAATGATAACGATGAGGTACGTTGATAAAAGATGAAAGTTAACGAATGATGATGAAAGACAATAATAAGATTATCTATTTGTGCGTATGATGCATGATCACATATGAAAGTAAAGAATGGTATTAAACAAAAGTAAAGCATATTATGTTTTATAAAACTAAAACTCACTAAGTAACGTTGATGTTTTATGTATTTTCCAATTGGCAGGTAAGAGTTGCTGAGGATGGCTCTGGCATAGCTACTTGGCTGTTTTTGGATGGCATCCATTTTGTATTATGATAATGTTTTTGTGATGTAATGCAACAAATAATATTTTGTCATTTAACAATGATTTATTATTTTGAAAAACGGATTATTAATATATGAAATTGTTTTAGTTAAATGATTCGACTACAATATTTTAGAAATGTAAATGAATGCTTTATGTTTTATGTGCGATTATTAACCAACTATGAGTGTTCCGGGAACGGGGCCTTACACTGTCCCTTTTTGGTTAATTAGGGAAGTATAGTGACTCTCCCTGAGGGCTTACGATTTGGGTTTGGGGCTTAGGGGATTGAGACACAAGAGGCTTAATACCCATATTGAGGTCAAATATAAAGGATTGTGGGACCTCAGACTGAGAGGAAGCCTATGTTTCTGCTCTAGCCTTTTCGAATTGAATAGAAGGAAATTGTTCAATGAGAGGAGTTTGAACAAGGGTACACTTGGAGCATCTCTCATATGTATGTTTGATTACATGGGAAGGAAGATGTGGTATTGAGGTAGTTATTGTTGGTGTGGGTTCATCACCTGTGGGGTTAACAAGGATGTCATCAGTAGCCATTGGCTCATTTATACCTGGAAGAAGATCAGTATTTCTTCCAAAAAGGTTAGTGGACACTATCTTCAGCATCATGAATATGGCCGACCTCATGTGAGGGATAAGAAGAGTAGAAGCACAAACAAGCTTACTCTGATCCAGCTCACAGTTGATTATGTGCTGAATAAACCTGGGATACATGTAGAATGTTTCCCCTTCAAGGTTTCCTCTCAGGTTGTTCACCACAAATCTTGATTAGCTAAATCTAAGACCCTTTACCAACCCATGAACAAGGTGTAATAAATCATAGGGAATTTTATCCCATCCCTAAACTTGTTGTACAAACTATAAAGAACAATGTGAAACAGAAACTTCCAATTATAGGAGAAGTTGAACTTGTAAACAATTGATCTACTCACATCTCTACCATTTCCTATCTGGGTATATGTGTTGTCTAAGTCGGTTTTAGGGAATTCAATAGGAGAAACCTCATTATGGAGCCCTAGGTGCTCCCTACTGGTTTGTTCGGATATGATCAATTCTTGGCCGAAAATTCTTGACCTAATAACCCTGACAACGTTTATAGTATCAATTTATCCATTTGCCCAGAACTCTGCCATATGGTTTGAGTAAACTATGGGGTTTAACGGTTAGGGTTGTGACGTAGGTGGACAGGGTTAGGAACTGGATGATTTTAGAGAAGTCAACATTCTTGGAAAAGTCAAGAAGTGTAACTTCGTTGTGCTGAGGGTTTAGTACCATTGTTGGAAAGTTACAGAGGAAGTGAAATTTGATTTGGGAGTAAAACTAAAGACGATGGAAACTTAGGGCTATGAACGTGGTAAAAGGATTACGGGAATAAGTCGGAAGTATTTAAATAGGTGAAATGTCAAATGGATAAGGTGAAATGACAATTTGGTTTATAATGTGACAATAGCAATAAGGTTAAAACCATTTAAAATATTCCAACATCATTAATAAAATCGTTACCTTTTAAAGAGTGGGCCCCAAAAGATTTCCGTTACACAGTAAAGCTTTCTTCCGAGTGAAAAGATTTTCCAAAAGTAATTTTCTTCCAAAGCCAAACTTACTTCCTAAGAGAAATTTACTTCCTAGAGTAAGAAGGTGTAACACCCAAATATTTATTATTTTGAAGCCGGTGAAGAAAGAAAAGAAAATAAAGTCCAAAAGTCGAGGGACCAAACCCGCCAACAAAGAAAAGTTGGAAAATGTGGTGACATATGTAGGGAGAGGGCAGCCCACTCTCCCCACACTTACATTTCAGCTCACAAAGAAAGGGGAGAAGAGAGAAAGAAGAGAAAAAGAGGAAAAGTGCCGGTTCGGGTCGGTTCGGGTCGCCAAAATTGTCGTGAAGCAAGCCGAATCGAAGCTCTTGTCATTGTGCTCGTTTAGGTGAGTTCTAGGACCCCTCTTTTACATGTTTTCAAACGATTTTGGGGCTGGAATACATCTGAAAACCCTTTTTCGCGTTTTTGGGTGAAAACTCGTATGTATGCGTGTATGTATGCGTAGGACTCGTTTGGGGCTTGATTTCTTGCTTGGTTGTGCTTGATTAATGTTATGGTATGCATCCCTAAGGTTTAGGATGGTCGATTTAGGCTTAAAATGGCTTTAGATGAGTTTGGAGGCTGAAAACCCTCGGCTGCAGTCGGGTTGAACTGCATTCTGCATCAGTTAGGGCTAGGCGACCGACTGGAGGCCGAATGGAGGCCATACGGCCGATTAGGGTGCGATTGGGGTCCATTCGCACGATTGGAGTTCATTCGCACGACTGGAGGGCCAGTCGCATGGGGGTCATGCGACTGAGGGTCCATTCGCACGACTGGATGTTCATTCGCATAGGTGTTCATCCGTATTAGTTCAATCGCATGATGTTCAGTCGCATGGAGGCAATGCGACTGAAGGGTGTCCATACGCCCGAATAGGGCTGTTGAACCCGAGGAAGGTGTAGATTGACTTCTGACTTTCAGGGGAAAGTGCAAATGTAAGTGTTAATGTAAAGGTTCCCATAAGAGTTTTTAAGATGATGATCGAGGTCTTAGAGACATGTTGGGCATGATGAGGGTGATGATGTTGTACATTATGTATGTATGATGTTGCCATGTATGATGTGATGTTGATGCATGTTTATGTTCCTTAATGTGATGTATAATATCTTTCCTGTGGCTTTACTTGTTATGATGAATGAACGAAGTATTATGTAACGTAAAGTGAAAGATAAAGAAAGAGGATCATGATGAACGAATGAAACGTCTTGCACACATCGGATACGAGGTCCTTCTTGGTGATTGGCCCTAATGTAGAACCTCTACCGCTCACCCCTAGTACTGTGGCATACGTTTAGCTGTCATTCGTTGACTTCGACCCAGTAGCTAAGACTGACGGTTACTCCTAGTACCGTGGCATACGTTTAGCTGTCATTCGTTGACTTCGCCCGGTAGCTACGACTAACGGGGTGTAGCACATGGTATTGGTTGGGATGATGTCCGATGCGCAAGTAAGGTAATGAAAGAAGGAATGAACGAATGAAGAAGATAATAATGATATTATCTATGTGTACGTATGATGTGTGATCATGTAAAAGTACGAACGGTTTTATCTGAAAGTAAAGTATGTTTTATTTATAAAACTAGAACTCACTCAGCAACGCTGACTTTGATGTGTTTCCAGTTGGCAGGTAATGATTGCTGAGGATGGCACGGGCGACTACTCAGCTCTTTTGGAATGGCATTCTTTTGATTAATGTTTTTGCATTGTAATGCGAACAAACTAATTTTGTAATGAATGTTGTATTAGTTTTCGAAAGCATTGACATGGAAATGAAAGTTGTTTTAGTTTTCCGCTGCGATTTATTAAATACTAATGTAATTATATGTTTTATGTGCGATGAGAACCCAGCTGTAAGCGTTCCGGGAACGGGGCCTTACAAGTTGGTATCAGAGCCAAAGTTTAAGTGAAATGGGTAAATTTTCAGAATAAACCTAATATTAAACTGAGAATGGGACGGAAAGGAATGGGATGCCAAACTGAGTAGCTGCATGCCATCAGGTATTTTCGTAAAGTTAACCGGTTTTATGTGCGCATGGTATGTGTTATGTGTTATATGTAGATTTAAATACTGATGTAGTCAGGACAGGTAATACTTGGGGTATAAGGAGTAAAGTAAGTGGCTAATCACAACTGGCCACTGTAATTAGGGACTTACTATACTTGACATAAACTGAGTTGTTTCCTTGAATGACTGTGTTGGTGTTTGAATCTTTCAGTGTGCGTGTGATGGCCGGAGGTAGATCTTCGAAAGCTTCTAAGGGTGGAGGTCACGGTGTTGAACCGCGACCTAAGAGAGGGAGACCCAGAGTTGAGAGGGTGGTTCATGAAGAACCAGAGACCCCTCATCTGGAGGGTGGCGACGAAAGCGCCAATCTGAGAGCCTCAGTAAAGGAGGCTGTTGTAGAAGAAGTACATCAGGTCATGCAGATGATCCTACCGTCTGTGGTGACTGAAGTTATTAAGGCTGTACGAGAAGGGGAAAGGAAAGAAAGAAACAGATCCTCTGGAGAACGGGAACAACCAGAGCCGGAAACGGTTCTGTCTGATGATGAAGAGAAGAAGAAGAGCCTGTGCTAGAGGCAGTGCGAGGATGTAATATGGGGCTTTCATGAGATGTAAGCCCCCTACTTTTGATGGAAACGGCACCGCTGCAGCCGCTCACCGGTGGGTGAGGGAAATGGAAGCTGTCTCGATATCAGCGAGTGTCGAGAGGACCAAAAGGTGAAGTTTGCTACCCACTCTTTTGTGGATTCAGCTCTGTGTTGGTGGGATACATTGTCCAAGCAGAAGGTAATCGGGCGATCGGGAGAATGAAATGGCCCGAGTTGAAGAAGATGGTGATTGAGGAGTTCTGTCCTCACAGAGAAATGGATAAGTTGGAAAGGGAGTTTTTACAGTTGGAGGCTAGAACCATGACACACCAGCAGTATACCACCAAGTTTAATGAAATGGCACGGCTTGTGCCTGATCAGGTGACGCCTCTGTCTCGGAAAATCAAGAGGTATATTCAGGGTTTACGGTGGATGTTCGCCGGCATATGATCGCCGCCCGGCCAAGCACGTTTAGGTCGGCGGTTGATTTGGCAGGGAGGCTGTATGATGAGCGGGAGGTGGTGGTGACTGAAGCAAGTAAGAAGGGTGGTGGTGATCGGAACTGGAACGGGAAACGGTTTGGTCGGGGTGATGCCCCGATGGGTAACAAAAAGGCACGAGTGGATGAATGCCGTGTGGTCACATCAAGTGCGGGGTCGAAAAGGTGTGGCAAGTGTGGAAGGGAGCACAGCGGGGAATGTAGGTTTGGGTCAAACTTGTGCTTCAAGTGTGGGAAGACAGGGCATATGGCGAAGGATTGCATGTCGAGCAAATGTTTTAACTGTGGGGAAACTGGTCATATGAGCAGAGATTGTAAGAAGTCAAGGACTGAGGGTTCAGGGATGAAGAAGATGGGAAGTGATGGACCGAGGGCGAGCGCCAGGGCATTCACCATGACATAGGAGGAGGCTAGGACGGACCCTGACATTATGTCCGGTACATTTCTAGTGAACCAGACTTTAGCTTTTGTGTTATTTGATTCGGGTGCTAGTAAGAGTTTTATTTCTGCTGATTTCTGTGCTAAGCTTCCTGTTAGTAGTAGACGTGTTGATGCGCCCTTTGATGTAGAAACTGCCATAGGTAAGTCTACCAGGATTTCTGAGGTGATAGAGAAGTGTGATGTGGAACTTGAGGGTCATAAGTTTCCTGTTAGACCGTTTGTGATGACCTTGGGTGGTTTCGATTTGGTTCTTGGGATGGATTGGTTGGTGGATTTCGAGGCGAACATTGTGTGTCGCAAGAAGATGGTTCGGTTGACAGCGCCTGACGGAAGTTTGGTAACGGTTTATGGTGATCGGTTACTATGATTCCGAAGGTGAACTCAATGGCGGTGGCGGGAAAGTGTTTGAGGCGTGGATGTAGCGCCTACTTGGCCTATGTAAAGGATGTGGATACACCCACACCACAACTAGCCGATGTACCGGTTGTGTGTGACTTTCCAGACGTGTTCCCAGAAGACTTATCAGGAGTGCCACCTGACAGAGAGATTGAATTTCAGATTGATCTGATACCGGGTGCCCAACCTGTTGCCAAGGCACCGTATCGTTGGCTCCAACCGAGATGAAAAAGTTGATGGAGCAGTTGCGAGAGCTGCTTGATAAGGGGTTCATTAGACCGAGTATCTCTCCTTGGGGTGCTCCGGTCCTATTTGTAAAGAAGAAGGATGGTAGTATGAGGATGTGCATTGACTACCGCGAACTGAACAAGTTGACAGTGAAGAACTGCTACCCCTTACCGAGGATAGATGATTTGTTCGATCAGCTTCAGGGTGCCAGTTGGTTCTCGAGGATAGATCTTCGATCTGGTTATCATCAGTTGAAGGTGAAGGAGCAAGATATCCCTAAAACAGCTTTCCGTACGCGCTATGGCCATTACGAGTTTCTTGTCATGTCCTTTGGTTTGACCAACGCGCCAGCTGCTTTTATGGATCTGATGAACCGTGTGTGTCGGCCTATGTTGGATAAATCAGTGATTGTGTTTATTGATGATATCCTGATTTATTCAAGAGCGAGATTGAGCATGCCGGTCACATTCGGGAGGTTCTAGAGACGTTGAGAAGGGAGAAATTGTATGCTAAATTCTCCAAGTGCGCATTCTGGTTGCGCGAAGTTCAGTTTTTGGGTCATGTGGTGAATCCTGACGGGATTATGGTTGACCCGGCGAAGGTGGAGGCGGTTATGCAATGGAAGTCACCAAAGACGCCATCCGAGATCCGTAGTTTCCTGGGCTTGGCGGGCTACTATAGAAGATTCATCCAAGACTTCTCTAAGATTGCTTCTCCACTAACTAAGTTGACCCGAAAGGATGTGAAGTTTGTATGGGGTCAAGCTCAAGAGAAGGCGTTCGAAGAGCTGAAGGCAAGACTGACTCGAGCTCCTGTTCTGTCATTACCCGATGGAAGCGAAGATATGGTGGTTTATTCGGATGCTTCCTACTCAGGGTTGGGGTGTGTGTTAATGCAGAGAGGGAAGGTTATAGCCTATGCATCCCGACAATTGAAAGTGCATGAGGTAATTATCCTACTCATGACTTGGAGCTAGCAGCCGTGGTCTTTGCACTAAAGATTTGGAGGCACTATCTCTACGGGACGAAGTGCACCATATTCACCGATCATAAAGCTTGAAGTACTTCTTCGAGCAAAAGGATCTGAACATGAGGCAGAGGAGATGGTTGGAACTTATAAAGATTATGATTGCGAGATCTATTACCATCTAGGCAAAGCTAATGTGGTGGCGGATGCCCTTAGCCGGAAGGAAAGGCCCGAACCGATTCGGGTGAAAGCTTATCAATTAATCATGACCTCCGATGTGATGAAGCAAGTTAAGGAGTTTCAAGATGAGGCATTGAAAGAAGATCACTTAACTCGGAAAGAATGAGAGGTCTGGTTGGGGAATTGGGTGAAAACACCTCGGTGTTAGAACTCGATTCGGTCGTGTGTGGATTCCTCGTTTTGGGGATCTAGGGGTGAAGATAATGGATGAAGCTCACAAGACTCGATACTCCATTCATCCTGGTGCCACAAAAATGTACCATGACATGAAGAAAGATTATTGGTGGCCGGGTATGAAGCGTGACGTGGTGGAATACGTGAGTAAGTGCCTTACTTGCTTACAAGTGAAGGCAGAGCACCAAAAGCCGTATGGGAAGATCCAACCTTTGGATATACCGGAATGGAATGGGAGCACATCACCATGGACTTCATTACGAAGCTGCCACGTACTCCGAAAGGGTATGATGCCATATGGGTGATAGTTGATCGTCTGACGAAGAGCGCTCATTTTCTACCAATCGCGAGACGTATTCATCTGAGAGGTTGGCTGATCTGTTCATCAAGGAAATTGTAGCTCGTCATGGTGTGCCGGTGTCTATCGTATCTGATCGTGACACTCGGTTTACATCTAAATTTTTGAAGAAATTCCACGACGCTATGGGGACGAGGTTACATATTAGCACGGCTTATCATCCCCAGACTGATGGTCAGTCAGAAAGGACCATTCAGACACTGGAAGACATGCTCCGGGCATGTGTGATCGATTTTGGTGGAAGTTGGGATGACCACCTGCCGTTAGCTGAATTCTCATACAACAACAGCTATCATGCCAGTATTGGTATGCCACCCTATGAGATGCTATACGGTAGGAGATGCAGAACACCCGTTTGTTGGGGTGATATTGGTCAGAAGGAATTGGGGAGCATCAAAGTAATCGAGACTACGACAGAGAAGCTTGAAAAGATTAAAGCCTTTATGAAGGCAGCCAAAGATAGACAGAAGTCGTATGCCGATAAGCGACGTAGGCCAATTGAGTTCCAGGTGGGTGACCGGGTTATGTGAAGGTCTCACCTTGGAAGGGTATTATCAGATTCAGAAAGCGGGGCAAGTTGAGCCCAAGATATATAGGCCCTTTCCGAATCATTGCTCGAGTAGGAGAGGTGGCCTATAGATTGGAGTTGCCGGATGAGTTAAGTGGAATTCACCCGACATTCCATGTATCTCATTTAAGGAAGTGCTTAGCAGATGAAGATATGATTGTCCATTGGAAGACATTGAAGTAGACGAACGGCTCAACTATGTGGAGCAACCAGTGGCAATCATCGATCGTAAAGAAAAGAGGCTAAGGAATAAGTGGTTCCTCTTGTGCGTGTACAGTGGAAGCACAGGAAGGGATCTGAGTCAACGTGGAGACTGAAGAAGAAATGAGACAGCATATCCACGTTTGTTTGACGAATAACAGGTTTTGGGGATGAAACCTATTTAAGGGGGGTGGACTTGTAACACCCGAATATTTATTATTTTGAAGCCGGTGAAGAAAGAAAAGAAAATAAAGTCCAAAAGTCGAGGGACCAAACCCGCCAACGAAGAAAAGTTGGGAAATGTGGTGACATATGTAGGGAGAGGGCAGCCCACTCTCCCCACACTTACATTTCAGCTCACAAAGAAGGGGAGAAGAGAGAAAGAAGAGAAAAAGAGGAAAAGTGCCGGTTCGGGTCGCCAAAATTATCGTGAAGCAAGCCGAATCGAAGCTCTTGTCATTGTGCTCGTTTAGGTGAGTTCTAGGACCCCTCTTTTACATGTTTTCAAACGTTTGGGGCTGGAATACATCTGAAAACCCTTTTTCGCGTTTTTGGGTGAAAACCCGTATGTATGCGTGTATGTATGCGTAGGACCCGTTTGGGGCTTGATTTCTTGCTTGGTTGTGCTTGATTATGTTATGGTATGCATCCCTAAGGTTTAGGATGGTCGATTTAGGCTTAAAATGGGTTTAGATGAGTTTGGAGGCCGAAAACCCTCGGCTGCAGTCGGGTTGAACTGCATTCTGCATCAGTTAGGGCTAGGCGACCGACTGGAGGCCGAATGGAGGCCATACGGCCGATTAGGTGCGATTGGGGTCCATTCGCACGATTGGGGTTCATTCTCACGACTGGAGGGCCAGTCGCATGGGGGTCATGCGACTGAGGGTCCATTCGCACGACTGGATGTTCATTCGCATAGGTGTTCATCCGTATTAGTTCAATCGCATGATGTTCAGTCGCATGGAGGCAATGCGACTGAAGGGTGTTCATACGCCCGAATAGGGCTGTTGAACCGAGGAAGGTGTAGATTGACTTCTGACTTCGGGGGAAAGTGCAGATGTAAGTGTTATTGTAAAGGTTCCCATAAGAGTTTTTAAGATGACGATCGAGGTCTTAGAGACATGTTGGGCATGATGAGGGTGATGATGTTGTACATTATGTATGTATGATGTTGCCATGTATGATGTGATGTTGATGCATGTTTATGTTCCTTAATGTGATGTATAATCTTTCCTGTGGCTTTACTTGTTATGATGAATGAACGAAGTATTATGTAACGTAAAGTGAAAGATAAAGAAAGAGGATCATGATGAACGAATGAAACGTCTTGCACACATCGGATACGGGGTCCTTCTTGGTGATTGGCCCTAAATGTAGAACCTCTACCGCTCACCCTAGTACTGTGGCATACGTTTAGCTGTCATTCGTTGACTTCGGCCCAGTAGCTAAGACTGACGGTTACTCCTAGTACCGTGGCATACGTTTAGCTATCATTCGTTGACTTCGGCCCGGTAGCTACGACTACCGGGGTGTAGCACATGGTATTGGTTTGGGATGATGTCCAATGCGCAAGTAAGGTAATGAAAGAAGGAATGAACGAATGAAGAAGATAATAATGATATTATCTATGTGTACGTATGATGTGTGATCATGTAAAAGTACGAACGGTTTTATCTGAAAGTAAAGTATGTTTTATTTATAAAACAAGAACTCACTCAGCAACGCTGACTTTGATGTGTTTCCAGTTGGCAGGTAATGATTGCTGAGGATGGCACGGGTGACTACTCAGCTCTTTTGGAATGGCATTCTTTTGATTAATGTTTTTGCATTGTAATGCGAACAAACTAATTTTGTAATGAATGTTGTATTAGTTTTCGAAAGCATTGACATGGAAATGAAAGTTGTTTTAGTTTTCCGCTACGATTTATTAAATACTAATGTAATTATATGTTTTATGTGCGATGAGAACCCAGCTGTAAGCGTTCCGGGAACGGGGCCTCACAGAAGGTCTTTCGAGTGTGAAGAAGTTGTTAGCTTCGGAAATAAATTTCATAGATCATCAAATGTTCTTCCGAGGCCAAAAACTCTTCGGAAGATAAGACTAATCTTGGAGGAAATTTTCTTCGGAAGATACATAAGACATCTTCGAGGGTTAATTTCTTTTCGGAAGAACTCATACTTAGTCAATTTGAAGAAATATATTTTCACAGGACATAGATTGTTTTGACAAAGAGAAGACACATTTTGAAAAGGTTTTCAAATGAGATAGACTAATCATTTTTAACGTCCTAATAGCCGTAATAAGATACTTAAATCTTTGTTATATTGTTCAATTAAGTCAACTTTACTAGTTTAATCAAGTTTTTCTCATGAATATCTCTAATGAAATAGTACCTGATGTCAATGTACTTTGTCGTGGAGTTCTTGACAGGAGTTCTATAATAGAAATGAAACTTTTGTTGTCAATATGAACAATGTGTCCATGAATTTAATTCAAAGTATAATATCTAGTTTTGAATCCACAACAACTGAGCACATCAACTAGCAACAACTATGTATTCAACTTTAGCAGTTTATGTTAAGACACATGATTGCTCTTGCATTTCCATAAGATGATACTTCCACTAAGAAATTGACTTTCTCTTGATGTTGATTTCTTGTTAATGTTGTAGCCACCATAGTCACTATCAGTGTAGCCATAGAGATGAAGTAGTTGTACCTTGGATATCAGAGACCCAGTTTACATAGTCCTTTGAGGTATCTAAGGATTCTCTTGGCAGGAACTAGGTGAGACACCTTTGGAGCAACCAGACGTCTTGCATAGATTCAAGTTGCAAACATGAAATCAAGTCTACTTGCTGTGAGATAGATCAGAGATCCAATAATTGGCCTATACTGATGTTGATGAGTATCCTCCCCCTTAAAATTAGGATAAAGATTGTGATTTCTTGGTATAGGAGTCTTTGCTGGCTTACAATCTTTCATATCAAATCTTTCATATCAAATCTTTCTAAGATGTCTATGACATACTTAGGTTGATTGATAAAAAAACTCTTCTTTCATTTGCTTTACTTGAATTTCAAGGAAAGAGTGTTTTCCCATTTAGCTTATTTCAAACTTCTTTTTCATAATGCTCTCAAAGTCTTTACACAATTGGTCATTTGAGGAACCAAATATGATGTCACAAACATAGACTTGTATGAGCAAAATGTCTTTTCTAGACTTGTTTATGAATTAAGTATTGTCAATGGTACCACTAGGATAGCCATTCTTTAGGAGAAACTAAGATAAAGTTTCATACCACAGCCTTGGTGTCTGGTGCAGCCCAGGGAGAGCTTTATCCAATTTGCACATATTGTTAGGGTGTTGTGAGTCTTCAAATCCTCGAGGCTAGCATACATATACTTTGTTATCTATATACCTGTATAGAAAATCACACTTGACATCAAACTGATAGACTGTAAAGTTCTTGGATGCAGCATAAGCAAGAAATATTTTCACTGCCTCAAGTCTTGCAACTAGTGCAAAGACATGAGTGTAATCAATTCCCTCATCTAGTTTGTATTCTTGGACTACTAGTCTTGCCTTGTTATTGATAATCAAGCATCTACCATCTCTCTTCTTCTTGAGTACCCACTTTGTGCCAATGGGTACTTGACCGGATGGTAGTGGACAAAGATTCCAAACCTTTTGTCTCTTGAATTGAAGCATTTCCTCCTGCATTCCTTCAACCTAACTACTATCTTTGAAGGCTTCTTCTACCTTCTTTGGCTCCATCTATGATAAGAAACATGAGTACAAGCAGGCATTCCCATTGTGAGTTTGTCCCCTTGTTCTCACGCCTTTAGAAATATCTATAATGATGTTCTTAGTTGGGTGAGTGTTGTGAATCTTGAGCCTAGGAATTACATCTAGGTGCATGGATAGATCCAAATTTGGAAGGTGTTGCTTAGGGTTTTGAACACTTGGTCTAGATGATGTCTCACATTCATTCAATGAAAACTGCTTGAATGAAGGAGAGACAACATCAATATCAATTGGATGAGGAGTAGCATTAACAGTTGTTTGTTCCTTCAACATGATGCTTCTGTCAACTTATTGTTGTGCATTATCACTGTATGTCTTTTATGGCTCACTTTGTTGACAACTTATTGAAGCTCCACTGGTTCTAAACATAGTTATACTGTCAT
Organism: Flaveria trinervia; assembly: GCA_025506515.1. Taxonomy (NCBI): domain Eukaryota; kingdom Viridiplantae; phylum Streptophyta; class Magnoliopsida; order Asterales; family Asteraceae; genus Flaveria; species Flaveria trinervia. The sequence continues at coordinate 68,977,583 of CM046447.1, read as the reverse complement.
ATCTTCTAATTATGGGAACTTGATTTTCAGCATCTCTTGGAGAACTTGGAAGAAGTATGGGCAACTCAAACAGTTTGCCATGATCAGAATCACTTTGAGTACCTGTTTTAGATGAAACAATCTTATAAGAAGGCTTAGAATAGTTTGGAAACAATTCTAAATCAAAGATACGATCAGGTCCATTCCCCCTAACAGAAGGAGTGTGCTTATTTACAACAATGTTGGATGATTCCTCAAACTTTTGTTATTTAATGTTGTAAATTCTATAGGCAGTAGAGTTAGTGGAATAGCCAACAAAGATAGCATCATTCGACTTTTCAGCAAATTTTGCCAAATCTGATATTGAGTCTTTAAACGTCTTAAAATCTGATTTTAAATGGGCTGAATCTAACTATCAAAAGAAATTTTATGAGTTAGAGAAAACTATGTCCCTGTTAAAACATAAGCATACTAACTACAAGACTCAAATAAAGGATTTAATATACAAATTTTCTGAGGCTCAAGCCGAGCTTGTCACACCAAAGGCTCAAGCAAGGAAGCATGCTATCTCAGAGCAAAACTTCCAAGCCATTCTTGCATCATCCTCTCACTCAATGCTTTGTTACCAAAATAAAGGTGGGTTGGGAACCAATGAAATTGCTCTACCATATTCTTATGAGTATATTAGGCAACCAATGTGTGGTACTAAAGAGCAAGAGGTTCCATTTGCTCATCTCCCTTCACATGAGTCAAAGAATAATGCTAGTTTGGAGACCATCACAGGGAAGAACCAGTTAATTTTACCCACTCCTATCGGTGATGATCAACCCCTAACCACCAAAGCCAGAAGAAGCCGAGCTAAGGTAGCCAAAAAAACAGCCAAGGGGTGGTTGATCCAAGCTCAAGATAGACCCAAACCAAAAGGGTGTGTTTATATCAACTGGATTCCAGGTGGTAGGAAACTTTGATTTAGGAAAGGTGTGTAATACAACACTCCTGTCCTACCAAAGTGAAAGATTGCAGATAAAGAAAAGAAGAACAAGAAAGTTCAATCTTCAAGTTCCCAGAAGACTAACATTGTCTGCATAATGTGTGGTCAGCAAAACCACATGGCTAAAGATTGTTAATACAATCCTGCTAGCATACATTATGCAAACAATGTTAAAAAGGGAGTCAGTGAAGGTTTCTCATTTGGATCATATCAAATGGTTCAAGTGATGAAACATGGAAAGCTTGTTTTTGAAGCAAGGTTGGTTTCGGAAGAAAGTCCTTTTTCTGAAGGCCAAGACCAACAAGGCATGGGTTTTGTTGGACCAAAAGAACCAATGAGCCAAGATCAGAAAACCTCTAAGTCCCACATGGTATCACAACAACTGCTGAAAGCCTCATCAGCAGTTTGACAAGTGCTGAAGACTTCAACAGCTGAAGATCAAGTGCTGAAGACTTCAACAGCTGAAAGACTAAAGTGCTGAAGTACAACAGCTGAAGAACACAAGTGCTGAAGCTGAAAGGCCAAAGTACTGAAGTATAACAGCTGAAGAGTTTACAAGTGCTGAAGATCAACAACTGATGTACAAAGTCTGAAGACAAAGACTGAAGACATCAGCTGATGATATCTACTGAAGTCATCAGCTGATGAAACATCTGAAGGTCAAAGTCTGAAGATCAAGTACTGAAGCCTCACTAGTTGTCACAACTGCTGAAGAGTACTTCTTCAGTAGTTGTGATATCAGTAGTTTTATATTTCTAGTTTCAGTAGTTTTATGTTTCAGTAGTTTTGTTAAAACGACTGAAGAGCTTGTTCTTCAGTCGTTGTAGTAGTTTCTAATCAGTAGTTTTATATTCTGTACTTAAACACTCTGTCATGTTCTCAGTAGTTGTGAGCATTTCAGTAGTTTGTTAAGAGTTAGTTAATTTTGTATTAAGATCTGCTAGTTGTCCCTTTCCGTGATAACAGCGGTGATTGTTGCACTCTATATAAGGAGTGACAACCTATTGTAATAATGTGAGTGAATGAATGAATGAATGATGATTTGATTAGAAATATTCTATATCTATAAACATTCCTTGAAATCAGAAATATATATTCTCTCCTATAACCGTATGTGCTCTTAATGCATACAAGTATCGATTGCTTGCTACAATTTGTCTAATTCTTGTTCGTATTCCGCTGCTTTGAACTCTAATACATCAAAATTGTGATCGCTGATCCTGTCAAATGGTATCAGAGCAGGTTAATCATTGATCGATCTAATAATTGATCATTGAAACTGCTATTCAAGATCTAAGTTTGATTGAATTAGCTTTTGTTTTTGCAAGAAACGGTTATAGAGATTGAATTTTCTGTATTTCTGGTCATTCATCCTGAGATCTTTTCTTGGTTTTCATTGAGTTTGTTGTGGTCTGTGTAAAACTATTAAAAGCTTGAATTAAATTGTTTTTGTACTGAAAATGTCCACTCCCTCCAATGATCCTCACAATACTGGTTCCTCAACCAAGCCACCAATGCTTGTTATGAATGAGTATAACATATGGCAAAGACGAATGCTCCATCACCTGTCTGTTAACAGCGCAGGTTGTTGGACATCAGTGGTACATGGTCCACACAAGCCTATGGTGAATAACCCGGAAACCAATCAAATGGTTCCGAAGAGGAGGGAGCAATACTCAAATGAGGATAAGAAGTTGCTTGAAATTGATGCAAAAGCCCATGGAATTCTGGCCATGGCACTGCCAAATGAAATCTATTCTGGGCTAATGCATCATGAAACTGCCCATGACCTCTGGAATGCCTTGAAAGAATAATTTGGAAGAACAGATGAGGTCTTGGCAAATAATAGAGAATTCTTGCCCAACAATATGAGACATTCTCTCATAGAAAGGGTGAGACACTGACTCAACAATATGAGCGGTTCTCTTGTTTGATCTCTGAACTAAAAATGGTCAAGCTTGAGTACACAAATATTCAGATGAATAACAGATTTCTCAGATCACTGCCTGATAGATGGGACACATATACTATTGTCCTACGCTCCAGTGCAAGTTTGGACAAACTATCTCTCACCCAACTCCATGGGAAACTGCTCACGTTTGAGAGAGAGATAGAACAGAAGAGAAAGCTGTCTTCATCTGGAAAGCTCACTGAAGACTTTGTACCAGGCAACACTGCCTTGGTGGGTCATGAGTCAGAATATGCTTCATCTGAATGCCAGTATGATGAGCATATTAATTTCTCTTCAAGCACTTCTGATTGTGCATTTGTGAGTGTTGATGGTCAGTTAACTGGGTGTAATAATGACAATCTATGCTTCATTATGGATGATCTCAAGGGGATTGCTGATGATGACTTAGAGGAGATGGATATTTTGAGCCAATGGCCCTGATAAATATCAGCTCTCAGAAGTTCTATAAAAGAAGTAGAAGAAAATTCCCAGGACTCTTTGGCAAAACCAAAGTTGGTTTTGACAAGAGCAAGTTGAGGTGTCACAAATGCCAAAGGCTTGGACACTTTGCAAGAGAGTGTAGATCAACTGGATCTAACTCCACTGCACCCTTGTGACTTTTCCTGGCAATAGTCAACAACACAGAGGGCAACATCCTGTCACTTCTAATCATCATCCTCAACAACAATCTCCGGCATATTTTGTTCCTCAAGGTCAAATGCCATATCCGTACCCTTGTTATTACATGCCACAGTCAAATCAAGTTCAAGTTCCTATGGCACCACAACCTCATGCACTACCAGAACCTCAGCCATCCCAATCTCATCAACAAACTCAACCTCAACAACACAGCTTCTTCACCCCAGGAGTTGTTGACTGGAGCAGTTACCAGATGACATGTCTGGTCATGATCAACTGTTTTCAGGTGCTGGTCAACATGGTGGTGACAGTCCTTTTGGGAATCTGCTCTTATGGCTTTGGAGTCTGCTGATACTTCATTTTCTAATGCCTCTACACCTCAGGTATCACAGGTATCCTCTGAGGCAAAAGCCAAATTATGTTCTGAACCATGCATAGCAGCATTTGCTTCCATTAGAGAAGCAAATGTAGCTCTAATTAATAAGAACATTGAGCTAGAACAAATAATTTCCAAAAACAAAGCTGAGTTGAGTCTGTGCTTAAAGATAAAAATGATGAGATTTATAAACTGAATTGCCAAATAATTGATGATAAGGCTAGAGAAGAGGTACTTCTAGAGAAATACAAAGATCTCAAAGAAACCCTTGCAGTTACCCAGGTAGAGTGTGATAGATGGGTACAATCATGCAAAGGTTTTGAAATGCTTCTTAGTAAGCAATCTGCTTCAAATGTGAAGTTTGGAATTGGTTACAATCACACTGCTCCACCTACAGATTTTACCCCAAGAGCAGAGGAAGAATCTGATGGTGAGAGTGATAACCAATCCATCACATCATGTGATCTACCTTCTGATACAGCACAATCAGAAGTAGCAGTCAGCATCAAGCCCTCTTTGAACTTATCAGCTGATGTTGATGGTTCAAATGCTAACATTCACATGATTAATGAGTTGATCAACTCAGGAGTTAATTCTGAAGGTCCTGAAAGGACTAGAGAGCAGGATCTAACACCTGAAGTTCAAACTTCAACTGCTGTCAATACTAAAGAGAAGAAAACTGACAGTAGAAAGAGTTTGAAGACTACTAAAGAGGCAGTCAAGAAAGCAAACAATGCTTCCAAAGCATTGAAGAACAAGTCTTCAGTTGCTTCACCCTCTTTAGTTGATGATCAACCTAAGATGAAGAAGAAACCATGTGAAGTATGTGGTTTGTTCAATCATCTTACAGATGATTGTTGGTACAAAAGAGGTTCCAAACTCGAACAAAAAGAAGAAATTAAAGAGAAACTAGTAAAAATGAAAACTGAGTTTGAGACCACATTTGTATCAGCAACATCAAATCCTGTAACCCTTAAGTCCTCAAAGAAATCCAAAAAGGAAGGGGGTAAACAGGTGACAGTTGAGAATGCTCAGAAGAAGAAGGGGCAACATAGGGACTTATCAAACTCCACTGGCAATGTGTCTGATGAGCTGAAAGCTTTATCACAAAATCAGACACAACTGGTTATGATGGTTCAACATCTGTTGGGTAGAGTTAACCAACTAGATGCTCCTATGTTGAAACCACAGAAAAGGAGATCCAAGCCAAAGGACTCCTCTTCTACACCATCTTCTTCCTCTCAAGCTGTTGTTTCAAATAAACCTGTTAGTTACCATCTATTGATGAGACCAGGCCCAAAACCAAAAAGGTTTGGGTCTCTAAAACTAACTGATTGTTTATTATTGCAGGGTTCTTCAACATGCCAAAGTAGCATCTGGTATGTAGACAGTGGGGGATCTATGCACATGACTGGGAATAGCTCTGTTCTTCATGACTACTCTCAAGAAAGAAGGGATTGTTTCTTTTGGCAATGATGCTAGGGGTTACATCATTGGTAAGGGCTTTGTCTCCAATGGAGAAATCAATTGATGATGTTAATCATGTGGAAAATCTCAAGTACAATCTCTTGAGTGTCAGTCAAATGTGTGATAAAGGCCATGTTGCTCTTTTCACCAGTCAAAACTGTAGGATTCTATCATCCAAAGTTTTGCACTTGATTGACAAGGTGTTGGATGATCACACTCTCCTGAAAGCCAACATGACAGGAAGAGTGTATGCCTTAGATCTTTCTAAGAAGATAGATCTCAAAGGCAATCCTTGCCTATTTTCCAAAGCCTCTTCTCAAGAATCTAAACTGTGGCACAAAAGGCTTGGTCATGTTAATCTCAAAAACATGAATCAGCTTACCCACAATAGTTTAGTCAGAGGCTTACCAAAAGGAGTTCCACTGTGATGAAACCTGCACTGCTTGTTTGAAAGAAACAGCACAAAGTCTCATTCCCTCCTATTAAGTGCCTAAGTCCACTGCCTGCTTGCAATTACTGCATATGGATCTATTTGTCCTGTGAGAGTAATGAGCATGGCAAAGAAGAAATACTGTCTGGTAATTGTGGATGATTACTCCAGATTTGTATGGACTTTCTTTCTACATTCAAAGGATGAGGCTGCTCAGAAGATTATTCACTTTGTGTTGTATATTGAGAAGCAGTATTCCCTTCCAGTCAAGTGTATTAGGAGTGACAATGGAACTGAATTCAGAAATCATACACTTGATGACTTCTATCTTTCAAAGGGAATCAAAAGGCAGTTTAGCATTCCAAGGACTCCAGAACAAAATGGAGTAGTGGAGAGAAAGAACAGGACCCTCATTGAAGCTGCAAGGTCCATGCTGGCTGACTCTGGTTTGCCACTGACCTTTTGGGCTGAAGCTGTCAACACAGCTTGCTATGTGCAAATATAGTTTTAGTAAATCAGAGGTTGATGAAGACTCCATATGAAGTTCTCCATCATTTGGCTCCTCTGATTTCATTTTTCAAGCATTTGGGTGTCCCTGTTTTATTCTCAACACAAAGGATCAACTCCATAAATTTGATCCTAAGGTGGATGCAGGGTATTTTGTTGGTTATTCATCTACTTGCAAGCATACAGAGTCTTCAACTGCAGACAAAGATGGTTGAAGAAACTTTACATGTTAAGTTCAATGAATCTCCAAAGGACAAGATTCCACAAAGCCCTGTGGAGTTATTTGATTTGGACATACTGCAATATGTTCCTTATCAAACTCTTGCTGTTGCTCCTGTCAACAGTTCACCACCTGGTGGTACTACTGATGATGATGATGATTGCAGTACTCACCTCTTCAGGTTTAGTGATCAGCTGCCTGATTCAGCTAGACCTGATGTTCCTGTAGCTCCAGTAGCACCATCCCAACAAATGCTGATGAGATCTCTTCCAATTCAACTTCCTTTGAATTACCATCCACTGATTGGTTTCAAGGAAATGATTCACCATCACCATCTATTACTGCTGAGCCTGCTACAAACACTTGCACAGATCTCATTGTGTATCAAGATCTGAAGAATCACCCTATGTCTCAAATCATTGGTGATATCACTGCTGGAGTATCAACAAGAAGTCAATTGTCAAATTTCTGCTTCTATGCTCTCTTCATCAGCCAGCAAGAGCCAAAGAATTATCACATTGCTTTAAAGGACAATGGATGGGTTAATGCCATGCAGCTTGAGCTTCTTCTTCATTCAAGAAACACAAGTGTGGGAACTGGTTCCTCTACCTCCAGGTAAGTGTGCAATAGGCACTAAATGGGTTTTAGGAACAAAATGATGAAAATGGGCTTATTGTTAAGAACAAGGCCAGACTGGTTGTTTAGGGGTTTGCACAAGAAGAAGGTATTGATTTGATGAAACCTTTGCCCCTGTAGCCAGACTGGAAGCAATTCGATTGTTTTTAGCTTATGCTGCCTACCAAACCTTAAAGTTTTTCAAATGGATGTCAAAAGTGCATTTTTGTATGGAAAATTAAAGAAGAGGTTTATGTATGTCAACCTCCAGGCTTTGAGGACAAAAAACATCCTAATTGGGTATATAAGCTTGATAAGGCTCTTTATGGGTTAAAACAAGCTCCTAGAGCCTGGTATGAGACATTATCAAACTTTCTTCTGGAAAACAATTTCACTAGAGGCTCCATAGATAAGACTTTATTCATTAAGAAAGCTGGGCAGCATAATCTACTTGTTCAAATTTATGTAGATGATATCATTTTTGCATCCTCTGATCCAAAGTTGTGTGATGCCTTTACAAAGTTGATGCAACAGAAGTTTGAAATGAGTGCCATGGAGAATTACAGTTCTTTCTGGGGTTGCAAATCAAACAAATGGCTGATGGAATTTTCATTCATCAGTCCAAATACACAAAAGATCTTTTGCAAAAGTTTGATTTACAAAACTGTAAGCCTTGTCTACCCCCATGTGCAGCACCACACAACTGGATACAGATCAGAAAGGTAAGTGGTTGATGAAACACTTTACAGATGTATGATTGGGTCCTTGATGTATTTAACAGCTTCTAGACCAGATATTATGTTTGCTACATGTGTTTGTGCTAGATTTCAGGCTGCACCTAAAGAGTCTCATCTGATTGCAGTCAAGAGGATCTTTAGATATCTGCAAGGCACTCCATCTCTAGGTTTATGGTATTCCTCTGGACATTCTGGTAATTAGTTGCTTTTTCTGACAGTGACTATGCAGGGTGTAAGTTGACCAGGAAATCAACTTCTGGTGGATGTCAATTCCTAGGCAACTGCTTGATTTCTTGGCAGAGCAAGAAACAGACCTCAGTTGCTACATCAACTGCTAAAGCAGAGTACATTGCTGCTGCAAGTTGTACATCTCAGGTACTCTGGCTTCAAAACCAACTTCTGGATTATGGCATTACAGAGACTAAGACTCCATTGCTAATGGATAGTGCTTCAGCTCTTTGCATTGTCAAAATCCAGTCCAGCACTCTAGGACTAAACATAGAGATCAGACATCATTTTATAAGAGATTGTTTCGAAAAAGGTCTGATTGATCCTAAGTTTGTGCCTAGTGCTGATGAGCTTGCAGAAATTTTTACTAAGCCTTTGGATAGTTCAACTTTCCAAACCCGATGTTCAGGCTTGGTATGTTGCAGCTAGAATAAGTGACAACTACTGATGATCTTAGTAATAAGTACTGATGATCATTAGTAACTATGTCACATATAAGTACTGATGAGCTCTTTTACCCTCAGCAGCTTTTATAACTACTGAAGGCTAAATGTCTCACAAGTATTGTAGTACTTCATCTGTTCTAAACTACTGATGTAGTTACAACTACTGATGCAGCTACAACTACTGCAATCAGTAAAAACAGATAAGTACTGATGTCCTATGAAACAACTGAAATCAGCCAAAAAGGCTGATGAATGTGTTGAGGATAGTATGAAACAGCTGAAAAGCAAGAATTGACGAAAACAGCTGATGAGAAATTTCTTTTTTCAGTCATTTGTACAACTGCTGTTTCATTCTAAACAACTGAAGCAAAACCATGTCTTCAGTAGTTTTATAACTACTGATGACTAATACCAAGTCTTCAGTTGTTTACAACAGCTGATTACAAAACCACTGTCCTCAGTAGTTTCATAACTACTGATGACAAACACCAAGTCCTCAGTTGTTTCAATCATCTGAAGTCAAAACCACGGTCTTCAGTAGTTTTCTAACTTTTGATGCCTAACACCACGACTTCAGCTGTTTCAACGTCTGAAGGATAATACCATGTCAACGGTCGTTTAAACTACTGATGACTACACCACATCCTTCAGTCGTTTTCTTACCCGTACCCTATAAATATCCCTGACCTAAGCTCTCAATGCTTCATCTTCTTCAAACCTAACGTTCCTCTCCAAAAACTTTCCTCTTCTAAATGGCGTCCATGCAAATTAAACCGCGACACAACTGTGTTGCCTACCTCACTAAATCGCCCATCTGACTAAGTTCGATACTGCTATCGATCTTATGGTTCAGTCCCAATACAATACGGCATTTCTTCTGAATCCCATACTACATGCCGAATCCCTTCAACAATTTTGGATGAACGTTACTATTACCACTGGGGAGAACAACACACCATCTCTCCAGTCGGTCGTAACAACAAAGAAGTAGTCATCACTCCTGCAATAATCCGCAAAATTCTTCATCTGAATGATGCTAGTTCTCCTGCTGGATATCCGAAGGGCACCACAGATCTATCCTTTGCCCAACATGGATATCAAGGCGATCTCAGTGCCTCCACTATCTTGAAGAAACACTTTAATGACGTTGAGCGCCTAATCTTTCACATGGTGAATGTATGTTTGGCCCCTAAGACGTCGTCTTGGGATAAATGTCGACGAAATGGAAGCAGGTAATGTATTCTATCTTGAGCAAAACCGCTAAACTTTTCAGAAATAATATTTTCCGAGCTCAAGGATATGGCTCAAAAACTAACTGCCAACCGTTGGATACTATATCCACGGTTCATAATGGCCATCATTACAAACCAGCTTAATGCTGAGGGACTTGTTGGCTTGGGAGTCCCTGCTACGGCTGTTCTGCCGAAGTATACTCCCGGCACACTCTGACCAGACACTAAAAATGGTTGCCAAGCTGCGAAAACCCACGCAGCTGGAACCCACAGCCACCACCTCCAAATCAAAAGTCCCCACCAAACCCACCAAAAATATACCCAAAACGGCTACTCAGGGAATTGAGTCCCCTGAGGATGCCCCTGCAACACAACCGCAGGATATATCCACTAGTCTAACCCCCTAGTGGATACAATGACTCTTCCAGCCATAGCCGCTCAGGCTTCCTCTCACACAGGAGCCTGCAGCAACCACACAAGGGTACCTACATATCTGGGATCTTCCTCACTTGAGGGGATTGCCATTGAAGAGCACCAACCTCCCCGGGTGCACACTGCTTCTATCCCTTCACCCCAAACAACCGCCCCTCACAGCCCAACTTTAATAGTTGCACAAGTGCTGACTCAACTGCACTCCTCACCCCCTCCCCAGAAACCACTTACTACTGGGAATACCTCTACAATTGAGGGGAGGAACACAGTGCACTTGAGAACCCACAGCACAGGGGTTTCCCACTTCTATCTCCTGGTGTAGACAAGGAGCTTAGAATATCTAGTGTGGCTGCCACCTCCTCTGACTCAGCATGATCAGAATGAGGCTGGTAATATTGCTAAGACCTCACTAGAGGCAACAGCTGATGATGGACACTGTCCTGAGGCTGGAAGTCCCCAGTACCAAGCACAAGGGGCACATGCATCAACTGGTCTACACCCAGTGCATGTAAATCCTGCTCTAAGCAGGAGGTCAGATGATTCCTTCGGCTGATGATGACCTGGGCTTTTTCTACGATGTTCTTGCCCAGAACACAATCCTTGAAGAGAAAGTCAGTAGGCTGCAAAACCTACTTGATCAACTCTCACAAGGAGAAAGACCATCTGCCTCTACCCACCCACAGATGGCACCTTCACTTGAAGGTTCCCCAAACACTGAGCCACTCCAAACTCACCACCTGCCTCTGCTTCAGGCCCTATTCTCAGGAACAGAACCCTCCTGAGCAAATAGCTGTACTTCAAAATTCCCTCCCTCTCTTCACACCCATAATCACGGATATGTGACTAAAGCCATTGATGAAGGCTTTCCTCAACTTTACAGCCCTTGATTGATGCTGCGTTACAAAAGACTCTTCTGCGGTACAAACCCCTTCCTCCAATGCATCCAAAAAGGGGGAGAGTATTGCAGTGAAAGAAAAGAAGAGGAAAATATCCGAGGAAAAGAAGGAAGCGAAGCAAGCCCAAGAGGAGGAGAAACAGCAACCACTGCTCACCTACAAGCGAAAGAAAGGTGCTGATGATCATATTACTGAAGATAAAGCCTTGGAGCTACTGATAAAAGAGGCTGATGCCGAACACAGCAGATCAATAGACAACATCATTGATCAGCTGTTTAGGCAAGGCCATGACACCAATAACTTGACTCTGAGATTCGACGACTAGAGATTGAAGAAATCCAGAATAGATGGGCAAGTTATGAAGTGTTAGAAAGAGAAAGGCTTGAGATCATGATTAGATTTATTGCAAAATATCTTGGAAGATCAATGATCGAAATTAAAGCTTGGTCCAGGGACAGTATCTTGGCAATCACCACCAAGATCTGTTCGTCTGAAGCATATACTAAGGGCTTGTTATTGAAGCTTTGAATGAAGCGGGTGCTGGGAGCAGGACTGAGCTAGCCAAGCAATCAAAAGCCACACTCACCTCAAGGATGCTAGAACAGCCTGTCAACATTCCCGCACCAAAACCACCCAAAACCAAACCCACCAAACCAACTCCCTTACCCTCAAAACCCATAGCCGATGATATCCCCTTGAAGAAAAGAGAAGATATTGAGGCTAGAAGATGATGAAAAGATGATGAAGATAGGCTGCCACTCTCAGCTGTGATTCAGTTGCCTAAGGCCACAAGTCACTCCTCAGCAATTACTCCTGAAGTCCAGAGACAAATGGTTAAAGTGAAGCTAGAAGAAGAAGAGCTTCATAAACAGCATGATGAGGAATTGCTGAAGAGAGTTGACAAACCTTATGCAGCCACATCCTCTATCATCAATATGAAGAAGCAAGCCCTCAGACTTTACACTCTCAGGCAACCCTTTCAATATCAAAAGGAAAGAGTGAGGATTTGGCCTGATCCCAGGGTCTCTCACAGAATTCATAAGAAAAATATACCTCAGAGATACATTGGCCAGGTGAAAAAGATCGTAGATGAAGTGATCTCTCTGGTCTTTGTAGTTTCACCCTGGGAAATCCTAGAAGACTTCAAGAAAGCCTACAAGCTAATCTAACCCCTCAGAAGATGCTAGAAAACAAATAGTGAAAAAGGGGTTAGTTTACAAGAGGCTTGAGGAAGTCAGGAAAAATGAGCTCCAGTTGTTCCTAGAGGTAATCACCCGGATGAGTTTGCTTATAGAATAATAACAACTGTGGAGCTAAAGAATGGGAAACAGGCCAAATACCTGTCTGAGTATTATGGGCCTGAATCATTGTTTGAAGGAGGTGCTGAAGAGCTAACCATGGAGGAACAATCACCTTCCTTGAGGCCAACACAAGATCGTACAGACTCATTATGGGGAAGTAAATCTCATGAATGGGATAACAACTCTGTGTCCAGTTCCCTAAAACAGAGTTCCCATTCATACTCTACCAAACAAATATCTGAGATTTCTTCCCAGGCCGAGCTTACATGGGTCATCTTCACTACTGATCAAGAAGGAAAAAGACCAACACTTGCCAACAATAAGTGGGATTATGAATAATTTAGAGGTTTTGGCTGCATTGGTTCAGGGGGAGTTTGTTGGACCAAAAGAACCAATGAGCCAAGATCAGAAAACCTCTAAGTCCCACATGGTATCACAACAACTGCTGAAAGCCTCATCAGCAGTTTGACAAGTGCTGAAGACTTCAACAGCTGAAGATCAAGTGCTGAAGACTTCAACAGCTGAAAGACTAAAGTGCTGAAGTACAACAGCTGAAGAACACAAGTGCTGAAGCTGAAAGACCAAAGTACTGAAGTACAACAGCTGAAGAGTTACAAGTGCTGAAGATCAACAACTGATGTACAAAGTCTGAAGACATCAGCTGATGATATCTACTGAAGTCATCAGCTGATGAAACATCTGAAGGTCAAAGTCTGAAGATCAAGTACTGAAGCCTCAGTAGTTTGTCACAACTGCTGAAGAGTACTTCTTCAGAGTTGTGATATCAGTAGTTTTATATTTCTAGTTTCAGTAGTTTTATGTTTCAGTAGTTTTGTAAAACGACTGAAGAGCTTGTTCTTCAGTCGTTGTAGTAGTTTCTAATCAGTAGTTTTATATTCTGTACTTAAACACTCTGTCATGTTCTCAGTAGTTATGAACATTTCAGTAGTTTGTTAAGAGTTAGTTAATTTTTTATTAAGATCTGCCAGTTGTCACTTTCCGTGATAACAGCGGTGATTGTTGCACTCTATATAAGGAGTGACAACCTATTGTAATAATGTGAGTGAATGAATGAATGAATGATTTGATTAGAAATATTCTATATCTATAAACATTCCTTGAAATCAGAAATATATATTCTCTCCCTATAACCGTATGTGCTCTTAATGCATACAAGTATCGATTGCTTGCTACAATTTGTCTAATTCTTGTTCGTATTCCGCTGCTTTGAACTCTAATACATCAAACTTGTGATCGCTGATCCTGTCAGGTTTTGAAGCAAAACTAATTATCTCATCTTATGTGGAGGGACATCTACATAACAATAATAGTAATTGTAGATAGTGGATGCTCTAGGCATATGATAGGGAACAAATCTCTCCTTCAATAATTTAAATATTTTAATAGAGGTCCTGTCCAATTTGGAGGTGAGGCCGAAGGATATATTTTTGATAGAGGGAGTATATCCAATGGTAATTTAAAAGTTGAAAAAGTTCACTTTGTCAAATAGCTTGAACACAAACTGTTAAGTGTTTCTCAATTTTGTGATCAAATTCTTTTCACAAAACATGAGTGCAATATCCTCAAACCCAGGATGACCATTCCTCAAGAATTGGTGCTTCTTAGATCTCCTAGGAAAAGGGATATGTACTAGCTAGATATGAACAATGCTTCCCCACTGGGTGAAGTATCATGCTTTCGTTCCAAAGCTGATGATGATGAGTCAACACTGTGGCATAAACGTATGTGTCATGTCAATTTCAAAACCATGAATAAATTGGTTAAAAATAACTTGGTACATGGTTTGCCTAAAAAGGAATTTTTCTACAAAGATAACTGTGTTGCATGCCTGAAAGGGAACCAACGCAGAGCATCTCATAAATCCAAAGTTGTTAACTCTATCACCACTCCATTACACTTATTGCACATGGATCTTTTTGGTTCCACAAGTATAATGAGCATTGGGAGAAAATCATACCGCCTTGTGAACATTCATGATTTTACAAGATTTATATAGGTATTCTTTTTAAGAACTAAGGATAAAACTACTGAAATGTTAAAATCTCAGAAGTGATCAAGGGACTAAGTTTAAAAATCAAGTTCTTGACTTATTCTATAACTCAAAAGTGATTGCTAGACAATACAATGCCCCTAGAACTCTTCAACAAAACGGTGTTACTGAGAGAAAGAACAACACACTAATAAGGATGCTCGGACCATGTTAGCTGATTCAAAGCTGCCTATAACATTCTGGGCAGAGGCAGTCAGCACTGCATGCTATGGGCAGTATAGGGTTCTTGTGGTTAGACCATATGGAAAAACCACTTATGAGCTTTGGAACAAGAAGCCACCGTTCATTGGCTTTTTAAGGTCCTTTTGCAGCAGATGAACCATACTTAACACAAAAGACAATTTGGCGAAATTTGTTGAAAAGTCAGATGACACTATCTTTGTTAGATATTCCTCCAACTCTATTGCTTATAGAGTATACAACATTAAAAATTAGCATATCGAGAAATCATCAAACATTGTTGTAAATAAGCAAACTCATTGTGTTTGAGGGAATGGCCCTAATCATATTTTTGACTTAGAATTGTTTCCCAACTATTCTAAACCATCTTGTGAGAATGTTTTAGCTAGAACAGGTACTCAAAGTAATTATGATGATTATCAACTGTTTGAGTTAGCCAGACCTCATTCAAATTCTCCAAGAGTAATCGAAGATCAGGCTACCACTATATTAAGACCTGATAGAATGACAATCTAAAGAGATAGTGGAGCCTCAACTAGTGGTCCACCTAATAAGCCTCAAAACTCATATGCTGACACTACATAACACCAAACTCAGAGAAATACCATTTTGAAGGAAAAGACAACTACTAATGCTGCCTCCAAGCCAACAGATGATGATGGTGTTTCTCATTCACTCAATCAGTCCTTATTGAATGAGTTTGAAACAACAGCTCGTCCAAGTGTTCATGCTCCTAAGCAAAATATCTCCAACATGGATCTATCTTTGCAACTAGAAGTGATTCCAGACTTAGGATTCATAGCACTCATCCAGCTGATAACATCATAGGAGAAGTCTCTAAAGGTGTGAGAACAAGGGGAATGACTCGCAATGCGAATGTGTGCCTATACTCATGCTTTTTGTCACAGATGGAACCCAAGAAGGTAAAATATACCTTGAAAGATAGTAGTTGGATTAAGTTAATGCAAGAGGAATTGCTTCAATTCAAGAGACAAAAGGTTTAAAACCTATGTCCATTGCCATCTAGTCAAGTACTTATAGGCACCAAATGGGCTTTCAAAAGCAAGACAAATGATAGAGGCTTATTGGTAGTTCAAGGATACACTTAAGAAGAAGGAACTGATTATACTGATGTCTTTGCACTTGTTTCAAGACTTGAGCTAGTTAGGATCTTCCTTGCTTATGTTGCTTCCAAGAATTTTACTGTCTACCAACTTGATATCAAGTGTGCCTTTCTATTTGGGGATATAGACAGGGAAGTTTATGTGTGCCAATCTCTAGGATTCAAAGACCCACAAAACCCCAACTATGTGTACAAGCTGAATAAAGCTCTGTATGGGCTGCACCAAGCACCTAGGTTGTGGTATGAGACCTTGTCTCGATTTCTCCTGAATAATGGATACACTAGAGGTACCATTCATAAGACTCTCTTCATAAGGAATTCTGGGAAAGACATTTTGCTCATCCAAGTCTATTTTGATGACATCATATTTGGTTCCTCAAATGACCAAATGTATAAAGACTTTGAGAGCATCATGAAGAATACGAAGAAGAAGTTTGAGATGAGCTCCATGGGAAAAATTGACTTTTTCCTTGGAATTTAGGTGATGCAAATGAAGGATGGGTTCTTTATCAATCAATCTAAGTATGTCAATCACATTCTAGAAAGATTCGATATGAAGGATTGTAAGCTAGCCAAAACACCTATTCACAGAAATCATAAGCTTTGTCCTGACACTGAAGGGAGGGTACTAATCAACATCATATAGGGCAATTATTGGTTCTCTGATGTATCTCAATAAGTAGAACTGATATTATGTATGCAATATGCATTGTGCAAGATATGACGCTTCTCTAAAGGTGTCTCACCTAGTTACTACCAAGAGAATCCTCAGACACCTTAAAGGAGCACCTAAATTAGGTCTCTTGTATCCAAGGAACAACAATTTCAATCTCTATGGCTACTCAGATAGTGACTATGGTGGCTACAACATCAACAAGAAATCCAAATCAAGAGGATGTCAATTTCTTGGGTGGAAGGATCATCTAATGGCAACGCAAGAAGAAATCTTACGTTTCAACATTTACTAGTGAAGTTGAATACATTGCTGCTGCAAGTTGCTGTGCTCAGTTGTTATGGATTCAGAATTAGATGCTTGACTAAGGAATCAACTTCATGAGCACTCCTATCCTTATTGACAACAACAGTGCTATATCAGTAACTAAAATTGCAGTGAAGCACTCCAAGACAAAACATATTGATATCAGGTACCATTTCACTAGAGATATTCTTGTGAAAAATCTAATCAAACTAATCAAACTAATCAAAGTTGACTCAAATGAACAATATGCTGATTTGTTCACCAAAGCCTTTGATGAACAAAGATTTAAGTATCTCCTTACAGCTATTGGGATGATAAACATTGATTAGTATATCTCATTTGAAAGCACATTTTACTCTCGGAAGTAAGAAATTTACCTTCGGAAATAAAATTGGCTTCGGAAGAAGATTACCTTCAAAAATATTTTATACTCGGAAAAAGACCCTATTTTGTAACGTAAATCTTTGGGCCCGACACTGTAAAAGGTAAATATATTATTGATGATGTCGGAATATTTTAAATGGATTTTAATCTTACCGCCCATGTCACATTTTACCCCAAAGCCTATTTTCACCTTATCCAACTCCCAAAATTGCCATTTCACCTATTTAAATAAACCTGACTCATCATTTTAATCTTTTAACCAAATTTACTACCCATAAGCTTCCTTCACCTTCAATTTACATAAATTCAAACTTATCTCTCAGCAACTTTTTCCCACGATGGCACTTAACTCTCAGCATAACTAAGTCGCATTCTTGGATTCATCCATGGATGCTGACTTCTCTGATATTATCTCCTTTCTCACCCAATATACTTATTACACCGCTCTGACTGTTAACCCCATTGTTTACTCAATCATATGGTTTAACTCTAGAGCAACAGTCAAATTGAAACCCTAAATGGGGTTAGGGAATAAGGTCAAGTATTTGTAGCCAGGAGTGATCATTTCTGAACTCCTCATCCGGGAGCATCTGGAGTTTCACGATGAAGGTTCTCCTACTAAATTTCCCAAGTCAGACCTAGATGACACATATACCCAAAAGAGATATGGTGGAGATGTAAGTAGGTCTACTATTTACAAATTCAATTTCTCATACAACTTGAAGTTCATGCTTCATGTGGTTCTCCACTATTTACCTACTAAGTCTAGGGAATGGGATCAAATCCCATATGAACTAGGATGCCTAGTTCATGGGTTGGTGAAAAACCTTTGCTTCAATTACTCAAGGTTTATGCTAACTAACCTTATAGGGAACCTCCAGAGGGACACATTCTTCATGTATCCTAGGTTCCTTCAGCACATTATAAACTGTGAGCTGGACCAGAGTCAACTTATCTGTGTAGCTATTCTACCAGTTTCTCAAATTAGGTCACCATATTCAAAGTTTTGAAGAGAGTGTCCACTAATTATAGTGGAAGACATACTAGTCTTCTTCTGGGTATGATTGAGCTAATGGCTCCTAGTGACATCCCTATTAACCCCACATGTGATGAACCCATAACAACAACTACCCTCACTTTGCTAGTACTACCTTCTCACCCCATCAAATATACATACTAGAGACAACCCAAACACACCCTTGTTCAATCTACTCTGATTGAGCAAGCCACTCTTGTTCTATCCAAAAAGACTAGAGTGGAATCATGGGCTCCCACTCAGTCTGAGGTCTTACTATCCTTCACTATTGAAATCCATAAGGGATTTGAGCTTCCTTAGTCTCATTCCCTGAGCCTGAAATCCAAGCTGAAAGACGTCAGCGTGAGTCTCTATACTTCCCTAAGCAGCCACAAAGGGTCAGCCCCACTAAAGGCTCAATGCCAATAGACATTGACAAAAGTCTCGGGTCAATAAATTTAACTTCCATATGTGTTACTAACCTACTGATAATAACTGATGAGGAGAATAAGTCTTTTCATAGAAATGAAGCTGATCCCCAATACCCTCTTCTGGATCAATATAGCCTAGAAGGACCTTTTATCTCCAGCCCCCATTAGCAAAAAACCAAGTAAGGAGAGTCCAACTAATATGGAAGGGACTTTTGTAAATTCACTTGCCACTACTGAAGGAGCCTTATTGGATCTTTAGGGTAGTTGTAACATTACTAAGTCTAAATCAATGGCAACCATGCCCATTGACGCCTCTAAAAGAATCATCATAAGACAAGGGAAACCAGGGTGCCAAGAAACCACATCTGGTGGTGAGGATGAATATACCAGGTATATTATGTCATCTCCCCATGATTCTTCAAAAGAAGATGAGGGAAGTGTGAAACTCACCATTGAAGACCTACATTTTAAAATCTCAAATCTAGAATCAAAGGTTAAGAATTTAGAGGATAGGTCCACCACTTAACAACTTGAGATTAAAAATATCAAGGCTTAAGTAGCTGAGAAACAGATTGAGAGATCTGTCAAGCACGTACCTATTCAGGTCTCGTTGACCTCTTCCTCCAAATAATCTAGCTCTCAAGATGATTCTACAAAAAGGGGAAAGTGTTCAGAGACAAACCTATGTGGAACCATAAAGTCATGCTTTAACTTCTCTAACTTCAAGATACCTGGCTCCCAATGCAATAGTTTTCACTGAGCCTCCTCAAATACCCTGGAAATGGACCCAAGGATGCTCAAAAATCTCAACACGATTTTCTCTAAGTTCGTGATGGGATCTTCTTTAGATCAACCTAGCCTTGAGGGGGCTATGATGTACGTTAGAGCTAAAGTGCTTCAAAGGATAAATGCACCTTCTACCACTGTGGAAGAAGTTGGTCAACCTAAGGCCCAAATAGAACCTCAGATTGATTTTGAAAGGGAAATGAGGACTCATGCCCAACAACTGAAACTGTTAGGATATATAGTGCATTCTCTCAGACTTCCGAAGCTGAAGTCAAAGCCCCAGAAGAACATCCTCAATCTTCTGAAGCTGAGATGGAAGCTGTAGAAGGTCTATTCTCCTTGTTTAGAGGATCTAATTATCACGGATGCAATTCTAGAGCTGGCATCTGAGGTGAATACTGAGGACTTTATCTGTTAGGAGGACTGTGTACGTACGGAGTACTAACAGATTCTATGTTATACCAGATCAAGTAGTGCGGAATCCTATTTGATTGGTGATCCAATTAGTGATAACGATAACCTGATCGATATAAGAATGAACTAAACATTAAGAACGAGTAGAATTGATCAAGATCGAACTATGAACTTGGATAGGCTGTTTTGGACGCTCTGGACGGCTAGGGTTTATGTGTATTCGAAGTATCTCTCAAAGTGTTATGCTTTTCCACAAATTAAGTGGTATTTATAGGTATGTAGTTTCTATTCGTACGACTGAAGCATTAGCATGGTTTAGTCATGCGACTGACTCATGCGACTGATTCATACGCACGACTGAAGTTTCAGTCGTGCGACTAAGTCAATCTTATGTCTCAATCATACGACTGATCCAGTCTCCTAGAACAAATATATATTCATAATCATGAATAATCACCCGACTATGTTGAACAAATTACTTTCATTATTGACTTAGAATTGTGTACAACAAACTCAAACCTATATAAGAAGTTCATACATATGAATCAAAGATAAATAAACATCAAAGCATATATCATACTTCAGTACATTATCATTACAAATATGTAAGACATGAAAGACTTTTACATTTAAGCATATAAACTATGAACATCATGTATCTATAAACTCCCCCTCGGACCTACTTTACCCTATTGTCTAACATTCTTCATATGTTCTTCAAACTTCTTGTACTTCTCTTCTTTGGTGACTCATGCATGTATCACGAATGCAAAGCAGAGCCGTATAACGTGTTCGAATTGAAGAGCTTGTACAATTTCTTGTGTCATAGAACAGTGGCCACTTGTATAAAGTATAGACATCTTCGGCAGTCAAGTTGGTAAACCATATTAGGTCAAATACCCTGATAGTCTCTATCATTCCTTCTTGTTCAAAACTATGACCGCTTCTCCCCTCCTCCGATCGTAATACCACCATTTGAAGTGTGGAGTGAAGTCCTGAGGCATTTCCCGTAAGGGAATTTTGGACATTATGCATGGGGAGTCCACTTCAACACTACTTTAGGTCTTCTAGTGATAGGATCAACTTCAGTCTTATGAATAAAATGTTTGGTTGTTGAGGCTTAAAGTTGACCCATCTGGTGTGGAATTCTTTCTTTAGATTAATCTTAAACCATCCCAACATCTTCCTCGGGTTGGCATACAACAAATCTAAGCTTGCTAGTCGGTTGAGCTAAAAACCAGGAAGAGTCTTCAGATCATGTGGATATCCGAAGTACTCAATTCCTTTCTCCCTTTTAACAGCATAGACTTCCAAGTCTTCAAAATACGCACACTTGATAATCTTTCCTGACATTTTCTGATTTCTTTTGACTTTGTAAAGTTTGGTGTAGGCATTTTGCTTTGGGGCTGTGCGTTGGGCTTTCATTTCAGCAAAACAAGCTGCCCATTCAGCTTTCTTAATATCAACATTTGCATCTGAAGTTTGGGCTATACTTTCATCTTTCTCTTTTTCTTTCTCCATCTTCTCCAACTTATCAAAAGTATCACTGCCAAAGGTTTCACCCAAGTTGGGGATAGCATTGCCCTCAGGGTCAGTGTACTCAGGATAATGCTCACCTGTGACATCTTCAATTCCTATTTCATCCACATCCTGTAGCTCCTCATCACTTAAGACATCACCTTCCAGAGCATCTTTGACAATTTCATCGGAATTTAATCAGAACATATCAGCCAGTTACTCATCTGTCAGATCATGGATGGTCTCTCCCTCTTCAAGAGTGTAGCTCATATATCTTCTGATGGTCCCTTCCACGTCAAGAATCACAGTAAGTTAAGTCTTAACTTGCTGAAAGGGGGCGACATCATATTCATCTGGCTATTGAGCTTCATCTATTTGATTAAACATTTAATACATCACACACAAATCATTAATCAAGACATTTAAACATAATTAATCATTAATTACATTAATGTAATACACAATT
Source organism: Flaveria trinervia (assembly GCA_025506515.1). Classification (NCBI taxonomy): domain Eukaryota; kingdom Viridiplantae; phylum Streptophyta; class Magnoliopsida; order Asterales; family Asteraceae; genus Flaveria; species Flaveria trinervia. The sequence continues at coordinate 68,955,769 of CM046447.1, read as the reverse complement.
CAAGTACAAAAGTTTCAAATACATAAACAACTAATCATTACTTTTGCCTTGATTTGTTGTCTCTTCAGCTTGAGGAGCAAAGGACGAGGCTCCTTGATCCTGATTTCGCTTGGTGCACCTCTCATTTGCTGAAGGATTCGAGGCTGATGTAGCACCATTACCTTCTTGATCATCCTCATCATCATCATCACCTCCTTTTCCCTTTCCACTTCCTCCCACTCCCTCATCATTACCATCTTCTTCCTCAGATTCATCTTCAGTGAGCTCATCTTCATCATCCTTATTATCACCATCTTTGATCTTCAAAGGCTCACTCTTAGATCCCTTTAACTTTACCCAAATCCTTTTGTTCTTCTTCTTAATTCCTTTAATCATCTTTACCAAAGCCATCACCAGCTTGTTTTAACTCTTAGAGCATAGTGGGCTCGGCCCAAAGCTTTCTCATACTGTGCGTTCACCTCACTTATCTGAGTTATTTGCTTGGCTTGAGCCGCATTTACTACCATAAGCTGATTGATCTGAGTAGCTCTCAGATCATCAGTGGCGATCAGCTTTAGCACCATGCGATTGAGGCTTGCCAGCTGCTCCTCTAACCCGACCATGGGTAGAGTAGGTCAAGGTGTAAATGTGGATTGGGTGGAGGGACTAGCTTGGTGAGTGTTTGTGGTAGTGGTGGATGTGGTGAAGATGGGAGGAGGAATGGGAGTGGATTGTGGTGGAATTGTGTTGGGTATTGTGGGTGAGGTGGAGGTATGTGTAAGAGTGGTGGTTGGAGTATCTGTGGTTGTGGTGGTAGTGGTTGTGGTTGTGGCAGTGGCTATGGTAGTGGTGGCTATGGTAGTCGAGGTAGTGGCTGTGATTGTAGCAGTGGTGGTGGAAGATGTGATCAATGTGAATCTTGCCCTCTTGCTCTTTTTTCCATAAGGATGGGCCACCTCGTCTTCTGAGAGCCCTTGGCTGTAGGGGCTCCTCTTGAGCTAATAGGCTGGTTAGGTGTGTATGTATGATCAGTGACATCAGGATCATCACCTGTAGTACCAGCTGACCAAACAATCTCTTGACCGGGGCTTCACCTGCTTTCCCCAATACACCTTCATTCTGCCTAGTGCGGTGTCATCCATCACCTATAGAATAACAACATCATCTCTCTCTTTAGGCAGCAGAGAAAGCTTCTCATTGATAATCATCTGTAAGAACCAAGGATACATACACAAGCCTTCCTTTCGCTTGGCCTCGATGTTCTCGATCATGTAGGAGAATAACATGCGGGAGAAACTGAAAGTGTTGTTCAGTACCAAAGCAATGTATGCATTCTAGATTTGATTAGACATCTCCTCCAATCCTCCTCTCCTTGGAGCTATGCACTTAAGGATAACATGAACCAAGTACTTGAACTGGGGGCACAAGTTGCTCTTGTTGAGCACACCTGCATTGATGTCCCTAGTGTACTTCATCATTAGAAACCATCCTCGAACAGTCAGGGGATGTAGCTTGGTTGGGTGGGCACCATCCTCACCCAGATCCAAGACTTGCCTTAGATCGTCTTCATAATCCTAATCTCTTGTCTGAAGATGGAGCTCCGAATACAGTGGGGCTCCACGGACCTATTCACCAAGGCACCTACCTAGAAGGCCTGTTGTATTGATCTGTATGGAGTGCAAGGTGTAGATATGGCCTTGTAGATCCTCGATCTCCTCAGAAAGGCTATAATCCTAGCAAACTCGGAATCGTTTTGAGAAGTAGTATCTAAGTGAGCACATAGGTTATGCTTGGTGCTCATTTCCATCTATCAGCCATGTTACTACAACACAAGAAACATATACATTAGATTTGTGCATAACAGAAGACAGTGGAACTTAAACTATTTTGATTAAACTGGTTTAGTCGTGCGATTGGACCACATGATTGAGTTTAGTCGTGCGATTGAGTTCAATCGTACGATTGACCCTACGACTGAACTTAGTCGTATGCTACACCATGCGGTTGAGTCAGTCATGAGACTGAGTCACCGATTAATTCACTCGAGCTATTGAATCGGGCGTCTGGCTCAATCGTGCGACTGAAGTTCATCAGCATGGCCATTCGCATACTTCACAATTGAACACCATGCATTTGAATCTTTGTCAAAACCTTATATTAGACTTCCTGTTTAGAGTCATTAGACTCGCAGGGACTCGAAATACCTCTTAGTTTCATTTAAATAAACTTTTATGTCCATTTAAGTGGTCTATTCTTAAGAGTTAGTCTCGGTTCCAGGATTTAGCAGTTTAAGTCATTTAGGGTTCGATTAACCCATTCATTTTGCCCGATTTCAGTTGCAAAGTACCTGTAGATGAGTAGAATGACAGTTAGAATCACAAATGATGAGTAATCAAAATGATAAAAATTTAGGCAGAGTGTGAAGGATTACATTATCCCGGAGGACCAAATCTTAATGTCAGCTTAAAGATATAATGACTTATATGTCTTGGATCTATCAAAGGTCTCCACAACCAATCACCAAGTTCAATGCTTCTTGTCAAAGGCAGCTAAGAGGGACTCGATCTCCTGGCATAGGAGAATGGGAACATAAATCCATGGAAGATGAATCATCTGATTCAGAATGACTTAGTAAATGGAGTTAAGGTTAAGAATTTTCAACTTCTGGATTTTTGTGTAGCGTGTAAGAAAGGTAAATAGACCAAGAAGTCTCACAAGGCAAAGAAAATAAATTCCATTGAATTGCCTCTTGAACTTCTACACATGGATCTATTTGGTCCTGTGAGCACCAAGAGCATCGCTGGTGATCTATACTATTATGTAGTCACTTATGATACTCCAGATTCTATTGGGTGATGTTTCTGAAATCCAAATCAGAAACATTTGAATCGTTCAAACAGTTGGTGACTACATTGGAATCTCTCTACAAGCTAAAAGTGCGTCCGATTCGCTCAGATAACAACATGGAGTTTAAGAACCAGTGGATGGAGGCATTCTGCAAAGAGAAAGGAAATGTACATCAGTTCATATCTACCTACACTCCACAAATGAACGTAGTTGCTGAACGGAAGAACATGAGCTTGATAGAGATAGCACGAACGATGCTAGCAGACTCAAAACTGCCCATCCATTTTGGAATGAGGCAGTTGCCAATGCATGTTACACCCTAAATCGAGCGTTGGTGGTTAAACGTCATGGTAAAACGTGTTATGAGTTGCTCCAGCGACGTAAACCTAATCTGGAGTACCTCGAACCATTTGGTGCACCATGTACGCTGCTAAAGAAAACTCAGTCAAGGAAATTAGTGGGAAGGCTAAAGAAGGGATTTTTATAGGATACACATATCGAATAAGAGAGTTTACAACAACTCAACTGGTCAAATAGAAGTGTGGTGTAATGTTGACTTTCAGAGATACACCACCCCCTGCTAGAAAAGGACCCGCCTTTTTCTTCGATTACGATGGATTCATTAAGTCCTACAACATCCCTCTCTCCCTTCCTCATGATGAGTTATCGACTAAAGTGATGTACGAGGTCTTAAACTCACTGTCACTAGACTCGACAACATCAGGTTCACAAGGTGAGTCTTCTAGTCCTTTAGAGGGAGCACATGAGGTAAGTGACTCCTCCTCTAATGATGAAGACTTGGAGAATGATAAGGTGGATCAGGAGCAACAGGTTCCTGCTACCGAAAGTACGCAAGCATCAGATGTTGATGCCTCTGACAATTCAGAACCTCGCACTCCAACGGCTACAGATACTGAACCAGGAGTTCAAAATCTAGATGAGGAAGTAGTCGTTCCCACCACTCCCAGATCTCAACTTAATCTATATCATCTCTGGACAACATCATAGGGGATGTACAATCGGGAGTACAGACAAGAAACCAGCTATACTCAGCTGATTATGCCTCAGTCATAGAAAAAGGCTATCTTCATGACGGTGCTTATCGATGTTATGTGTCTCATTTGAGCAAAAATATGTAAGTGAAGCCTAAATGATGAGGCATGGGCGAGTGCAATGCAAGAAGAACTCCTACAATTCAAGAAGTTAGGAGTTTGGACACTAGTGGATAGACCAAAAGGTGCTAAGGTCATTGGCACTAAATGGATCTTGAAATGCAAGTGACCAAGGGGGCATAATTTGAAACAAGGCTCGACTTGTCATTCAAGGTTTTAGACAAGTTGAAGGAATCGATTACAATCAAGTGTTTGCACCTGTGGCAAGAATGGAAGCAATTCGTATCTTCCTACCCTATGCATCTTACATGAAGATCAAAGTTTATCAACCAGATGTCAAGAGTGCATTCCTTCATGGGGAAATTCGTGAGACAGTGTATGTCAGTCAACCTGAAGGATTTAAGGATCCTTACCATCAGGACAGAGTTTACAAGTGGATAAGGCTCTCAATGGCCTCCATCAAGCCTTAGAGCATGGTATGAGCAACTCTCAACTCATCTTGTGAAACACGGCTTTCGCAGAGGAGTTATTGATGCACATTGTTCATCAAAGAAAAGGATGGCGACTTACTGCTAGTACAAATTTATCTTGATAACATAATCTTCGATTCTAGAAACAAAGAATTATGTAAAGAATTTGAATCTTTCATGAAAGCAAAATTGAGATGAGTGCAATGGGGGAGATGAAGTTCTTCATAGGATTACACCTAGATCAGACACCAAAAGGAATCTTCCTACATCAGACTAAATATGAAGGGGATATCCTCAGTCGGTTTGACATGGAGAACACCTTAGCTGCTAGAACTCCACTTGCCACGAACCACAATGTGGCACCCGACGAAAATGGTGTTCTGGTTGATGCTACAATGTATCGAGGAATGATCGGATCCCTTATGTATCTCACAGCATCTCATCCTGATATGATCTACGCGACGTGTCTCTACTCCAGATATCAGGCCAAACAGAAAGTCAACCATCTCATAGGTGTTAAACGGATTTTCCGTTATCTCAAGGGTACTCCAACACTCGGGTTGTGGTATCCTCATGACGATGATTTTGAGCTTACAACGTATAGTGACTCGGATTATGGCGGATGCAAAATGAATTACAAGTCAACATTAGCAGGATGTCAGTTCTTTGGTAGACTGTTAGTCACCTAGCAGTGTAAGAAGCAGATCTTCATTGTTCTGTCAACATGTGAAGCTGAATATGTTGCTATTGCAAGTTGCTGTTCACAAATCATCTGGATACAACAGCAAATGCACGACTACGGTTTGCAATTCTCTAACACCCCTATCTATGTTGATAACTCTGCTGCTATAGCTGTAACAAAAAAATCCAGTCCAACATCCTAAAACTAAACACATCGGTATTAAGTATCACTTTATACATGACTGCTTTGAAAAAGAAATTAATCGATGTGGTTAAAATAAATACGGATTTTCAACGTGCCGACCTCTACACAAAAACAAATAATAAACCGAGGTTCCTATATCTATTAGAGGTTAATGGCATGAAAAAGAAAAATGATGTCATTTCAGAGGATGAAAATGCCTAGTCCGAAATTTTTATTTACTTTTTATTTTTATTTTTTATTTTATTTTATTTTCCTGTTCATGGAAAATTCAAAAAGACAAAAAATATTTTCGGTTTTAGAATGTTAGCGGGAGAATAGGTAAGATTTGTATTAAATTAGTTGCTTTATTTAATTACTTAAAAACAAGGGAGAAGGACAGCTTAGCTAAAAGGAAAGTAATCGAATCTGTGATGCTGATTCAACGTTTATGGAAAATGATAATACACATGGAACAGATTGCTTGGACTTCAAAAGAGTGTTTAACTGACTAGTATGCAAAATTTAAAGTTTAAGTCTGAAAAGCCTAAGCAAAATAAAAGGAAAAATGATTGTAAAAGTAGTATGCTACTAAGGTAACATAGAGAAAGTAGACCTAACACTGCTAGCTCATTGGATGATGTGTCGGTAGATTCAACACAATAGATAAGTAGATCTCATTGGTGGTTTAAAATTCAAACTAAGTTGTTCAACTTGCTATGGGTTCCCACCTTATCCCTGGTTAACACAATCACGTTGTTCCAATAAGGGGTGAAGAGCAAAATAAACGCCACATATGTGTGCGGTCGACCATAAAATATGAGCAAAGCACATGAATATGCAAAACGCAATCAATCTAATAACTTATGTTTGTTGGTGCGATATGTGCAAAACGAAAATAAATGCTCGAACAAGAAGATAGGTTGTGTTCCTCTCTACTGGGCGGTGGCACCGACCTGAGGATAAGCATAACCTATAACTTTATCGATTCCAAGGCAACTTATCCTTTTGGAGCTGACGTAACAAACTACGTGATCCCCCCCAATGAAGCCAACATAAATCCGATCCGAATAAATAAAATAAAAGGCAGTTTCATTATGGTAGTATACCAGCCACCTGTTCTGGAACTGGAAGTTCCAATCGAAGCATATAGATCCGTATAATTCTATTTCATTATTGTTTGCTCCTCTCTGCTATGAAATGGCATTGACCTGAGGCTTGACATCTCTTTTAAAGCTCTTAGAATAGTTTCTTCTTGAAATATACCCGTAGACCACTCACAAATCTCCTGAGGAACGTTGATTACCATATAAGTGTGGGATGCACAAATGCTTGTTGAAATAATTTAAACCTTAAATCATCACCAATGTGTGTCAAAAATCTATGTATGGATTTAAGAGGACAAGGATACTGACAATCATCATGAGCTGTAGTTCTTGAAAGTCAAAATCATTGTGTGCGATTGTAGCTCTAGTATGATTTCCTAAAATTGCTATTGACTCTCGGTGAAAACAAGAATCTAGCATCAAAATAGTTTATTAAAATGTCCCAAATGATTTTGATATATCTGCATGATTCCATAATGCATTGTACTAGAATTGCTAAACTAGAATTGAAGCTATGCTATCCAGGAAGTAAAATCAATTAGAACTACCCTAATAGGTTTAAAATCCATCTCAAATCAAAAATAAAAAAATATGTCGTAATTTTTTTTTAAATTTCTAGTTGTTTTATTTATTAATTTTTTAGTCATTTAGTAGGTAAAAGTCGGACTACGCATTTGGATTCAATCTATGAATCACTTACTTAAAAGGGGTCACGTCTGAGGTGACCAATTGGTTTTTTTTAAGTTAAAAGGATTACGTCTGAGGTAATCAATAGTTTTTCATATTAAAAGGATCATGTCTGAGATGATCATAACTTGTAATGTTTTATCTATAGTTAAAAGGCTAAGTGTTCAAAAGGTCATAAGGTCAAACTCATAAGTATGAGCCATTGACACGACTGGACCATAAGTATGGATCAGTCGCACGATAGGGTCATACGTATGAGCCCAATCGCACGACTGAACCACTCATATGGAACAAATATACAATTGGACCATAAGCATGGGTCAATCCACACGATTGGGTCACCAGAATGAACCAATCGCACGAATGAAGGAGACTGACTGAGTAAGTCACACAACTGAAACCCAGTCGCACGAATGGATGTGACCAAATGAGCCAGTCGCACGACTGAACCCAGTCGCCCAAATGAAGCGTGTGAATAGGTCTAGTCGCCCGACTGAAGATAAAATCAGTATAATAAGGCTAAGTCGGTCGCACATTCTCACCACCCTTCAATCGCTCCCAAATCGCACGACAACAAACATACTCTGCCAAAATTTGATTTAGTTGATTTCACACTGAGATTGTGTTACTAACTTGTACTCTCATCTTCTACAAGTAATTAGTGATCGAAATCGCACAAAATGCACGTTATAATCAAACCCTAACCGGCCCAATTACTAAAATCATGAAATCTGTAAAAACTTTCAAATAGACCACGTAAATGTGCTTAATGGTTAAAATGAAGGAGATACAGTGATAGTTAGGTCCCTGCGAATCTAAAGAGCCTAAACACAATGTTTATCATCAAGTTTTAACCTAGATTCAGGATTATAGTGTCGAAAATAGATTTATGCGACTAGACATTCCGAATGAACTTCAATCTCACGATTGAGCTGGGCGAATGACTTAATCGGCCGAATGAACAAGGTATATGAGCTCAATGTCGTTCGAATGAACTCAGCCACATGCTCAATCTCTCGATTGAATTCAACCGCATGCTGAGTTGCCCGAATGGACTCAGCCGCATGCTCATTCGCCCGATTGAACTTAGCTGCATGCTCAATCACCCGACTGAACTCATTCAGGTTCAATCGTACAATTGAACCAGACTGATTTTAGAACAATTTAAATTATCAACAATTTATGTTAGGACAAATCTCATGTTTATGTGTCTTGTGTTAGAGAAACATGGCAGATAGGTAGATCATAACACCAAGCATAACATTTGTGCTTACTTGGATCCACCACTAGGAATGCTGCTGAGTTTGTGGATATTATTGCATTTTTTACGCGACCAAGGATCTACAGAGCCATATCTTCTCCATGCCCACCCTACCAGTCTTTACAGCAGCCCTTCTGGGAGGGTGCATCTTGACAGATCTACTAAGCCCTACTGCATTCGTAGCACCATTTTTAGTGAAGAGACTGAGGTGATTTCCATAGACCTTCGACGAGTACTGGACCTTGGTGATGATGCTGCCCACCTAACCAGGTTACATCCTCTAATGGTAACAGGATGTTTTCTAAGGATGAAGTACACTGGGGACATCAACGCAAGTGTGCTCAACAAAAGCAACCTATGTCCCCAGTTCAAGTACTTAGCACATGTCATGCTCAAGTGCATTGCTTCACAGAGGGGTGGATTTGATGATCTCTCTCACAAAATCCAAAATGCTTATGTGGCACTAGTGTTGAATCACCCTTTCAGCTTCTCTAACATGATCTTCACTTACATGATTGAGAACCTTAGGCCAAGGCTAAGGAGAGCTTCTGCATGTATCCAAGGTTCTTGTAGATGATCATAGATGAGCTCCACCTACTGCCTAAGGAGAAGGATGATGCAGTTATGCTAGAGGTGATGGATGATACTACACTGGTAGGATGAAGGTGTACAGGGGGAAGCAGGTGAAACCCCCTTCAGACGATTGTTTGGGAATTTAGCCCGAGAGGATTATGTGGCGCTCACTAGGAGGAAGTGGCGTCATGATGATGGTGAATCAGATTCTGAGCCTATTGTTTTACCACGTGATGATGACGACGATGATGACATTGGTGATGGTGGAGAAACAAGCCTCACTCCATCTAGGGCCACTACCACTATATACCTTCTCCACAATCCACCCAGGGTGGATTTGAGACTGCTGGATTCCACCAAGACTTCCATCCTGATGAGGAGGAAGAATCAGACGAGGAGCCTCTCGTATGGATAGTGGGAAGCCGAGTCGTGGCCACTAAGAGAGGGCTCGGGGCGGTTGGTGGAAGCCAGGGTAAGTCTGGGGATGCGGTTACTGCTGATATTGATCCATCTTACATCCCGGACCATCCCATCAGCCAAGGGGGAGCACCCGCCTCTAAGGGATCGAGGAAGAAGAGGACGGTTCAGCCTCATGGGATGAAGAGCAAGCGAAGGAGGATTACCTTGATCACCACCACATCCACCACACCTACCACATCCACCACACCTACACATCCACCACAGCTACCACCACCACTACCACACCCCCTATCACTACTACCACACCTCTCATAATCACTACCACACTCCCACCACTACTACTATAGCCACCCCTTCACCATCCCTCCTATCCTACCACCCATATTCACCACATCCATCACTACCACCACCACCCCAAGCAGGTCCCTCAACCCACTCTACCTTCGCCACCGGACCCACTCTACTCTTTATTGGGTAGTGGAACAGCTTGTCGCACTAAACCGGATGGTGCTAAAGCTGTTAGCTGCTGATGAGCAAAGAGCTACACAGCTAAGTCAGCTTGTGGATCTCAATGATACTCTAGCACAATAGATTACCCAGCTTCAAGAGTAGAATGATCAATCAGTTAAGAGGATTGAGTAGTTGGTGGCCAAGAACAAGAAGATCATGCTCCGGCTAAAAGGATCAAAAGATGCGCCGTTAAAGATCCGGTAAGGTGATGATGATGATGATGATGATGATGATGATGAGTTTGATGAAGAAGATGAAGGTGATGATGATGATGAGTTTGATGAAGAAGATGAAGGTGATGATGAGGGATCGAGGGGAAAGAAGAGAGATGATGATAATAATGAGGAAGGTGATGCTGCTGCTTCAGCATGTGCTCAAGGTCAAGAAAGGAGGACTAAGAGAGCACAAGACCAAGGAGCATCATCCTCAGACCCTGCTGTTGAAGAACTGACGGAAAGGATAAAAGTAATGATTAGATGTTTTGTATTTAGAAAACTTTATACTTGATTCAAATATTATATTTATGTAATTAATGTTTATCTAATGTAAATGTCTTGATTAATTACTATTTTTGATGTGTTAATGTTTAAATCAAGCAGATCAAGCATCACGACAAGATGAATATGATGTTGCTCCCCTATAGCAAATCAAGTATCAATTCACCATGATTCTTGATTTGCAAGGGATTGTTAGACAGTCGGTGAGCTACACTCCCGAAGAAGGAGAAATCATTCACGATCTGACTGTCGAGCAACTCACTGAAATGTTCAGATTGAATCTAGACGAGCTTGTGAAAGATGCTCCTACAATTGATGTGAAAAGTGACGATGAGCTTAATGATGTCGACGAAATAGAGATTGAGGATGACACGACTGAGCACTATCTAGAGTACACTGACGGAGAGGGCAATGTGATCCCCGACTTGGGTGACACTCTCGGTAGTGCTACATTCGACAAACTGGATGAGATGAAGAAAGAGACAGAAAAGAATGAAAGCCAAGCCCAAGCATCAGACGCTGATGTTGATATAAAGAAGGCTGAATGGGCAGCTTGTTTTGCTGAGATACGAGCCCAACGCATAGCTCAAAAACAAAATGCCTACACCAAGCTCTACAAGGTCAAGAAACATTTAAAGGTGTCAGGAAAGATTATTGCGTGGGCGTATTTTAAGGATATTAATGTTTATGCTATAAAGAGGGAGAAGGGAATAGAGTACTTCAGATATCCACATGATTTGAAGACTCTCCCATGTTTTGAGCTTAACTAACTGGCACGTTTGAATTTGCTATATGCTGATCCTAGAAAGATGTCAGGTTGGTTTAAGGCTGCTCTAAAGAAGGAATACCACACAAGATGGGTGAAATTCAGACCTCAACAACGGAAGAGGTACATTCTTAGGTCTGAAGTGGATCCTATTTCTGGAAAGCCTAAAGTGGTGCTGAAGTGGAGTCCCTCGCACACAATGTCCAAGATTCCCTTACGAGAAATGCCATAGGACTTCACTCCACACTTCAAATGGGGTATTATGATTGGTGAACAGGCGAAGCAGTCATAGTACTAAATAGAGAAGGAAAAATGGAAACTATCCGAGTATTCGACCCTATGTGGCTAACAAACTTGTCTGCAGAAGATGTCTATACATTATACAAGTGGCCACTATTCTATGACGCGCAAGATATTGTACAAGCCCTCCAGTTCCAGAAAGTTATACAACTCTGCTTTGCATTTCAAATACATGCATGAGTTACTAGAGAGGAGAAGTACAAGAGATTTGAGGAGCTTATGAAATATGTCATACGCTAATGTAAACTAGGTCCTAGGGAGAGTTTGTTTATACATATGTACCTAATTTAGGAGCTTAATATAAATGTCTGTCATGTCTTACATATATGTAATGAATGAGTTGAATGAAATAAAATATGTGATTGATGCTTATAATGTTTAATGTTTCATTGTTTATTGTGTGATCAAGTATATTGAAGTAACTATATAGGTTTGTGGTTATTGTGCATAGTTCTTAGTCAATAATGATGGAGAAATGTGTTCAAACTTAGTCGTATGAAGTCTTCATGCAAATGGACCATGTTAATGGACCATACGCATGAATACATCATGTTAATGGACCAGTCGCACGTTTGAACTAGGAGACTGGATCAGTTGCACGATTGAGACATAAGATTAACTCAGTCACACGACTGAACCTTCAGTCATGCATATGAATCAATCACATGATTCAGTTGCACGATTGAACCATGCTAATGGTTCAGTCGCACGACTGAACCATGCTAATGGTTCAATCGTACGATTGGAAAACCCTAACCTATAAATACCACCTAATTAGTAGAAAAACATAGCACTTGAAGACTTTTGACACATATTCATACCCTAGCCATCTAGAGACTCCAGAAAACCTGTTCCAAGTTCATAGTTCGTAGTTGATCTTGTTCTAATTGTTCTTAATGTTTCTTTAATCATTAAATTGATCGAAACTACGTTCTCACCTATTGGGTCACCAATCAAATAGGATTCCGCACTATTTTTTATGATTTCACGCATTATCAGTTAGTACTCCATACGTACACGGTCCTAACAGGGGTAAGATATGACAGGAGCGGTAAATTAAAAACCATTTAAAAGATTCTGACATCTTTAATAAAATCTTTGCCTTTTACTGAGTGGGGCCCAAATATTCCATTACACAGTAAGGTCTTCTTCTGATTATAAAATATTTCCGAGGTAATCTACTTCCGAAGCCAATTTTACTTCCGAAGGTAACTTTCTTACTTGCGAGAGTATATTGTGCTTTCGAATGGAGAGTTTTATATTCTTCGGAATTATATCTCATATGCAATCAATCACTTCTTCTGAGACTAAAAACTCTTCCGAGAATAAAGTTTTCTTGGAGGAATTTTGCTTTGGAGGATATATATGACATCTTCCGAGGGTTAATTCTTCCTCGACAGAATTTATACTTAGAAGAATTTTAAAAGGACCTTTTTGTAATAGGGCTTAGATTGTTTTGGTAAAAGACTTTACACAATTTTTAAAAGGCTTTCAAATGAGATAGACTAATCAATGTTTATCATCCCAATAGCTGTAATGAGATACTTAAATCTTTGTTCATCAAGGCCTTGGTGAATAAATCAACATATTTTTCATTTGAGTCAACTTTGATTAGTTTGATCAGACTTTTCCATTTAATATCTCTAATGAAATGATACCTGATATCAATGTGCTTAGTGTTGGAGTGCTTTACTAGATTTTAGTTATGGAGATAGCACTGTTGTTGTCAATGTCAATAGAAGTACTTATGAAGTTGAATCCATAGTCTATCATCTAGTTCTGAATCCATAGCAATTGAGCATAGCAACTACCAGCAACAATCTATTCAGCTTGAGCAGTCGATATTGAAACACAGGATTGCTACTTGTATTACCATGAGATTATCCTTCCACCAAGAAATGACATCCTCCTGATGTGGATTTCTTATTAATTTTGTAGCCACCATAGTCACTATTTGAATAGCCATAGAGATTGAAATTATTGTTTCTTGGATAACAGAGAGCTAATTTAGGTGCTGCTTTGAGGTATCTGAGGATTCTCTTGGCGGCAACTAGATGAGACACCTTTGGACAACCTGATATCTTGCATAGATGCAAGTTGCAAATATAATATAAGGTCTACTTGCTGTGAGAAAAATCAGAGAACCAATAATTGCTCTATACTGATGGTTTCTAGGTATAGGTGTCTTGGCCAACTTACAATCTTTCATCTCAAATCTTTCTAAAATTTCATTGACATACTTAGATTGATTTATGAAGAATCCTTCCTTCCGCTGCTTCACCTGAATTTCAAGAAAAAAGTCCAATTTTCCAATGGAACTCATCTCAAACTTTTTCTTTTGAATGCACTCAAAGTTTTTGCATATTTGATCATTTGAAGAATCAAATATGATGTCATCAACAGAGACTTGGATGATCAATATGTCTTTCCCAAACTTTCTTATGAAGAGAGTCTTATCAATGGTACCTCTAGTGTATCCATTCTTCAGGAGAAACTGAGACAACGTCTCATACCATAGCCTAGGTGCTTGGTGCAGCCCATAAAGACTTTTATCCAACTTGCACACATAGTTGGGGTGATATGGGTCTTCAAATCCTGTAGGCTAACACACATAGACTTCCCTATCTATATCCCCATACGGAAAGACACACTTGACATCAAGCTGGTAGACAGTAAAGTTCTTGGATGTAGCATAAGCAAGGAAGATCCTCACTACCTCAAGTATTGCAACTAGTGCAAAGACATCAGTATAATAGATTCCTTCCTCTTTAGTATATCCTTGAACTACCAGTCTTGCCTTGTTCTTGATAATCAAGCCTCTATCGTCTTTTTTTATTTTTGAATTCTCATTTGGTGCCTATAGGTACTTGACCAGATGGTAGTGCATAGAGGTTCCAAACCTTTTGCCTCTTGAATTAAAGTAATTCCTCTTGCATTGATTCAATCTAGCTACTATCTTTCAAGGCATCTTCTACCTTCTTAGGTTCCATCTGTGACAAAAAGCATGAGTACATGCAGAGATTCCCATTGTGAGTCTGTCCCCTTATTCTCACACCTTCAGAGACTTATCCTATGTTGTTCTTTTCTGGATGAGTGTTGTGAATTCTAAGCCTGGGAATCACCTCTAGTTGCAAAGATAGATCTGGATTGGACATATTTTGCTCAGGAGCTTGAACACATGGTCCAGCTAATGTTTCACACTCATTTAATGAGGACTGATTGAATGAAGGTGAAATATCATCAAAGTTGCTTGGCTGAGAAGTTGCTTTAACAGTTGCTTGTTCCTTCAGAATGCTACTTCTAATAGCTTGGTGTTGTTCATTATTAGCTGATGAGTTGTGAGAGTCACTTTGCTAATAATTGTTGAAGCTTCACTAGCTCCCGTGATAGTCATGCTGTCAGATCTACAAGTTCTGGGAGCTTGATGTTTAGAGACTCTTAGAGAACTTTGAAAATGTATGGGCAACTCAAACAATGGATCATCATCAGAGTGACTTTAAGTACTTGTTCCAGCTGAAACATTTTCACAAGATGGTTTATAATAGTTTGGAAACAATTCTAAGTCAAAAATATGACCAGGGCCATCCTCCTTAACATAAGGAGTGTGCCCATTAACAATAATGTTGGATGATTCCTCAAATTGTTGATTTTTAATGTTGTAAACTCTATAAGGAATAGAGTTGGAGGAATATCCAACAAACGTAGAATCATCCGACTTTTCAATAAATTTTGCCAAATTGTCATTTGTGTTAAGTATTGTACACCTACTGCCAAAGGACCTTAGAAAGACAATGAGGTGGCCTCTTGTTCCATAGCTCATAAGAGGTTTTTCCATGTGGCTTAACTACAAGAACCATGTTCTGCACATAGCATGCAGCACTGACTACCTCTGCCCAAAATGTTAGAGGCACCTTTGAATCAGCTAACATAGTCCGAGCAGCCTCAATAAGTGTCTTGTTCCTCCTCTCAGCAACACCGTTTTGTTAAGGAGTTTTGGGAGCACTATATTGTCTCGCAATCCCTTTGGAGTTATGGAATGTGTCAAGATCTCAATTATTAAACTTAGTCCCTTGATGACTTCTTATTATCTTAACCTTGTGATCGATTTGATTTTCTATTTTAAGAATAAAAGATTTTAAATTTTAGCGGTTTCATTTTTAGTTCTTAAAAAGAATACTAATGTAAGTGTTGTAAAATCATCAATAATCACAAGGAAATATGATTTCCTTCTAATGCTTATTATACTTGTGGGGCCAAAAGATCCATGTGCAGTAAGTATAATGGAGCAGCGATAGAGTTAACAACCTTGGATTTATGAGGTGTCTTATGTTGCTTCCCTTTCAGGCATGCAACACAGTTATCTTTGCAGAAAAATTACTTTTTAGGCAAACCATGTACCAAATTGTTTTTTAACCAACTTATTCATTGATTTAAAATTAACATGACATATTCGTTTATGCCATAGGGTTGACTCATCACTATCAGCGTTGGAAAGAAAGCATGATACTTCACCCAGTAGGGAAGCATTGTTCATATCAAGCTTTTACATATCCCCTCTCCTGGGTGATCTAACAAGCACCAATTTCTGAGGAATTTGTTAGGGTTTAATAATGTAATAAACTCAAGCTTACCAAATCATAATTACAGCCAACTAAAGATCTCATTGTATAAGTTCAGAGAGAAAGTTGATTACAACAAAAACAACAATACAAGACAATACAACATGACAAAGTCAAGACCAAGACAATTAGAAAAGTCAAAATTTTGTCATGTTGTAAGAATAATATAAATAGACCTACTAGTGCAGTTTTACAAGTGTGACTCTTATGTGTGTGTTTCTCATGGTGTGAATCATCACCCAAGGAGAAATCTTCTCCTTTGGATGGGTTTGATTTCACCAGCCATCTATGATTCTCATTGTAATTTGTTTATCAACGTCAATGAAATCATAACATTATTTTTATCCATCTATTTGTTCTTTGATTCACACATGTCCACCCATATTAATTTTGATTTCTAGATCTGAAAGAGGTGAATCCTAAGATCCAAGTTTAATTAATCTAAAATATTGATTTAGTAGAATTGTCATCCTGGGTTTAAGGATTATGCACTCATGTTCTATGAAGACCATTTGATGCTTTTGATCATAAAATTGAAAAACACTTAACAGGTTGTGTTCAAGCTGTTTGACAAAGTTTACTTTGTCAACTTTTAGATTACCTTTGGATATACTCCCTCTGCCAGAAATATATTCTCCGGCCTCACCTCTAAACTAGACAGAACCTCCATCAAAATATTAAAATTGTTGAAGGAGAGATCTGTTCCCAGTCAAGTGCCTGGAGCATCCATTATCCACAATCCATACATTGTTATTCTTGTCATGTGGATGTCCCTACACATAAGATGAGATGATTAGTTTTGATTGGAAACCCTAGCCTTGTTGGTCTTGGGCTTTTCTAATGATGAGGATGATATTGATCCAAAGTTTATGCATGGGGGTTCAATAGATGTTTGTGAAGAAGAGGCTTGGGCTGCTACATCTTCATTAATCTTCCTTTCCATCCTTTGGTTGACCATTAAGGATGAGCTTGATGAAGCCTGAGCACATGACATTCTTTCGAAGCTTCTTTCTTTTTGGAAGAAGTCTTCACCACCTTTTCTTTCAAAGTTGTCTTCTTCTCGGATGATTTCAAGGGGACTCTCTTGGTTTTCTGAGTCTTCACAACTTTAGCTTCTAAAGCCATTTTCCCTTCGGAAGAAGGATTTTCTTATGAAAGCAACCTTGATTCGGAAACAAGCTTTCACTTTTTTCATCACTTTGGCCATTTGATAAGGTCCTAATGAGAAACCTTCCCTAACTCTTTCTTTCTTAACATTATTTGCATATGTGTGCTTGCAGGATTGTAATAACAATCTTTGGCAATGTGGTTTTGAAGACCACACATTATGCATGCAATGTTAAACTTCTGGGAACTTGAAGATTGCATTTTCTTGTTCTTCTATTCTTCATGTGGAATCTTTTTCTTTAACTTCTGATCCTTTTGTAGGACAGGAGTGCTGGTATTACACACCTTTCCTAAATTAGAGTTTCCTACCGCTTGGAATCCAGCTTATATGAACACAGCCTTTACCTTTGGGTCTATCTTCAGCTTAGACTCAGCCACTTTCATGGCAGTTTTTATGGCTACCTTAGCTTGGTTTCTTCTGGATTTGGTGGGCAGGGGTTGATCATCACTGGTAGGAGTGGGTAGAATTACCTAGTTCTTCCCTATGATGGTTTCCATTGTTGAATCACTCTTTGACTCATGAGAAGGTGGGTTAGCAGATGGAACCTCCTGCTTTTCACTACCACACCTTGGTTGTCTAATAGACTCATAAGAGTATGGTGGAGCAATTTCATTATTTCCCAACCCCCTTTGTTTTGATAACACAATTTTGAGAGAGAGGATAATGCAAGAATGGCTTGGAAGTTTTGCTCAGAAATAGCAAGCTTCCTAGCTTGAGCCTCAACTATTACTAGCTTGGCTTTAACCTCAGTCAATTTGGATATTAAATCCTTGATTTTAGTCCTGTAATTAGTGTGCTCATGTTTCAAAGAGGATACTATTTTTTCTAACTCCTCAATTTTATTTTGATAGTCAGATGCAAACCTTTTAAAATCATCTTTCAATATATTCAAGGACTCAATGTCAGATTTAATTTCCATATTATAGTCCTCATACATTTTACTTTAGCAATGCAGGCTGGAGTACAAAGATGTTCATATGCCTTTGAGTTGTTTGTTCCAGCCAAGAGTGCTTGAGCAAGGGGGGCATCTTGTACCATAAAGCTCCAATCAACCTTTTGAGCCGCAACAGCTGTCTTAGTTGACTTCCCATCAGATTTAGGTGTTGTAGGATGTGTGGAGGCATGAGTAGATCCCGGATGTGGTTTGGGAGCTTTACATTCCCTAGCAAAATGACCCAGCTACTTGGCCTTTGCTTTGTTGAACCGAAACATGCTGCTAGTTGGGTTCTGAGGGATTTGCCTTCCAGTTCTTGCAAAGAACTTTTTCACCCTGTAGGTTAAAAGAGCCATTTGTTGGACTATGTCCATATATTCCACATCATCTAGTCTAAAACACTCCAGATCTTTAAAGGCAAACTGAAAATCACCAGAGTGTCCGCTTCCTGAGACAAAAGCACAACTGTCCTGAAAAGGACCCAGCTGGGCCTGTTGAGACCTTGGAGTCTCAGGAAATGTAATGTAACACCAAGATGAACAAGATGGTTATTGAGGATGTGTCCTGAGGTCGTAGGGGGTCTTGAGCCTTTTGCAACCATGAGTGTGTTACAAGCAGGAAAGCTTGAAGGTCTGCTCACTTGGCGACCACTCTTGTTTTCCATCTCTACATGGTATCCATCTAGAATGTTGTAAAATTCAATCATGGTGAAGGAGTTCAGCTTTAATTTCCTCTTGATAGAGACATAGTAAAACATCCACTCATTGGGAAGTGCACTCATGAATTTCCATGAGAGATCTCTCAATTGAGGAGTTACTCCCACAGACTAAAGGGAGGAGATAAGATCCATGTACTTGAAGTATTGCTGGCTCACGGTCTCTCCAACAATATGAGTAAATTTCTCAAACTATTGTTTCAGTGAATCTCTCTTTGAGTCGTTGGAGTTTGCGTACATATTGGTTATGGTGTCAAACAGTTCTTTAGCTGACTGGCAATGCTCAAACACCACCATGATGGAGTTAGGTATATGAGTCATGAGGACAATCATGGCCTTGTCATTAATATCAAGTCATTGTGGTCTTCTTCAGATTCCTATTCCATCGCGTTCTCTATCATTGTACCTCCTCCAGGAGGCACTGCAACCTTTGGCTTGTAAGGGCCATTGGCGATAGATCTCCATATTCGACTATCTTGATATCTGATGAACCCTTCAATACGTCTACTCCATTGTCTGAAGTTTTTAGGGGTGATGATTGGTGCTTTAGTCATCATCCCCATTTCACATTCAGATTTCTGGCTAAGGGCGATTTTGAGTGTAGTGAGTAAGTGAGTAAGAAAGAGGTGGATTAGGATGGTAAGATCACATAATAAAGAGCCTAAAAAGCTCTAATAACAATTGCAGGATCAGTTTTTGTACTTAACACAAGTATTTTCTCTCAAACATACTAAGTAATACTTGGGTTTGTGATGAAGCAGAGTCCTTCAGTGTGGTGATGATAATATACTAAGTAAATCAAGGCAAACACAAGAAAATAGTTTTTCAAGATACTTGTATATATTATTTCTCAACTCAAAGTATTACAAGACACTTTCAAGCATTTTACTTGAGTTACAATGGGAAAGTATATATACTACTGCCTACAGCTGGATATACTATGATACTAGTTGGAAACGTTATACTAATGAAAATACTACAAAGCTAAAGTTAAGGTATCTTAAATAAAGTATTATCTAATATATGGTAGTAATGACATGTCCATGACTTACCTTTTGTCACCAACTAAAGTTGGCAACTGTACTAACTGAAAAAGGTGAACAATGGAATAAAGTATGGTCAACTACATGTGCTTTATACAAAATGTTATGCAGTGTATCAGAGGTCTGTAGCGGAGTGTCAGATGGACCATACTTATGTGCACTAGTTCATAATAGCTACTTCCAAGGGTAAATGGCCTTGGAAGAACTTGTTCTTCCGAAACCACTTATACTTCGAAAATGGATACTTCTTCCAAGGCTTCCTTGGGACTTCAAACATGGGAAGTTGTAGTCTGTTAGATCTAGGGTCAATAGATCTAGTCCATTTTGTATAGGCTTAGAACTTTAATCAATAGTTGTAATGAATACTTTTAATTCATTATTATGTATGCATTAAATATATAGGTTAACCCATATATGTGTTGCACGTAAAACATTATAATTGGTGAATTTCTAAAATTGACCAAGTGTAAGAACCATCTACGGAAGATTGCTTCGGAAGTGAAGGTTGCTTCGGAAGAACAAGATAGCTTCGGAAGAACAAGATTCCTACGGATGAACAAACATCTATGGAAGACCATATTCCTACGGAGTCAAAACACTTGTTTAATAATGCAAGTGTTACAAGTCAATGAGTCAACAACTCAACAAGACAGCTATGCGAATTGTGAAGTTAGTTGGATCGGTAAACATCCGAGCATGTTCTTGACGGAAGGATAAATAACGGCAAACACCAAGAGAAAATCAATAAAACGAACTATAATTGAATGGTTTCATTGATAAAACATAACGATTACAAGCTCGTTACAACATAAGAATCAAGACTCTTGGCAAGGGGAAGATCAAGCATGATCTCCCCTCTCATCCGGCAGCCCTAGGCTCCCGGGCACACTCTCACTAAAACCCTTAATCTCTCTACACATTGAAACTAGTATATATAGGCCTCGGCCCATATTAGATGTAGCTGGGCCCATTTGTGCGATTGGACCATGCGTATGGTTCAATTGTATGACTGGACCATGCATATGGTTCAATCATGTGACTGGACCATTCTTATGGTTCAGTCTTACGAATGCCCCAATCGCATCTCTCAGTCGCATGACCGGTCCATTAGCATGGCTTAGTCGTACAAGTGAGTCTCATTCGCATATGCTCCTGCGCATGACCCAGTTTCATGTGTTTACAACATATCAGGTGTATTACATTAAGCCTAGACTATTCAACAAGCGACGGACACACTATATATGACTATATATGATCCAACACGAATCCCAGGAGATCCAGTGTTACCTTAACAGAAACACACGTGCCTATATATATGGATCCTAGGTTTCACATCAAGGAGACGACTCGAACGGCAAAACACCCAAGCATCAACACAACAAACCAAACATCACAACAAATCACACAAACACAAACCCTAGTAGCAGTCACATCATCAATACATTCAAATCAAATCAATATTATTCATTTATTGTTTATTCATGTGTAATCATTAACATGTTTTAATGAAATACATTTTAATTATATATTTGTTTGATTATTAATTGTGTTCATCTTAGTTATTAATCATTATTGATTATTAATTATTACAATTGAACAATGTTAATGTAGATTCCGCAAATGTTAACTTGACGACGTCCAATTAACACTGATAATTCCTGATTAGGATCCTTGGATTCACAAGTGGTATCAGAGCCAAGTGTTGATTA
Source organism: Flaveria trinervia (assembly GCA_025506515.1). Lineage (NCBI taxonomy): Eukaryota > Viridiplantae > Streptophyta > Magnoliopsida > Asterales > Asteraceae > Flaveria > Flaveria trinervia. Next base: position 68,934,191 of record CM046447.1, on the reverse strand, counting down.
ATTTAGATCGATTGATCTATAAGTGCTAATTGTGTTTAATTGTTTGTTGGATTTAGTAGATTTGGCAATTTTCTTACTGATTAGATCTATTGATTTTGAGCAAATCGTTTTTGTGTGATTTAATTAAATCTGTGAATTGTCGTCAGCAAGTACTATTAAATTGCTTGATTAACTTGGATCAATATTTAAACCAATTGAGTAGCAGATCTTGGTGATTGATTGACATTCATAAATTGTTCATATTAATTGAACAAATTTATTAGCTAAAATCTTAGATCTTAACTTATCATGAGTAACTTTGGTGGATCATCATACCAACCTCCAAAGATGGAAACAAAAGCAGACTTTAAATCCTGGAAAATCAAGTTCATGAATCATGTTAATTTTACAGATTCTGACTTATAGGTTTCAATAATTGAAGGTCCTTATATTCCACCCACTCTTAGGGCAGATTATAATGACAATAACCAACCAATATGTACAAAAGATCTGTCACGAGATGATGTTAAGGAGGTTAAAGATGATATTAAAGCATACAACTTGCTTAGTATGTCTTTTCGTGGAGAAATATTAATCAGGTGTGAGAATTACAAAACAACATATTTCTTGTGGAAGATTCTTCATACACTCTGTGAAAGGAGTGATATAATCTGAAGCATTAGGAAAGACATCCTTCATTCACAATATGAAACATTTCATCATATTGAGGATGAATCAATTTCTCAACAACTCCATAGATTTATGCAACTTGTTACAGAGATGCATATCTTGGAGTTAAAATACACAAAGGGGGAAGCAAACTGTATCCATGTTCAAGAACACCATGGACCTCAAAGCAATTGGTTTAGATACACAAGTAGCTAAAGTTGAGACTCTTGAAATGGATGAGAAATCAAGAAACAAGAGTGTGAGAACTCATGTATCACCATATCACTTTAAAAAAACAAAAAGTGCTCGACGTGCCTTTATTTCCAACAATGATGGTGATAACTCTTTTACTTTGAGTGAGGATGAAGAGGAAGTAAGTTTCTATGCATCAAAGCATCCTAAGAAATCTTCTCAAAGTTAGTCATGAAAAGAGAAAGAAAGAATTGATGATCAAAGAGATGCATCATCAGCAAAGCCTTCATCTACAACAATCAAACAAAGTCCATGGTTGTCATTCTGGACTCTAAAGAACAAAAAAGCCACTTTTGGAGCTTTCAGTTCAACTTTTGAAGCTTACTTGGGAAGCTCATTAACCTCTGCAAACATTTGCCAACAAAACTTGGAAGAACTACCTCCAGATGTAGTAGAGGAGATGGATCTACAATGGCAAATGGCAATGATTGCTTATAGAGCCAAACAATATCTCAGAAGAAACAAGAATTTGGCTGCTGTAAGTAAATTATCACGGATTGGTGTTGATAAGTCAAAGGTAAGATGCTTCAAGTGCAATCTCTATGGACACTTTTCTAGAAAATGAAATCAACAAAACCTTATGTTAACACAACATCAACAACCTCAGTCTCAACAAACATCATCATCTCCAAGAACTTTCAGGCAACCATATCCCCACTAGCCACTAATACATCGTCAGGAACAAGTAACTCAAAACAATCTAGGCTGATCATTCTTCATGATGGAACCTGTGACTGGAGTATGTATGAGAAGTAAGTCTAGGAAGAAAATGAAGCTTTAATGGCTCACATGGAAAACAAAGATCCACCCATGGCTTGTGATGTAAGAGATAGGTTATGTTCATCAATATGTGTTGAGGAAGTAGAAAGATATAGAGTCAATGCTCAATAATTGGCTGATAAAGTTAAATAAACAATGATTTTGCATTAATCTCATGTAAGAGAACATAAATTATATCAAATAAAAACTAACTTTTTACAAAAGGATTTAGATAAAATTGTTTCTGAAAATTACAGTTTAAAGGCACAAGTTGAGCATCTGACCACTTCCTTAACTAAATCCATGGCTGATCATGCATCAACTGAAGTGAAAATTCAGAAGTTTCAACTTTTATCTCAGTAGTATGAGAATTATTAAATTCTCATATTAAATCAAAGAACAGGTCTAGGTTGGGATATAATGCAGTGGCACTCCCTATAAACAATAACTGTACTCCTTTGCCTGAATCAATAACAAATAACTTGTCAAATCATTTTATGCCAAGCACCAATGTAGAAACAAGTTCTAATAAACAAAACATTTATAATAAATCTGAGGTGAATGAAACTGAGTCTTCTGAATCTGAAAAGATTAAGCAAAAGGATTCAAAATTTGACTTTGATGAGTGTGATGACTTGGATGATTCTGATGAACATGATGATGATCTACTGAAAATGGGTAAGAATATTATTTTTGAAACAAATATTCCAAAAGTGCTTGAAGAAACAAAGTTGCCATATCCTCCTAAACAATGAAACATGCTGAAGACTATCTGCAAAAGAATAGCTGAACTAAATGAGGGTCTTTAAGAACTAAATCAACAACAAAAATCTTCAAATAAAGTGAATGAAAAGTGTGGCTCTACCGAGGAAGGACCCAAATCATCCGTTGAAAAGGCAAAGAAGAAGTTGTGAGCTTATCCTCAGCGGAAGAAGAACCTTTCTTTAGTACAAGATCTACGAAAGAAGAAACTCTTTTCAGTAGAAGTTGATACTGATTCAGTAGATGATCTACGGAATAGGACTCAGCAACTAACAAATCAAAGCTTCACAAGCCGGAAGAGGAAAAATCAACTTCAAAATTGAAAAAGGTTCAAAGCCTCAGAAGTTGGCAAATAAGAAGAAAGTAACTGATTCTGATAAAGAATCAGAGGAGATGTATTGCAAATGGTGTGACTTGAAAAACCATAATACTAAAGATTCTTACTTGAGTAGTTATTGTTCTATTTGCAATATGAATAACCACATAACATCTGACTGTTATTTCAACAAACATTGTGCTATCTGTAATAAAAATAACCATTCAACTAAGGAATGTTATTTTAACAAAAAGAACAAGACAAAGAGCACAAAGAAGAAAAAATCAGATAAAGCTGAATAAGACACTTAATCTACTGATTATGAGAAAGATTCAAAAAGTTAATAATTCTCAAGAAAAACAAAAGCCAAAATCAAAGGAGAAAACATCCACTGATGTTCAATCTTTGAAGAAAATAATAGCATTCCAGCAATCAAAAACCCCTCATAAAAGTGTAGATTTGACTGAAAAGGAAACAACTGCTAATGGTGCTTTCTTTGATAATTTTGAAAAAGGAACTCATGTACCTCATTCAAAATCAAAAGATAATGAAACCTTCAATAATCAAGATTCTGTATCAAAACCAAAGCTTCAAATTAACAACAATAAGGTGAATGAAGAAGAAATTAAGAAACCATGACCTAGTTCGTCTACATCATCTTCATCAGAATCATTCTCACCTGAAATAACACAGAATGAATCAATCAAAACTAAAACTAAAACTTCAAGACTTATTGATAAAGGAATTACAATTTTAGACACTGCTGGCATACCCAAGATCATTAAGGCTTGGGTTGTCAATTCTAACTGATTTCTTTCTGAGTGCAGGAACAATATTAGAGAGCTGACAACAAGTGGTATGTTGACAATGGTTGTTCCAGGCATATGACAGGAAACTGTTCACTTCTCCATGACTTCAAATATGAAAATGCTTCTTATGTAGCATTTGGTGGGGATAAAAAGGGAGGTAAAATTATTGGTGAAGGAATGGTAACTAATGGTGTGCTCAAGTTTGAGAAAGTAAACTATTGTTAAAATTTACAGTATAATTTAATGAGTGTGTCTCAAATATGTGATCAAAATTATACGACATTGTTTGATAACACTAAGTGTTACATTCTTAAGCTAGTTATTTCTGTTCCAGAAGATTGGGTCCTTCTTAAAACATCAGGAAAAGGAAACACATATGTTTTGGATATGAACAACACCTCACTTACAAGAAATGAAACATGCCTCCTATCTAATTCATCAGAAGATGAATCTCAACTGTGGTATAGAAGGCTTGTCCATTCTAACATGAAGAACATGAACAAATTGGTGAAAATGACTTAGTCATTGGATTGCCAAAGAAAGAGTTTCATTGCTCAACTCATTGTTCTTCTTGTTATAAAGGAAAACAACATAGAGTGTCTCATAAATCCAAAACTATCAATACAAACACTACACCACTCAAATTGCTTCACATCGATATGTTTGGTCCTACCAATGTGATAAGCATTGGAGAGAGACAATATTTTTTGGTAATAGTTAATGATTTCACTAGATTCACATGGGTATTTTTCTTAAAACAAAAGAGTGAAACATTAGAAACATTAATAAACTTTGTCATCAAGACTAAGAATCAACTTGAAGTAAAAGTTAAAACTTTTAGGAGTGAAAATGGTACTGAATTGTCAATTCTGACTCGGATTCCTTTTGCTAGAATAAAAGTATTGCAAGGCAATTCAATGCACCAAGAACTCCACAACATAATGGAGTTGCTGAAAGAAGAAACAAAACACTTATTAAAGCAGCCAGAACAATGTTAGATGATTCACAATTGCTTATCACCTTTTGGGCTGAGGAAGTGAATACTGCACGCAATGTTCAAAATAGAACATTAATTGTCAAAGAACAAAACACCTTATGATCTATTATTTATAAGAAAACCTTACATAGGATATTTTAAAGCTTTTGGGTGTCCTGTATCTGTTTTAAATATAAAAGAATCATTGGGAAAATTTTCAGAAAACGCCTGTGATGGTTTCTTTGTTGGATATTCTTCAACTTCTAAATCTTATAGGATCTATATTCCATAACATAACATTATGGAAGAAAGTCCTAATGTATCTTTTGATGAATCTATATTTACTACATCAATTAAAGGATTATCATGGTTGTTTGATATAGATGCTTTAACAGAGTTATTTAACTATGGTTATTTGAAAATTCAAGATATGATGATACATGTTATCCATTTGTTCCCCCTAACATAAATGAAGTGATATTATCTACTGATCCCCCAAGGATTCACACATCCTTAGATGGAAACACTTTATCAGCAGCTGCAGACACTGCATCTGCAGATGTACATTGTGCATCCGGATATATGAATACTGTCCCTGTAGTTGTTCTATGCTCTCAAGTAGATACAAAAAACACTAGAAATGTCTCATCAAGTCCTCACTTATCATCCGAGAAGTTCCTGTAACTCCTACGAAAGAAAAAAATGCTTCCGGGGAAGCTCCAACTGCTCCTACGGAAGACACTAATAATGCTCTTGATGTTCAACCTACTGAAAATCATTAAATACCAAATGTTGAACAGTTTGACTACTTCTTAAATTCTCAATCTCGATTGGATCAGTTTGCAACAATGGAAATGACTAACTTGGAATCATCCATTCCAGTTGAATCAACTCCATCAACAGAAATCCATAAGTCTCATCTAGTCAACAACATGATTGGAGATCCTACAAAAAGAACTACAAGAAGCCAAAGTGGAACTGCCAACATCTCTCTTTTCACTTGTTTTCTTTCATAAGTGGTTCCTCCAAATATCACAGTTGCACTAAAAGACAATAGCTGGATTGAAGCTATGCAAGAAGAGCTTCAACAATTTAGAAAGCAAAAGGTGTGGACATTAGTTGATTTATCTTAAGGCCAACATCCAATTGGAACTAGATGGCTCTTCAAAAACAAACTAGATGATAGAGGTATCATTGTAAGAAATAAAGCAAGGCTCATTGCTCAAGGATATACACAAGAAGAGAGAATAGACTATGATGAAGTTTTTGCACCAGTTGCAAGAATTAAAGCCATAAGAGTGTTCCTAGCATATGCATCATATAATAAGTTCACCATGTATCAATTGATGTCAAGTGTGCCTTCGTATATGGGAAAATTGATGAAGAAGTCTATCTATCACAAACCCATGGATTTGAAGACCCTCACTACCCACACAAGGTATACAAACTTGAAAAAGCTTTGTATGGTCTGCACCAAGCACCAAAAAGTGTGGTATGAAACACTGTCCTCTTTCTTGCTCAAATATGGATACAAAAGGGGAACTATTGATCAGGCTCTCTTTCTCAAACAAGAACATCAAGATCTCTTGGTTGTTCAAATTTATGTTGATGACATTATATTTGGATCAACTAACAAGAGATTATTTTTAAGCTTTGAAGAATTGATGAAATCAGAATTTTAGATGAGCTCAATAGGAGAATTAACTTGTTTCATGGTCTTCAAGTTCATTAGAAAACAGATGGAATTTCATCAATCAAGAGAAATACATACATCAAATATTAAAGAAGTACAGCCTTGCTGATGCATCTTCATGCAAAACACCAGCCTCAACAATTGAAAAGATTGTACCTGATCCAAAAGATGGTGACTTCATTCTCTACTCATACTCAAATAGTGACTATGGTGGATGCAATAGCAACAGAAAATCCACAAGTGGTGGATGTCAATTCATAGGACCACGACTAGTTTCATGGCAGTGCAAGAAGCAAACCAATGTATCTGTATCCACAACTGAGGTTGAGTACATAGCTGCTTTAGCTGGTTGCTCTCAAGTCCTTTGGTTGCAAAACCAATTACTTGATTATGGTTACAGTTTCCTTCAAACTCAAATTTACATTGACAATTCTGATGTTATGTATATAACCGCTAATCCTGTGCAACATAGTAAAATAAAGCATATTGAAATAAGATACATTTTCTGAGAGATTGCTCAGAAAAAGGTTTGATCAAGTTAGTCAAAGTGTATACAAATAATCAGCTTGCTGATTTATTCACTAAAGCCTTTGATTCAATTAGATTTAATTTTCTAATTGAGTCTATGGGGATGATTAACCTTGATTAATCATAATGAGCAAACAAATAAAAGCATGTGATGTGCTTCTGCATCATTTTAATAATTAATCTTTAGCATGACATATGTTTGGGAAATGATAGTACACTATGCCTTTGCTTCTTCCTGAATTCTTAAATATCATTAAAATCTGATCTAGTTACTTGATATGTGAGTAGGTGCAGCTTTAGTGGAAACTACACTTAGTGCATACCAAACATAATGCAAAGTAATTGTTTGTGAGAAACTTCATTTTAAGGATACATAGAGTGAGTCATATTTTGATGTGACCAAATCACTCATCTAAACACACTATGTACCGACACTTTATAATATCTATCTTTGCAAATCATACTCCCTCTGTTTTGTGTAAACAAAGACCTAGGTGTATGATCACCATGGTGTACATTAGTATCCAACTGGTGAAAAGATCATGATCCTCATTATCCCTCTATTTTGTGTAAACAAAGACCAGGGTTAAAGGCACCTTTGTTTTACGTAAGTAAAGACCTGGTGACCTGATAATAATCTTATCTAGCTCTTAAAAGAATCCTATATGATCAACTGTATATTAATCTAGAGCTTTTATATCAATGCATTAATGAGATGTCAAATGCATCTCAAGATAGAACATATAACTTACATAGTTTTTAAGTGTGAAAAAGGGATGATTTGACTCACAAAGGGAGGACAAACTCTACGTGAATTGGATGTGAAGCCCATAACAGTTTCTATCTAATTAACATGAAACATGATAATCAGCATGCGTAGTTAATATAATGCTCATGTATGGATTTAAGTGGACAAACATACTTACAATCAGAACAAAGATTAGGTATCATTTCAATAAATTAACTCGTCAGAAAGATGCTTAGTATTATAGTATGATCCCATTATATGTTTATATATATGCTTATGCATTATCATCAATTCAAGTTTGTTTAGTTTAATTTATTTCGGTTTGGACAAACACATGTCCTTCATGATATTCTTCTTAGAAATTAATGATAAATGCCTTCTTTCATCATTAATCAAAGATTTAGGGGGAGTAGAATCATGAAAATAATTTAAACAACAGAATTCTCAATTGTATTCTTAATTTGAAGGAATTGGAACCTGAGCACTACCTTGGCTCTTGGATACATGAATTTTTTAAAATTTAAACCTTCTTGTGCACAAATGTCATGAATACAAAGTCAACGAGGTCCAAAAGAAATAAATGGTTCTAAGGGGCTATTTGATTACGCTGACTGGGTAAGATCTGACTGAGTCAGGAGCTGACCCAGTTAGAAGTTCTGACTGGGTATGTATCTGACTGATACTTGGTTGTTTGATTTAGTGTCTCACTGACTCTTCTGAATGATAAAAATATAAAATTTATAACATCCACCACCACTATCACAATCACTTTCACCGGTCAACAATTTTGACTTTCCCAAAACCCCCCAAATGTCCCCTTCACCACCACCACCACCACCACCTTTACCACCGACGGGCTTATCCAGGGAAGACCGCAGGTGGATGATCGGCGGAGGAGATGGGTTGCGTAGGTGGGGTTCGCGCAGGTGGGGGTTGTGCAGGGAGGGGTTGGTTGCGTAGGGGGGGTCGCGCAGGTGGGGGTCGGCCGCGCAGTTGGGGGTCGCGCATGTAGGGGTTGCGCAGGGAGGGGCAACACCCCTTTCCGGGTCAGTATGTTTCAGTTGAGGGTCTGGGTCAGAACACACGGACCCCGTCAGCCCACCACACAGGCACATCAAACACGCTGACCGGCTGACCGAGTCAGCCAATTAGCCCGGTTAGCCGGGTCAGCCAAAATCAAACAGCCCCTAAGTAGTGGACTTGGACCTTACAATAAAATAAGTTATAGTGCATTTTAAGCATCAGCAGAAGCTATAGTGCATTTCCAAGCATCTGCAGAAGCTACATGCATTTCAAGCATCAACTGAAGCTATAGTGCATTTCAAGCATCAGCAGAAGCTACAGTGCATTTCAAGCATCAGCATAAGCTACAATGTGAAAACTTAATTAAATTTGTCCATCCGTAGATTGGTAAACCACGGATGAGCTAGTTCTATGAATAGAGGGTCCGTTAAGTTATATAGAGAATCTATAGATAATCTGTGGAAGAACTGAGAACTGCAGATAAATTAAATTGTATAGAGGGTCCCACATTATAAAATAAACAAAATTAGTATGTCTGAGAATATAAATGATGTCGTTTGACTCAATATCACTATGCACTTTTTCAGAACACTTTTTCAGACCTAGAAAAATGCTCTCAATAAACTTTTCCCCCTTTCTCAAACATTCAAAAACCCCAAAACAAAACATCAAAGAAACACATAATCGTGATCTCAAATCATTTTTCAGATAGTAAAACATGTCATAATCTTCGAAACTGAACTGTTTGATTCTTGGTTATTCTCACAAATATTTGCATTCTCATGTCAATAATATTGATTCTAACATGATCTTCTTTATTCTTACGAACAGATGGCTAATCGATTTGCGATAAAGCACAATGTGTGTGTTTTTAAATCTAGACGACCCGTGTCGGAAGGATGCAGAAACATTATAAGATACTTATGACGATCCAGTATCTTCTATGCTTTAGTAGTAGAGCCAGTGACTCATCAAGATCACATAGTCAATTTCTAGAACTTGGCTCGAATTAAGGAAGATGAAGAATCTGAAGTTATTATAGCTGAGATCAAAAATCAAAGAGTGAGGATGACTGATCAGACCATAAGAAGGGTATTAGAGCTGGGAGAGCAAGAAGTTGGTCACCCTGATTTGTTTGAGAATGAATACATAGAGAAAGTATTCTATTTGGAGTATGATGGTGATTTTGACAAGGGTGAGATAAAGAAAGGGTGATTATGCAAGCCATGTTGATTCTTATGCCACACTTATCTAAAATGCATCTCCAATAGGAAGTCTAGGCTTGATAGATTTTCAAGGGAGTTATTTTTTAGTGCAGAACATACAACTACTCCAAGTACATCTTCAACTGTCAATGTGACCACATCAGAGTACAAAAAGCTGAGAAGATGTACATGTGCCCAAGATTTTTGTAACTAACATCAATGGCGAATTGCGAGGAATAGCAAGAGATGGTGGTGTATTTATGCAAGCTCATCTGGGAAGATCAGTATTGAACAAGATCAATAGAAGATATTAAGGAGGAGACATGCCTATGTTTTCACATGTGGCAGATCTTAATGGAAACATTCCCCAAGAGCTTGTATGGGAAGACCGGCAGGAGGGTTCACCAACTAACACTATACAAGCCTCTCACTCACCCCATCAATCACTCGTTCTCCAACATCATCAATCTCCACAGCATCACTCACCAACAAGTCCAAAACACCTTGCTCATTTCACCCATTCTCTTTGTTCAGTCACAACAATCCCTATCAGCTAGTCAAGACACTCAGCCAATCTCTTTACTTTTTCATCAACCATCTGAGAGTATGCATACTAAACCCATCTCTGTCACTCAATCTCTAAACTCAGTTCATACTGGTGAGACTGAGTTGATTTCTCAAACCAGCACCATCCCACTATACACTCCAACTCTCAAAATCTAGTTACCTCCAATCAAACCAAACCTTTTGTGCTCAACATAAATCTTGAACAACAACCTCATCAAGATAAACATGTTGAAGAAAAAGAGGCATGCTCTAGCTCAGCAAGTGTGGCACATACTAAAGATCATAATGATGAGATTGCTAATCAACAACAAGAAAGGGAAGAAGGAGAAAAATATATGGATGTGATTGCTTATCATGAAGATGACTTAAGTGAAGATAACATCCTTGTAAGCAAAAGCTATTTAGTGGTTGAATACAACAAGCTTGTTGTCAAGTCCAACAATACAAAACAAAGAATTCAGAAGATGAAGAGGATGATGAAAGAAGAAGATGAACAACTTATGAAGCAGAAATCTATTTAGAAAAGATTAAGAGAAAATATACAAGAAAACAATGAAGTCATTGATGCTCTGCTGGAGCTTGTTGAAGAACAAAAGAAGTCAATTGCTAATCAAAAGGCTGATATAGAAAGGCTTGTGTTGGAGAGCAACCAAGCTAACAAGACTTTACAAAAACAAAATCTCAGCTACAAAGAAAGGATAAAGAAATTGATGAGATGAAGATGAAAATAAGTTCCCTAGAATCAAGGTTGCCACTACATCAATACAACCAAAAGAACCTGAAGCATCCTCTAAGCAACTTATTCTATATTCCAGGAAGAGAAAGTACTTAGGTTCTACAAACATTCTAATTCTTAAAATCATAGCCGAGTCTATTTTTATGATTTTTACCATTTTAACAATATTTAGTAAAAATATTAGAATATGTTCAAAAATTATAACTCTTGTATAGACTGTTCTATTCTATATTTCATGCTTTCTATGAATTTTTAATAATATATCTTACAGTTTAAATATTTTCCCAATTTTCAAATAGCTGAAACTTTAAAAATTCATAACTTGTGCATAACTTTGAATTAGGTCACAAATTTTTTTTCTGAAAATCATATAAATAATAAGAATCAACATATAAATTTTCCAACAACTTTCCAAGTTCAATTCTTCCTGCATAATATATCCTTCCAAATTTTAAAATAACTTATGTACATTATTTTACTTATAGTAATAGCATCAAAATTTGCAGAACAATATTTCCTAATATTCTAAACATACTTATAATATTTGTTCCCACAATCATAGTTAAATATATATTTAACCAAATTTAGCAAGTTCGCACATAGATTTTCAACCCTTTATTGATAATTTCTTACATAGTTTTTAGTTACCAAATTTTTATTTATTTCCATCAGGTTTATAAAACCTTCCTCAATATCTTTCAATACAATTCACATAGTTGTAAGAGTGTGTGAAGAACTTGTTGGTTTATTCATAAGGGTTGTTTGAATGTGTTGTTTAAACACACATATATATATATACTTTGGTAAACTTGATTAGTTATGGTTTAGGGATTAAAACCTTGATTTAGATAACAAGAAAAGGTGATGATAACTGATGGCAACTTCTTTCTCCAATGGATCAAGTTGAGTGAGTGTCTTCAGCTTCCAAGCCTTGTTCTTCTTGCAACAATCAGTTGGAAGATAATGATGTTTGGTTGTGGTGATACTAAGGTAGTAACCGAGAGATTAAAGAAAGAGTAGAGGTGATGAAGGGTGAAGATTATGATGGTATTTAGTTGAAGAGGTGGTGAATAAGAGAGTTGTATTGGAGTTGGTGGTGGTTAGTGGCTTACAGTGGTGATGTTTGGAAGTAGTAATCGAGAGAAAAAGATTGATGGTTGTAGTATTTGTGTTTAATTTGATTAGGAAATGGTGTTTATATGGGTCTTGCAGCCGACCCATAAAGAAGGAGTAATCATGGGGGCTATACTAGCTCAAGTGAGTAAGCCATGCATGTGTCGAATTCTCAAAACATTTGTTGCAAGGCGGCGGCCATATAGAGGGTGAGGTGTGTTGGCCGATTATGGTTTAATCATTCTTGCTTATGTCTTTAATCGGATGGCTTAGTTATTATAATAAATCGATTTTAGGTCTTGGATGATATTGGTAATTAAGTGTTTAAATATTAAGGTTTAAGGTTTCATATTTTTTGTTATCAACTTTCTTAGATGTTAACTTTCTTAGGTTGAATTCAAGGTAAGAATTCAAAGTTTTTAAGTGTTCATGTTGGGTTTTGTCTCGGTTATGTGCTTATGTGCTTGTGTGTGTGTTCGTGTGTGTGTGTGTGTTTTGTGGGTTTCTAGGTGTTTGAACTCATTTGCATAAGGGTTAGAAGGAAGATACATCCAAAGTTGCACCAGGTGAGTTTCTAGACCCCGGTTTTACTTGTTTTAAACTCTTCTTGGGGCTGAAAATGTATTAAAACGGTTTTTAGTATTATTATGTATGTATACCCGTATGTATTATGCATGTTTGATGAGGCTCCTTAGATGTTTATAGGTTGTTCATGTTTAGAATAGCCTTGGTAAGCTTAGAAAAAATAGGCTTGATGTTTGGATTTGAAAATATCCTAGAAAAACATTGAACAGAAGGTTCATGCGCCTAATAAGGCTCATGCGCCTGGAATTGCCTTAGAAATGTTTAAGTGTAACTCATGCGCCTGAACAGTGGTTCATACACCTAGAATTTGTAATCGGACGACTAAGTGTAGGGCCATGCACCCCAATAGTGCCTATGTGCCCGAATAGCCCATGAGCCTAAGTTTCCATACGCCCGAATAGCCCATGCGCCTAAGTGTCCATGCGTCCGAATGGACCATACGCCTGAATAGTGTCCATGTGTCTGAATAGCTCATGCGCCTAAGTGTTGAAATGGTTAAGTATTGGCTGATGCGCATGCATAGTGATGAAACGCCCGGACAGAGCTCATGTGCCTAAATAGTGTTGGTGCGCCTAAACACTTAGAATTTATTATAAAAATTTTGAGTCTGTGCTTTTAGGGTTTTGACCGAGGTTTGACTAGGGCCTATTAATACCTGTCCCATGCATTGTTATGATTGCTTTATGATTGTTCCATATTATTATTATTATTATTATTATTATTATTATTATTGCTATTAGTGTATGTCTTTACGTGGTGTGCTTATTATCATAACGTAAAGTATTACCAATATAAAGAGAAAGAGCAATGAAGAAGAGAAGTGGAACTTAATTTAAAATGTTAACAAGTCTTGCAAGTTTATAGGAGGTGCACGACCATGTTGTCGTTAGCTCAACTGTGATGCGGGTTAGCTACCCTATGATGCACACGGAGCCAGTCAATTGAGATTGGCGGACCTTTGCAGCGTACCCTAGGTGACTGGGCCAACCTTGTATAAAGTATTTAGAGCCACTTGAGGGAACAGAGGGGCCAATACCATTTCCCACATGCATATAGTTTAGGGTATTGCTCATTGGTCCACATAGACAGTGAAAGATAAAGATAAAAGAGTACAAAGTAAACAAGGCATACAGTAAAGAGAAGAAGCATTATCTAATTGTATAGTTAATGCGTGCTCACGTATAAAGAGATGAAGTTTTCATAAAAAGAGTATTTTCATATGTATACCTTACAGAAAGTATTTTATTACTTTTAAAACTAGAACTCACTCAGCAACACTGACTTTTATACATTTTCAGTTGGCAGGAAAATATTGCTGAGGATGGCATGAGGGTGAAGCTACTCGGCAGGAAAAGACTGACATCCATTCATACTTATTATTGCTGTTTTTTTGTAATGCAATTAAACAATTCTTTTGTGTTCGGTTAAACAATAGTGTATTGCTCAACAACAGTGTTTTTAATGAAATGAATGGCTTTTGTTAAAATAATTCCACTGCTTAAGTTTGTAAATTTATAATGTTTAATGGATTTATGTTGTGAATGACCAACTGTGAGGTCTCTGGGAACGGGGCCTTACATTTAAGGGTCATCACATTCTCCCCCCTTAAAAATAAATTCGTCCTGAAATTTATTAGAGAGTAATACTTAAAGTTTAGGAGAACTTATCTGATTACCAACTTCAAATAAGTGGGGATACAATCTCATGATTTCATCTTCTCTTTCCCAAGTATATTTTGGTCCTCTTTTAGCGTTCCATATAACCTTTACTATAGGAATCTTACTTCTTCTTAGTATTTTCTCTTCTTTTTATCATATGGCTATTGGTTCTTCCATAAAATGTAGCTTCTTGTCTATCTTTATTTCCTGAACTGGAACTTTTAATGTCTCATCTGCTAACATTTCCTTACGTTGGACACATGAAAAGTGTTGTATACTTCACTTAATTCTTGAGGTAGATACAACTTATATGCTACCGAGCCAACCCTATCAGTGATTTCAAATGGGCCAACATACCTAGAATTTAGTTTGTTTTTTCTTTCAAATCGAACTATGTATTTTGTGGGCGATACCTTTAACTAGACCTTATCTCCAATTTGGAATTCCAACGGTTTTCTTCTTTTGTCGGCATAACTTTTCCGTCGATCCCTAGCAGCTTTCAACTTATTTTTAATTTCAAGGATCTTTTCTGATGTTTCCTGTATCATTCATGACCTGTAAGTTATGTGTCTCCTATTTCATTCTAACATAGGGGTGATCTACACTTTCTTCCATACAAGGCTTCGAATGGAGCTATTCCAATACTTTAATGATAACTGTTATTATAAGACAATTATATTAAAGGAATATGTGTGTCCCAATTTCTACCAAAATCCAATGCACAAGCTCGTATCATATCTTCCAACGTTTGAATTGTCTTCTCACTTTAACCATCTGTCTGTGGATGATATGTTGTACTCAGACTTATTTGAGTTCCTAAAGCTTTTTGTAAAGTGTGCCAGAATCTGGATGTGAATCTACTATCTCTGTCCGATATAATTGAAATGGGTATTCCATGTCTGGATACAATTTCTCTTATATAAATTCTTGCTAACTTTTACATTTTATAATCTTCCCTAATTGATAGGAAATGTGCTGATTTGGTTAACCTATCTACTATAACCGAAATGGTATCATACCCATTTGAAGTTCTTGGTAGTTTGATTACAACATCCATGTTTATCCGTCCCATTTCCATTTTGGAATTTCCGGTTGTTGCAATATCCAAAGGGTTTTTGGTATTCACTTTTACCCTTGAAAAATTATCACATTTTCCTACAAATTCTCCAATTGATTTCTTCATACTTGGCCACCACTATTGACTTTTCAAATCTTTGTACATCTTGTTATTTCTTGGATGAGTGGAATACCTTTATTTATGTGCTTCTTGTAGTATGATCTTTCTAAGTATATCCTTACCTGGTATCCAAATTCTTCCTTTGCATTTCAGAATTCCATTTGTATCTTCTTCCAAATCTTTTATTTGCCCTTTTATTGTCAACTTATCTTTCTGTTGAGCTTCCTGAATTTGACTTGTCAATTCGGAATGTAATTCTATTCTCATGGTGCGTACGCGTAAGGGTTTTTTTCTCTCTTTTCTACTTAAATCATCAGCTACTACATTTTCTTTTCCTGGATGGTATTTGATTCACAGTCATAATCACTTAGTAACTCTATCCATCTCATTTGTCTTATATTCAGCATTTTCTGATCAAATATATTGTAAACTTTTGTGATTTGTATATATTGTATATTTTGTCCCATACAGATAATGTCTCCAGATTTGTGACACCCTACACATATCCACATCGGCCGTGGACAGGAGAGAATCTTGGTTCATAAAGAATGTCCTGCCTTTAATATTAACAACGTGTTTTGGGCGTATTGACTGTGCATGAGAGGAGAACTTCACAGTTAAGCATGCTCAGGTGGGAGCAATCCAGGGATGGGTGACCTCCCTGGGAAGTTTTCACTCGGGCAACCAAAAGCAAATCCGTGAGCTCCTCGTGGGCAAAGCGGACAATATTGTTGGTGCGAGGGGCCAGGTGTTACAGAATGGTATCAGAGCCACTCCTGTATCGTTTGGGGTGTGGGACATACCTCACCAAGGATAGTGAATTCTCAGGCTCATCGAGGACAATGAGTCCAAACAGGGGGTGCTTGTGACACCATACACATATCCCACATCGGCCGTGGACAGGAGAGATTCCTGTTTCATAAGGAATGTCTGGCCTCCAACATAAACAACACGTTTTGGGCGTATTGGCCGTGGATGAGAGGAGAACTCCATAGTTAAGCGTGCTCAGGTGGGAGCAATCTAGGGATGGGTGACTTCCCTGGGAAGTTTCACCCGGTAACCAAAAGCAAATCCATGAGCTCCTCGTGGGCAAAGCGGACAATATTGTTGATGCGAGGGGCTGGGTGTTACAAGATTTTAAGTGCAAGTACTACTGCTCCTAATTCCAAATCATGAGTAGTGTAATTCTTTTCACTTCCCCTAAGTTGTCTAGAGGCGTAAGCTATTACCTTATTCCTTGCATTAAAACACATCCAAATCATTAACGTGAGGCATCATAATATACAATAAAATCGTCAGTTCCTTTTGGTAATGCTAAGATAGGAGCACTACATAACTTATTTTTGAGTAGTTCAAATGCAGCTTTTTTGCTTTTCTTCCCAAGTGTAAGGTTTATCTTTTTGGGTTAATTCTGTAAGAGGATGGGCTATTCTTGAGAAATTTTCTATGAATTTTCTATAATGTACCTCTGTTGGTGTCTTTGGATCTTTCCATTTTCTAACAACCTCTATTTTTGCTGGAGCAACCTGTATCCCTTGTTGAATAACTATATGCCCTAAGAATTGCACTTACCTTTTCCAAAATTCACACTTTGATAATTTTGCATATAATTTCTCCTTTTGCAACAATCAAGTCATTCTTAAGTGCGTTTCATGTTCTTCCTTATTTTTAGAATAATCAGGATGTCATGTATGAAGACTATGACAATTTATCTAAGTATGGTTTGCATACTCTATTCATTAGATCCATAAATGTTGCGGGAGAATTAGTTAACCAAAATGGCATTACAAGAAATTCATAATGACCATATCTAGTTCTAAATGCAGTCTTTGGTATGTCCTCATCTTGAACTCTTAGTTGATGATATCGTGATCTTAAATCATCTTTGAAAAATAACTAGACCCTTGTAATTGGTGAAATAGATCATCTATCCTGGGTACGGGATATCTATTCTTTATAGTCACCTTATTAAGTTCCCCATAATCAATACACATCCTGAAATTTCCATCTTTCTTTTAAACAAATAGAACTGGTGCACCCCAAGGTGATACACTTGGACATATGAATCCTTTATCCAATAATTCATGTAATTGATTCATTATTTCCTTCATTTATGTTGGTGCTAAACGATATGGTGCTTTAGCTATATGAGTTGTTCCTGGTACTAATTCTATTTTGAACTCCACTTGACGATGGGGAGGTAAACCGGTAATTCATCAGGGAAAACATCTAGGTATTTGTTGATAACTGGAACATTTTCTAAGCTCATCTTATCTTGTTTTATATCAATTATATGAGCTAGAAAGGCTAAACATTTCTTTCTTAAACAACTCTGTACTTTCTTACAGGAAATTATTTTCATTGCACCTATGGGTTTTTCTCCATATAAGAAAAGGGTTTTATTTTCTTTAACCAAATGAATCTTTTTCCCACTTACTATTTTAGCTTGATTTTTACATAACCAGTCCATTCCCACAACTATATCAAAACCTCCTAATTCAATAGGAATCAATATATGCTAAAAATAATCATCTAAAATAAAGGTGCAGTTAGGAATGATTTCACATGCTTCAATTATCTTACCATTAACTAACTCCACCATAAACTTGTGTTTTAGTTTTTTTGAATTTAGATCAAGCAATGGTCTAAATGTATTTGAAATGAAACTACGGGTTGCTCTCGTATCAAATAATATTGTTGTATATTGATCGTTAATAAGAAACGAACTTGTTACTACTTCAGGTTCTTGCCTGGCTTCCTCGGCTTGTATTATGAAAGCTCTCCCGCGAGGGTTGTTTTGATTGTCTGGAGCCTTACCTTTCAATTGTGGACATTTATTTCGAAAATAATTTTCGTCTCCACATTGATAACATATGGGTTTTGGGTTAGTGGGGCTCTTACAGTCTCGAGATATATGTCCTTTTCTTTTGCAGTTATAAAAGATTACTATTGCACACTTACCCGGATGATATCACTCACAGGTATTACACCATCGCTGACCCTCTGTTTATGGTTTCCTTTCTTGTGCCATTCCTAAAAAATTCCTAGTTGGCTGTCGAGTAATCCTTTCTGAGGATTTCCTCCAAACTTGCTTCTTGAGTCGTTGTCATTCGATTTCCTCTTTTCTCCTATTCTTGGGTACTTAAGGATCCGTTTCTTATCATTTCGTTAGTCAGGCTCCCTGATAGACTTACGACATCTTGGAAAGTTCTAGGCATAGCAGATTTCACTAGTCCTCTTATTTGCGGCACTAAACCCCAAATAACCTACCTATTCTTTTTGCCTCAAGGGTTACTAATATGGTACTAATCGAGAAAGTTCATTGTATCTGTCGGTATATTCTTGATGTGCTGCTCCTTTCATTTCTAGTGCTAAGAATTCAGTTTCCAATTTTTCTATTTCATTATAGGGGCAATATTTTTCAATTACTAGATTTCTGAATTCTTCCCATCTCAATCCATTCATATTATGTCTTCCCTTTGTGTGCATTTCCATTTTCCACGAGGATTGAGCCTCTCCTTTTAGTGAGTGTGAAGCAAAGAGGGTTTGTTGTTGTCAGCACTGTCACTAATTTCTAGAATTGATTCCATCTCATCCAGCCAACATAGGGCTTGCACAACTCCTCCTTTTCCATCGAACTCTCGAGGTTTGCAGGATATGAAAGTTTTGTAGGAGCATCCTTTTCTAACTTCATTTAGGATTCCTTCTTCTTGTTGGTCCCTGGTGTTGGTATTTTCTGGTCCCTCATTGTCATGGGATATGGTCCTAAAATTTAATTTTATTGTAACTGAGCTATTAAAGCAGGCATAGTGGCTTCTATTTGCTGAGCTACTATTTGATAAATCTTGTCATTCTCATTTATTGTAGTGTTTAGGAATTTCTTCTCCGAGTCTTGTCTGGGTCGTCCCACTCGTGCCATTCTTCTCACGGGTTTAGTGTTTCCTTTTGGTGGCATGTTTCACTATAATAATTTATAATTTTTATTAACAAGTCAAAATTTATAACTCCAATATAATTTGTTCAACACATAACAAATAATAATCTTGAACACATAATACATATATATATATATATATATTAATAAGTTTTTATTTATGATATGTTAGAACTTTTAGACAGGAAATTTAATTGCCATGAATCCAATTCCATATCTTACAAAGATATTTTTCTTTGATGCCTCTAATTCCTTAACATCCTTCAAGACCTTCTGGATTCCCGTTGTATTTTCTTAAGCTTTTTAAGGGTTCGTTGGGCTGTTTTTGTCTGATCCTCATTTAACTTTTGTCTTTTAGTTACCTTTTCTTTTCTTCCTTCCTGGAAGAATTAGAGTTTTGAATTTCTATATCTTCCTCTTGATTAGCCAAAAACCTTTCTCCACATCATATCTTTTTCCTAGGAGTCTGAATTATATATCCCCCAATGTTTACCGGTGCACGTTGGACGTAGAATTTTGGTTTAAAGTTATTCTCAAATTTAGTTTGAGGAGTTTCCATAACTTGCTGGGGTTCTGGTTTAGGTGTTATTTTCCTAAAGTTGTTATGGTTTGAGCACCCATAAGGAATAGTCTCACTGGGGTAATTATCTGAATTCATGACTGCAAAAATTTCTTTATAATTTTTGGCAAAAAGTTAGTCACATATTCTCATTAAGATTCCATATATCATATATATATATATATATATATATATATATATATATATATATATATATTCTATAAATATATATATATATATATTCTTTAATGATACATAATCACAGAATTCACATATAATCACAAAATTCACATAAAATCATACCATAGAAATATATTCATCAATTATTCTTAACATACCTTGTATGTTATAGTCTAGGCATTTTATAATACCTAATTCTCTATAACCAATGGCTTTGATACCAACTGTCACATCCCGACGGAAGCATGAGATGCTTTTTGGTGTGACTCGTTTTTCAGAACTCATTGATTAAAACTAACACATAAACATATAATTATAATTATATAGTTAGGATTACATTACATCATAACTAGTCAAAAATTGATATAACATAATCTGATTACAAACATATAATCTAACTGCTACATCTTCAGTAACGATGAAGTGAGCATCCACCGATAGCTGAGATCATACATGTTTACACTTACATTACACAACTTTTCCTATAATTTCTCCCCAGCCATTGTAAACATCAAAAGAAAATATTATGCTGTTACTCATGATGATATCCTGAAAAAACATACTCAAAATTGTCAATATAATGTTGGTGAGATCATAGGTTTAACTTTAGACAAAATATTTTGATGCATCACATACAACCAAACCTTACATAATACTCAGATGATTCATAACTGCCATATCATAATTCATAAAAATCAGATAATATAGTATCACAACACTCATTCTGTGGTGCAGGAATTATTTTGTTAAGTAGCGCTACCTATATTATCCAACGTTCCACAACCGAATTATAGTTGTAACATAAATGATAGTATATCTCAAAAATTGTATCAATCATAAAAGCAGTATGTTTTTTCTCCCCCAAAGTTTATAAGAATAAAACGGACTATGAGTCTCACCTTTACTCTAAGAGATACCTATAAATAAAATATTTATAGTTTAGAAAATTATATTTCTTCAAAATTTTCAGTACCTCAATATTTATAAATCCATTACACAAATTATAATCAAGCATATTCCACGAAATTTTTATAACAAGTGGTTCCATAAATTAGACATAACTTATTAAAATTTCATATTATATAATTTATAGTTTATTTTCTATAATTTTTACATTATTTGAACAAATTATCAAAAATACCTTCGGGCTTCCAAAAATATCAAACTTCGTCGGAATATATTTCACAACATTTTTAGTTTCTCAAAATTTTCCTATGTCCCAAATCATAGCAGAGTGTATAATTTATCTTACAGTTTAAATATTTATCCCGATTTTCAAATAGGAGAAACTTTAAAAATTCATAACTTGTGCATAACTTTGAATTAGGTCACAAAACTTTTTTTTGCAAATCTTAAGAATCATAAGAATCAACATATATTTTTCCACTACTTGCCAGGTTTGGTTCTTCCAGCATGATATTTTCTTCCAAATATTAAAATAATTTATATAAATTATTTTAATTAAAGTAATAGCATCAAAATTTGCAAAACAATATTTCCTAATATTCCAAACATACTCATAATATTTGTTCCTACAACCACAGTTAAATATATATTAAACCAAATTTAGCAAGTTTGCACATAGATTTCCAACCTTTATTGATAATTTCTTACATAGTTTTTGGTTACCAAATTTTTATTTATTTCCTTCAGGTTTATAAAACCTTCCTTAATATCTTTCAAGAAAATTAACATAGTTGTAAGATTGTGTGAAGAACTTGTCGGTTTATTCATAAGGGTTGTTTATATGTGTTGTTTAAACAAATATATATATATACTTTAGTAAACTTGATTAGTTATGATTTAGGGATTTAAACCTTGATTTAGATAACAAGAGAAGGTGACGATAACTGATGGCAGCTTCTTTCTCTGATGGATCAGGTTGAGTGAGTCTCTTCAAGCTTCCAAGCCTTGTTATTCTTACAACAATTGGTTGGAAGATAATGATGTTTGGTTGTGGTGATACTAAGGTAGTAACCGAGAGCTTAAAGAATGAGTAGAGGTGATCGAGGGTGAAGATGCTGATGGTATTCGGTTGAAGAGGTGGTGACCGAGAGACTTGTGTATGCATTGGTGGTGGTTAGTGGCTCACGGTGGTGATGTTTGGAAGTAGTAACCAAGAGAACAAGATTGATGGTTGCAATATTTGTGTTTAATTTGATCAAGGAATGGTGTTTATATGGGTCTTACGGCCGACCCATTAATAAGGAATAATCATGGGGGTTATACTAGCTCAAGTGAGTAAGCCATGCATGTGTCAAATTCTTAAAACATTTGTTGCAAGGTGGCGGCCATATAGAGGGTGAGGTGTCTTCACCGATTGTGGTTTAATCATTCTTGCTTCTGTCTTAATCGTATGGCTTAGTTTTTATAATAAATTGAGTTTAGGTCTTAGATAATATTAATATTTGAGTGTTTAAATATTAAGGTTTAAGGTTTCATATTTTTGGTATCAACTTTCTTAGATGTTAACTTTGTATGGTGGTGTTGAGTTGTGGTGTTTAGCTGAGAGTTTGCATGTTGAAGTTGGGTTTGTAACGATGAACTCTAGGTTTAGAGTTGTGATGTGGAGATTATTGGTAGTGTTAGTCGACTTGTAGGGTGCTAGGTGGCAATCAAAGAAGCTAGTGAGTCATCATATTATTATTGCAAGACTAGCAAATGTTTAGGGTGTTTTAAGTGGATGGTTTAGTGATTCTAATGAACAAAGATTAAGGTTTAGGTTTGAGGTTTGGGTGAATAAGGTTTGCTTAGGTTGTTTTGATGTCAAGTTTTCTTTGATGTTGTATTGTGTGGTGATGTTTGGTTAGGTTGTATTAAAATTTGTTTGATGTATGTTACAATATTGATGTGCTTTGATCATATTGTGATTGATGTTAATAGATTATATAACTCTTAGTATCAAAATTATACACATGAATATATGCACATGTAGAATTTATGCATGCATGCACCATGCATACGTGCAACATATATATACATACACATAAATACGTACAATATATACAGGGTTAATCAAATAATGATTAATATGTAGGAGACTTTTATTTATATACTAATTTGCCTAACCTTATTTTTAGGGTCTTCACAAGAGTCCCTGTTTCTATTGACAAATAGAGAAGTATCGAACATGGTAGGATTAAACCCTAGAGAGAAGAGATATGATATTAGTTCTCTATACCAAGTTTGAGATGCTTGGAAAAGATCGTAAATGGGTTTTTTGAGTTTGCGCATATGGTTAGGAAGGGAAGGATTCGCAAACTCGACGGCTTTGGTTAGTGTGCCTTAGAGGAGCGCGGAATTAATATAAAGATGATTAAGACACCAATTGTAAGAGATATCAAAGATGATAATGACAAACTAAAAACACGACTAAAGGTTTCGATGTAGTCTATAAAGGCATTGCTAGAATTTGTTAGTGATCAATTGAGATTTGAGACACTAAACGATACCACCTAGTTTGTATTTGGCTTAGAAGACCCATTTACAACTAACAAGGTTGGGGGCTGAAACATGGGTAACGAGTGTCCATGTTTAATGACATGGGAGTGTAACATATTCTTCCATCATTCGCTCTTCTTTATAATCAATTTTTGAAGGTTGGAATGATATCGGAGGTTCAGGAATGGTGTTGGTAGTAGCAACGTATAAAAGAAATTAGAGTTGTGATTTTTTGGATTAGGTTAGTGGTTGGGAAATATTTGGGGTTGTGTAAAGGTCACTTTGAATGGTGAAAATGGAGTGGATGGAAAGGAGTTTAGGGAGGAAGTGTAACACAAGGTGTAATAAAAGGTGTGTGAGCTGATGGATTGAATGGAGAAATTGAGGTTCGGGTAATTTAGATTAGGGGTGTTCAAAGGTGGTACAATAGCGGTTCATAAGAAATTATTTTATAGAAAGAGAGCATGGCGTGAGGCATAGACTTTGTTGGTAGTTGGGTTACGAAGATGATAAGCACATTAAGTAGAAGAGTAGCTAACAAATAAGCAAGGTTTTTATTAGGGGTGTAGTTTGTGAGTAGAATAGGGCCATAACCAAGGGTAACAAAGATGACTGAAAGTGTAACATTTGTTGTAGTTAGGAGGATTGTTAAAGTGACGGTTGGCATAATTGAGGCTGAAACTACACAAAACATATTTACCTTTCAAATAGATGCTTGCTGAAAATGCTTTCGAAGTAAGCTTCCAAGAGTATGTGTGCTTCTAATACACAAATTCTTTTGAAGAATAAGAAAATTTTTGATTAACTACATACTTTTTGATTTGGATGAGCAACTAACTTCCATTTTCTGTAACTATGTTATTTCTCATGATTAGTGGAGTAACCTCTAGTTTGTATTAGACGAAAATCCTCTAATCATTTACAATAAAGATTTTGTTTGTCAGGTATCATAGTTTTTAATATCTAACTACATGACACAATCATGGTATCTCATAATTGAAGATAGATGGATATAAGTTTTAGTGATCTCAAACTCTAGAATAAGCCGTTAAGAAAACTCTCTATTATTTATTCTAACTAGTTGCATACGAGCAGTTGCTATATTTCTTAGTATAAAACACTCAATGTGATAGTTGATATTTTACGCATTCATACTTGCATTTTGATATTGTATTATAACTTCTAACTTTTAAGTAAATTACACAAAGAACTTGAAGAAACCTAAATTTTTGTTTTAGCTTTCTTTATTTCATTGTGTGAGTTGTTATTGTGATAAAAAAGATTCCACATCTATCAACATAATCACATAAATTGCTGTGTTCTGAATGTGTAATGATCCAATAGAGGCGATGAATTGGGAAATATTTTGTGGAGTAGGAGTGGCTAGTCGATTTATGAGACAGGTGGCGGTAGTAAACACAAAAGGCCAAAATATGTTTGGCATGTGTGAGGAGGGTTAGACCTTTTCAATTATACGATGATAATGTTGTTATACATAGACATTATATTTAGGGTGTGAGGGGGGAAGTGAGTGACAGAGGCCACAAGATGCTAGATGAGAGGATTGTTAAATGCATTCTTCATCGTCAAAAAAGTGTTTTTATAACGTTTGTTTGAAAATAAATTTGTATAAGATTTTGAAAAAAATGAAAATGATAAAAGATTCGAATTCTAGCTTGAGAGGATATACCTAAATATATTTTGTAAAATGGTTGACCAATATTTTCAAATAGTAATAGCCATCAAATGAGGTGATGAGAGAATACTACACATCAGAAGGCAACAATTTATGTTGTCTGATTAAATTTGTGTTGTTTTATGAATTTCTGTTGTTTGTTTTGTAGTAGCAAAATTTGTTTTTTTAATTAAGAGGATTGGTTTATTATGGATAATAGATACAGTAATATAACAATTTGATTCTAATATTGCTAGAATAAATTCAATTGGAGTGCATTTAAGCTGGTTGTTAAGGTGGTTAAAATCATTCTTAGGATACTTAGGCAAATATTAGTTCTTACTTAAACCTATATATATATTAGCATAAGGGAACATTAATTAGTGTAAAATAACTAGTAGAGAAATGATGTGTGACTAAGCTAATATAGATAATAGTTAAACTAAGCATTACCAATACAACTTCAAGGTATTGAGGTCGTTGTTGATACGATGAGAGGCATCACAACTGAAGAGCTAGTTGGTGTGGGGAAAATTGTTGTTGTTCAATGCACTCATCATTTATGACTTTGCTTTCCATGATAGGCGGCTCTATGGAAGGACATGATAGTGATTTGTGGTTGTAATTTCTCAAAAGTGAGCCATGTTTTAAGAAAATGTCCTTAGGGTAACACTGTTGACATTTTCCAAGGAATGGCGGGTAAAGTCCAGGGCTTGCACAAAGTACAATAGGTCAGAGGTATGAAGGTTGGGGTAATTGGCCCAAGGTTTAGTGGAAAAACGTGTTTCTGTTGCAAACACCAAGGCATGTTGACATAGATGAGTGAGGCAGTCTTGTTTTGCGCTACGGAGAACTTGTGTATAATCACTTTTCATGGAGCTCATAAAAGGAGACGTGAGTGTCTTGGGATAGATGACATCAAGAACATATTTATGTAAAGAGATTGCATTGGTGATGATGGAATAATAAGGGGAGAGAGGCTACTATACAGAACACTGAAAAATAATATAAATACCACATAAATACTAAAATTCAAGAAGTAACCTGTACGCTAGAGCGTACAACAAATATAAAATTCTTTCTATAAGTTTACTACAATAAAAAGTAATCAAGGATTAGACCCGCTTGAATAAATGTTATTTTGTTTAATCAATATTATTGGGCTTGGACCATGGAGTTATGTGGCGGAAGCGTGAAATGCTTTTGGATGTGATTCGTTTGTTCAGAACTCATTCAGCAAAAAGAGTTGATAAATAACTATAAAATAATATATCATTAATTATAGATATTTAAGATTACATTATATCATGAGTAGTCAAAATTTGACATAATATAATCTTATTACAAACATAAAATCTAACAGCAACATCTTCAGAGGCAATGGAAAGAAGCGTTCACCGATACATTGAGGTCATAGAGATTAACTGTTAAATTCACACAAACGTTTCTTATTAATTCCCTCCGGCCGTTATACACATCAAAAGAGAACATTATGCTATTAGACATGATAATTTCCTGAAAAAGCATACTCAAAATGATCAATATAAAGTTGGTGAGATCATAGGTTTAATTTCAGACAAAATATTTTTAATGAATCAAATACAACCAAACCTTATATAATACTCAGATGATTTATAACTGTGATAACATAATTCATAAAATAAGATAATATAACATCACAACACTCATTCTGTTGGTGCAGAAAATATTTTCCTAAGTAGCGTTACCTATATTATTCAACGGTTTCACATCCGAATTAATAGTTGTAACATAAATGACAATACATCTCAAAAATTGCATCAATCATAAAAACAGTATGCTTTATCCCCCAAGAGCTTATAAGAATAAAATGAGGCTATGAGTCTCACCTCTTACTCCAGTGGGTAACTTATAAACAAAATATTTATAGTTTAGAAATATTCTTTCAAAATTTTTAGTACCTCATATTATAAAATTTATTATAGAAATTATATTCATACATATATCACGAAATTTTTACAGCAACTGGGCCCATAAATCAGACTTAACATATTAAAATTTCATATTCCAATTATTTACAATTTATTTTCTATAATTTTTATATTAATTGCATAAACTAACATAAATACCTTCGGGCCTTTAAAATTCATCAAATTCTATCAGGACATGTATAACAAAATATATATTTTTTCAAAATTTTCTTAATTGTTAATCAAAGCAAAACCTATTTTTATGGTTTTTATCATTTCAACAATATTCGGTAAAAATTACAGAATATGTCCTAAAATTCAAAATTTTTATACAAACTGCTCTATCCTAATTATCATGCTTTGTCAAAATTTTTCATGATTTATCTTATAGTTTAAGTATTTTGCCCGATATTCAAATAGCAGAAATTTCTAAAATTCATAACTGATGCATAACTTTGAATTAAGACACAAAAATTTTTTACAAGTCCTTTACACCATAAGTGTAGATGCATATATTCTTAATTTATGAGATTAATGTAAATGTCATGTCTACACATATGTAATAAATGGGTTCAATGAAAATAATATGTGAATGATGTTTATTAATGTTTATTCATTTCATATTATTATTGTGTTAAAGTATAATGTATATGTATGACCTTTTTATATAGGTTTGAGGGTGTTTTGTATGATTCTTACTTAATCATGATTAAGAAATGTGTTCAAATGGTCGGATGAGTAACCATGCGAATGCGCCATACTTATGGATCATACGCATGAATACATCATGCTTATGGACTAGTCGCACGACTGAACCACGAGACTGGATCTGTCGCACGATTGAGACATAAGATTGAGTCAATCACACGACTGAACCTTCAGTCGTGCGTATGGATCAATCGCATGATTCAATCGCACGACTGAACCATGCTAATGGTTCAGTCGTATGAATGAAAGCCCCTAACCTACAAATACCACTTAAATTATGGAAAACCTTAAGAATTCGAAACACTTGATACTCTTACGAACCCTAGTTGTCCAGAACGTCCAAGGAAGCATGTCCAAGTTCATAGATCATTCTGACGAATCTATATTGGTTCATACCGTTTAGTTTCAATCGTATATCGATCGGGTAATTGTTCTCACCGATTGGATCGCCAATCAAATAGGATTCACATTTTTGATTCGATATAAACGCAGAATCTGTTAGTATTCCGTACGTACAGGATCCTGTCAAGTGGTAATTGTTCTAGCCGTCCAAAACGTCCAAGGAAGCTTGTCCAAGTTCATAGATCATTCCTAATCGATCTCTATTTGTTCATAACGTTTAGTTTCAATCGTATATCGATCGGGTAATCGTTCTCACTAATTGGATCGCCAATCAAATAGGATTCCGCACTATTTGATTCAGTATAAATGCAGAATCAGTTAGTATTTCATACGTACACGGTCCTGACAAGTGGTATTAGAGCTTTGGCTCTTGATTTTGCATTTGATTCAACTAGAATTGTGTCAAAATTCACATTTTAACTCAAAAGAGTCATCATTTTGAGTCCACAGGTGTTTTTCGACGTTTCCAGGCATCAAAGTTGAAGTTTTTCATCATACGACAGATTAGGGTTTCTGGGTAAATCGTAATTCGTGTCTTAGTGCCAAAAATTCTATTTTTCCAAACATAGGAGCCTTCAGTCACACGAATAACTCATTCGTACGATTGAACTCATTTGCACCCTCCATCCGCACGACTGAACTCAGTCGTATCGTTCATTCGCACGACTGAACACCTTCAGTAGGTTGAGTCCATTCGCCTTGTTCATACGAAGGACTGAATCCAATCACACGATTGAATTCATTCGCACTATTCATTCGCACGAGTGATCCATACGCATTGTCCATTCGCACGATTGAAGTTGTTTTATTCTCAAAGTACAAAGTTCATACAATTGGAAAATTAGTTTTTAGCAATTACTGCCGGGAAGGACACACGTATCTAGAACCTTATGCTTTTGGAGAATGAGATAGGAAATCATAATAAACTGCTGAAGCTTATATTGTTGGATGACTATCCACAATGGAAACAACGGTTCGAGATTTACCTAAATGGTGTTGATCCCAACCTCTGGACTTCTATAGAGACTGGTACACGGACCAGTAAGCGCAAATGGAATAAAGTTGACGTTGGGTGGAATGAGCGAGGCTCAGAAGATACTCTTCAATGCTGAGAAGAAGTTTATGCTCTACTGACTCAGTCTATCCCGAAACACATCTTTCACCAATTTTCTAAGAACAAGCAGGCGAAAAAGTTGTGGGAGGCATTAGAGAAGAGATATGATGGGAATGCGACATTAAAGGCACTAAAGGCAAAGCTCTCAAGAAGGAGTTGGATAATTTCTCCTCAATTGGGAATGTGAGCTTGGATGACATCATCAACGGGTTCTACCATCTGATGATTGAGCTGCACACTCATGGTGTAACGACTTCTATGAAAGATAATTTTTCAAGCTTTGTAGATGGTTTGCCTGAGAAATGGGATTCATTTGTGTCCAACCTGAGACAGAATGACATACTTGTTACGTTGGACATAAATGACTTCATCTTGAAGTTGAGGGAGGAGGAACTGAGGATGAAGTACAAGTCAAAGAAAGGATCTTACATTCAAAATCCTTCACTCTACAACTCGTTTCCCAATCCAACTAGTTCAGGAGCACCACTTCAAATAGCTTTTGTGTCCAGTTCCACGGCTCCTTCCTAATCCACTGCTTGAGGACAAGAAACGGTTAGGTCATCATCGACTCAATACATAGTGCATAAAGCAATACTACGAAGTTGAAGACCGAGAATCTCGATAAAATCACAGTGGAGGTTGCAAAAAAGCACATGGACCTTCTTGCAGTAGTGGTTTAATCATTTGACAGTCTAGTTGCTGGGAAGATCGGAAATTGTCATCTTGCAGATGAAGAATACGAGCAGGTTGATGAGAACGAGCTGGAAAGGATGGATGTCATGTGGGATCTTGCAAGTGCAGTTCGACGAGCCAAAAAGTTCGTTAAGAAGATAGGGCAGAATCTAATAGCCACAAAAGATACGACCCTTGGTTTTGACAAAACCAAGGTCACCTGCTTCAATTGTGGTGGAAAGGGGCATTTTAAACGTGAATGTGTGAAGCCCAATAAAACAGGAAATGGTAACCCATTTCCTACTTTCAATCGTCAAGACAAAGACATGGTTAGAACCAGTTCTTAAATAAAGACACTAAAGCACTAACTGTCCAAGGTGATGAAGGACAAGACTAGTCCTTCTGATTTGTCTCTCCTAGAGAATCAAACATTGCTTTTGTTGAAGCATTGGATGATGGGTCTGCCAGTGAAGGTGAGATTGCAGCTGAGCAAGCAATGTCAGATACAGAAGAAGCTATGACCGTGGTAAACCACTTAGTTAAGGAAGAGCTTAGAGCAACAAATTCAGAATCTCCAACTACAGAAGAGTCTACCTCTACATTGATGGCTGAGTCAACGGAATCCTCACAGGTAAGTTCTTTAGATCAACTATTTAATAAACATGCTTGTTCTTAATGTGATAAATTGAAGGAAAGCATAGATCTAAAATTTGCTAGGTTATTAGAACACAATGATAACTTAGTAAATGACTTACAACTCTGCGCTGAAGCTAATTGTATATTAAAACAAAATGAGTGCGGTTTTAAAAATGATAGAACTTTTGAGTAAACAACTAAGGGAAACCGAGGTTGTTGCCTTAAATCAATCTAATGATATAAATTTTTATTTAAATTCATTAGAAGAAACCAAAAAGGAGAAAGTAGTTCTGGAAGTTGAAGTTAATTCACTAAAACAAAAATTGCATAGCTGGCAAGTTCTTCTCATATAGTAAAGAACTTAGTGAAAGAACAAAACAATGGGGAATGTTTGGGATTCAAAGTAGTTCCACGACCACATGAGATCCACTTGAATGCAAAATGTAGACCTATAAATAACAACCCAATTAAGGATCATGTGGTGTCTACTCCTCTAGTTAGTGATCCTTATTCAACGGGTAAACCAGTGAAATCTGACACTAAACAGAAGGAGACTACTTTGAAATCAAATGGAAATATGCCAGTTGAGAACATAGATGATGCATTTAAAAGGGTTAATGTAAGGTCAGGTTCACCAAAGTCCATTTCCGAACATAAACTGACTAAACCAGTTAACAACAAACGTATTAATCATCAAAGTCAACCAAAAGGCATGTAAAAGATGTTCAAAACGTCAAAAAAATTAATTTTGTTAATAAGGGACCAGACACACTACACACCTTCACTAAACTCAACATCACATAAAAGTTTTCCTCAGCCAGTAGAAGTAAGATCTTGCTACAGTTGTGGAAAATGAGGACATATTTTTACTAATTGTCCTTACTATCAGTCACCACGAAAGAAAATTGAACTTTATGATACACTCCAACTAAGAGTGTTAGTTAATCAAAAGTTCAAACCATAAGTTAGTCGTCTGTTTACCACAAAACTGGCTTATGTAAAGAAAAATCAAGTATAGGGTCTGATAATGAGAATGATAAGAAGAAAGATATGCCCTCATCCTTTAAAGGACAATGGGTTGAGTTTATGATTTGTGATTCCTTTGGGTCATCCAAACCAGTAAGGATTAGGTCCCAAATCTGAACTAACAAGTTTCTTTGAGTGTGCAGGGTGTCCGCTAAAGTGCTATCACTAATACTTGGATTATTAATAGTGGGGCATCCCAACACATGACAGGGAATTCGTCCCTCCTTTTCAACATCAAACAAATCAAAGGGGGACATGTTTTATTTGCTCGGAACAAAGGAGGCTACATCACAACACAAGGCGAAGTAGAAAATGAGAAAGTAAAGTTTGACAAGGTAAACTACGTTCAACAACTTGAGAACAATTTACTTTCAGTCTCCTAAATCTGTGATTAAGGCTTTAAGGTTGTATTTGACAACAAGAAGTGCTATATGTTGAAGAAGGATTATGTGATTGAGGAGGATAAGGTTCTCATGTCAGCTTCAAGATATACGACCCGTATGTCTTGGATCTATCAAAAGCATCCACAACTAATCACACAGTTCAATGCTTCTTGTCAAAGGCAACTGAGAGTGACTCAGTCTCGTGGCATAGGAGAATGGGACACATCAATCCTAAAAAGATGAATCACTTAATTCAGAATGATTTAATGAATGGTGTAAATGTCAAGAACATCTAGCTTCCAGACTTCTGCATAGCTTGCGAGAAAGGGAAACAGACCAAGAAGGCTCATAAGGTAGAGAAAGTCAACTCTATTGTTATGCCTCTCAAGCTTCTACACATGGATCTGTTGGCCCTGTTAGCACAAAGAGCATTGCAGGAGATCTGTATTGCTTGTAGTAATAGATGATTACTCAAGATTCTCTTGGGTGATGTTTCTGGAAGCCGAATCAGAAACCTTTGAATCATTCAAACATCTGGTAACTACATTGGAATCACTCTACAAGCTGAAAGTTAGGCAGATTCGATCAGACAACAGAACTAAATTCAAAAATCAGTGGATGGAGGCATACTGTAGAGAAAGAGGAATTGTTCATCAATTCACCTCGGCCTACACTCCACAGATGAACGGCGTAGCTGAAAGAAAGAATCGAAGTTTGATTGAGACTGCCTGAACAATGCTTGCTGACTCAAAACTGCCATTCAATTCTGGAATGAGCCAGTGGCAAATGGGTGTTACACGCTCAATTGAGTCTTAGTGGTCAAGCGACATGAAAAAACATGTTATGAACTACTCCAGTGACATAAACCTAATTTGGAGTATTTAGAACCGTTTGCCGCACCTTGTACATTGTTGAAAAAGACTCAGAATGGGAAGTTCAGCAAGAAGGCAGAAGAAGGGATATTCTCGGATACAACATACCAGACAAGAGAGTTTACAAAAACTTAGCGCTAGAAGTGTGGTGCAACATTGACGTTCAAAGATACACCACCCCCCCAATTGGGAAAGGACCCTCATTCTTCTTTGACTATGATAGATTCTTTAAATCCTTCAATCTGCCGCCTTCTCAAGGTAATGACAAGCTTTCTGCTAGGATGATGTACGGTGCTCTTAACCCTCCTCCACCAGACTCGACATCAACTGGTCCATTAGATGATTCTCCTAAACCTTTAGGGGGAGATCTTGAAGTGAGTGAGTCTTCATCTGATGATGAGGCAGTTGAGACTGCTAATAAGGACCCGAGGAATAGGTTCCTACCAATGAAAGTACATAAGCATCAAATCTCGATGCCTCTAACACTTCAGAGCCTCATACTCTAACAGCTATAGATCCTGAATCTGAGTTTAACAATCTGGATAATAAGGTGGATGTTCCAACAACTCCCAGATCTCAGCTAAACATTTATCATCCCTTGGACAATGTCACTGGGGATGTTCGATCAGGAGTACAGACCAAAATCAGCTATACTCAGCTGATTATGTCTCGGTAATGGAAAAGGGATACCTTCACGATGGAGCATGTCAATGTTTTATGTCTCAATTTGATCCAACATATGTTAGTGAAGCATTAAATGATGGGGCATGGGTCAGTTCGATGCAAGAAGAACTCTTACAGTTCAAGAAGTTATGAGAATGGACTCTTGTGGACAAACCAAAAGGTTCCAAAGTAATTGGCACTAAATGGGTACTAAAATGCAGAAAGATGACCAAGGGGTCATAATCAGGAATAAGGCCTGACTTGTAGTTCAAGGATTTCGACAAGTCGAAGGCATAGATTACAATAAAGTGTTTGCACCAGTGGCAAGGATGGAAGCAATACGTATATTTCTAGCTTATGCATCCTACTTGAAGATCAAAATCTATCAACTAGATGTCAAGAGTGCGTTCCTTCATGGTGAAATCCGTGAGACGGCTTATGTCAGTCAACCTGAAGGATTTGAGGATCCTTATCATCGGGACAAATTTTACAAGCTGGATAAGGCTCTCTACGGGCTCCATCAAGCCCCTAGAGCCTGGTATGAAAAACTCTCAACTCATCTAGTGAAACACGGTTTTCGCAAAGGAGTTATTGACTGTACACTGTTTATCAAAGAAAAAGATAGCGACTTACTGCTGGTACAGATTTATGTTGATGACATAATCTTCGATTCCAAAAATGAAGATTTATGTAAAGAATTTGAATCTGTAATGAAAGCAGAATTTGAGATGAGTGCCATGGGGGAGATAAAGTTCTTTCTTGGGTTAGAGGTGGATCAGACACCAAAGGGAGTCTTCCTACATCAGACCAAGTATGTAGGTGAGATCCTTAGTCGATTCGACATGGAGAATGCTTCCGTAGTTGGAACTCCACTTGCCACAAACCATGACGTGGCACCCGACGAAAATGGTGATCTGGTTGATGCCACCATGTACAGAGGAATGATCGGATCCCTCATGTACCTCACAGCCTCACGACCTGATATCATGTATGCGACGTGTCTTTGTTCCAAATACCAAGTGAAACCAAAAGTAAACCCTCTCATAGGAGTCAAAAGGATTTTTCGTTATCTGAAGGGTACTTCAACACTTGGGTTGTGGTATCCTCATGATGATGACTTTGAGCTTACAGCATATAGTGACTTAGATTATGGCAGTTGCAAAATAAATTACAAGTCAACATCAGCAGGATGACAGTTCTTTGGTAGAAGGTTAGTCACCTGGCAGTGTAAGAAGCAGACCACCGTTGCTCTGTCAACATGTGAAGCTGAATACGTTGCTGCTGCTAGTTGTTGTTCCCAAATAATTTGTATTCAACAACAAATGCGCGACTATGGTTTTCAATTTTCTAACACTCCTATTTTTGTTGATAATTCTGCTGCTATTGCTGTAACCAAAAATCCGGTCCAACATCCTAAAACTAAACACATCAGTACTAAGTATCACTTTATACGTGACTGTTTTGAAAAGCAATTAATCGATGTGGTTAAAATTAATACGGATTTTCAACGCGCCAGCCTCTACACAAAAGAATTTGATAAACCGAGGTTTTTATATCTTTTAGAGGTTAATGGCATGAAAAAGAAAAGTGAAGTGATTCCAGAAGATGAAAGTTCGTAGTCCGACTAGTGTAGTTATTTTATTTTATTTTATTTCATTTTGTTTTCCTGTCTATTCAAATCCAAAAACTGAAAAAGATTATCGATTTTAGAATTTTAGGGGGAGAATAGTTTGGTCTAGTATTTAATTCGTGCAATATTTAATTACTTAAAAAAACAAACGGGGAGGGAAACTTAGCTAGATTTAAATGAAATCAAATCTGTGATTCTGATTCAAAGTAAATGAAAAATAATAGTACACAGTGAACGAACTAGTTGGGACTTCAAAACTAATATGCTCAAAATACAAAATTCGAAGTACAAGTTTGAGAAGTCTGAGCACAACTAAAGAAATATGATAGTTAAACTAGTTGCTGCTGAGATAACATAAAGAAAGTAGACCTAGAGGTTGCTAGTTCATAATATGATGTGTTGGTAGATTCAACACAATAGATGAGTAGACTTCCTTGGTGAATCAAAAAGTCAAACTAACCTGTTCAACTTGCTGGGTTTTCTCATCTTATCCCTGGTACAATCGACGTATTTCCAATAAGGGGTGACGAGCAAAATAAACGCCACAAATGTGTGCGGATGACCACAAATATGAGCAAAGCACATGTAAAAAATGCTAAAAGCAATCAAGCTGATAACTTATGTTGTTGGTGCGTTATGTGCAAAAAGAAAAATAAATGCTCTAACAAGAAGATAGGTTGTGTGCCTCTCTACTGTGCGGTGCCACTGACCTGAGGATAAGCATAACCTAAATATTCTAGAATTCATTGTTGTTTGCGCCTCTCTGCTGTGCGAAGGCATTGACCTGAGGCTTGGCATCTCTTTGAAAGCTCTTAGAATAGTCTCTTTATGTCCAATACCCGTAGACCGCTCAAAAATCTCCTGAGGAATGTTGATTACCAAATAAGTGTGAGATCCACAAATGCATGTTGAAATAATTAAACCTAATTCATCACCATTGTAAGTCAAAAGTCTGTGTATGGATTTAAGGGGACAAACATACTGACAATCATCGTGATTACAAATTCTTGAAAGTCTAAATCATTGTATGCATCTTATAGCTTTAGTATGATTTCTTGAAAGTGCTCATGACTCTCAGACACAACAAGAATCTAGCATCGAGGGCATATTAATAAGGGGTTCCAAAACGATTCTATTATACCTGTATGATTTCATAATGAATCATTCCAGAAATGATCTAATCAACTTGAAGGTGTTCTTCTCAAACCCAAAACAAAAAAATATGTCTTGTTTGATTTAATTTCTAAGTTATTTTCTATTTTCTAGTCGTTTGTAGGATAAATCGTTGGACTATAAAACTAGATGTACTTTGTGAATCACTTACTAAAATGGGTCCGTCTGAGGTGACCAATCAGTCTAAGTTAAATGGGTCACGTCTGAGGTGAAATATTAGTTTCAAATTAAAAGGATCACATCTGAGGTGATCAAATGGTGTTAAAAGGTCATAATGTTTATCAAATGTTAACATTTTAAAGGGATGAAAGTGTAAAGAGCTCAAGCTCATAAGTATGAGCCAATCGCACGATTGGATCATAAGTATGAGCCATTCACACGATTGGATCATAAGTATGAGCCAATAGCACGATTGAACAATAAGTCTGAGCCAGTCATACGACTGGACCATGAGAATGGAACATCCATGTGACTAGACTACAAGACTGAATCAATCGCACGAATAGATCAATGAGTATGAGCCAGTCACACGACAGAACCCTAGTCGCACGACTGAACCCCAGTCGCACGACTGAAGCATGAGTATGGGCTCAGTCACACGACTGGAGCATGCGTATGGGTCCAGTCATACGATTGAACATTAAGACTTTAGAAAAGCGGGGTGAGTCGGTCGCATTTCTCACCACCCCTCAAATCGTTCAAAAAACTACTCATACGTAGATACCCTGCCAAAATTTCATCTTACCTTGATTTCTTTCCGATTGTGTTGCTAACCGATCTATTGTTCATCTATAGGTATTGTGGAACTCAAATTGAACAAAATAACTGGTGAAATCAAACCCTAAATGACCTAATCGCCTAAAATCAAGAAATCAGTAAAACTCTTAAAATAGACCACTTAAATGGACATAATAGTTGAAATGTGGGTCATTAGGTGATATTTAGAGTTAGTCGGAATCTAATGAGTCTAAACAAGACGTCTAACATCAAGATTTAACCTAGATTCATGGTCGGAGTGTCGCATAGAGCCATCTGCGAATGGACACTCCGAATGAACTTCAGTCGCATGATTGAGGCAGGCACAAGATTCATTCGCACGATGAATCATTCAGTGACTCAGTCACACAACTGACTTAAACGCATGGCTTAACACACGACTAAGTTCAGTCGCAAGCTCAATCACACGACTGAACTCAGCCGCATGCTCAATCGCTCGACTGAACTCAGTCGTATGGTTCAATCGCACGATTGAACCAGTTGATCAAAAACAGTTTAAACTTCAAGTGTCTTCTCTAACACACATCTATAATGTATATGTTTATTGTGTTACAGAACCATTTCTGATAGATGGACAATGACCCCAAAGCACAACATCTATGCTCACTTGGATGCCACCACTCGGAATGCATCCGAGTTTGCTGGGATCACTGCATTTCTTCGGAGAACAAGGATCTTCAAAGCCATTTCGAAACCATGCACACGTACATATCCATACAATAGGCATTCTAGGAAAGTGCCAGGGTTGACAGATCAGTTGAGCCATAGTGTATAAGGAGCTCGATTGTCGGTCAAGAGATAGAGATTACTAAGGATGACTTGAGACGGGTCTTAGATATGGGTGAGGATGGAGACTACCCAACTAAGCTACATCCCTTGACTGAATGGGAATGCTTTATGAGGATCAAGTACACTGGTGACTTAAATGCCGGAGTACTGAACAAGAGTCACATGTGCCCACAATTCAAGTATCTGGCACACGTGATTTTGAAGTGTATTGCCTCCAGGGGTGGAGGGTTTGACGAGCTATCCAACCAAATCCAGAATGCATATGTTGCACTGGTACAAAACCACCCATTTAGTTTCTCTCGCATGATATTCTCCTACTTGATCGAGAACCTTGAGGCTAAAGGCGAGGAAGGCTTCTGTATGTACCCACGTTTCTTATAGATTATTATAGATGAGAAGCTTCCTTTGCTACTAAAGGAAACGGATGATGCTGTTGTGCTGGAAGTTATGGACGACACAACATTGGGGAGGATGAAAGTTTACTAGAGGAAGCAGGTAAAACCCCCTGTCAGAAGATTGTTTGGGCATTTGGCCAGGGATGATTACGTTGCGCATGCTCCCAAGAAATGGCGTCACATTGACAGTGATTCAGATACTGAGCCCTTCATGACTACCACATCCGATGACGATGACGATGATAATGACCAAGATGACGGTCAAGGTGGGGGAGATGCAGGTCCTAGTAATTAACGGGCCACCAATACGACTACTATATCTTCACCACCTCCACCTAGTACTTCTTTTGCTCTAGGTGGTTTTGAGCAGGCTGCTATCCACTCGGATTTTTTGATAGAGGAAGAAGAGGAGACAGATGATGAGCCTCTAGTATGAACGGTCGGGAGCCGGGTTGTCGCCACTGGTAATGGCATAGAGGCGGTTGGTGGACGCTAGGCTAAGTCTAGTGGTGCTGTTGATGACATTACTGATATTGCATACACCCCTGACCAGTACAGCAGCCAAGGGGTAGCATCTACTACCAAGGGATCTTGGAAGAAGAGGATGGCTAATCCCCATGGAAAGAAGAGCAAGAGGTCGAGGATTACTGTGATCACATCTCCTGCCACAGCCACAACCACCACCACTACCACTACCACTACCACAACCACCACCACTACCACACCTCCTATCTTCACCCCCACAGCTACTACTACCCCACTACTCCTCCCACTACTACTATCTCTCATCCCACCACCACTACCACAACCACTCCACCACATCCCAACACATTCCACCTCTCATATTTACCACATCTACCACCACCAATCACCAAGCCGGTCCTTCCATACACACTCCATTCACCGCTGGACCCACTCTACCCCACATTGGGTTAGAGGAACAACTAGCTAACCTAAACAACACTGTGATTAGACTTCTTGCAACTGATGAGCTTAGGGCTTCTCACTTACACAAGATGATGGAAGTTAATGCTGCTCAAGCCAAGAAGATCAAGGAGCTTAGTGAGAAAAGTGATTTATATGAAAGAGCTCTAAATTGAGCCCACCATGCGGTTACAAGTCAAAATGAGCTGGTGTTAGAGTCGGTAAAAGGTTGAGGAGCTAGAGAAGAAGAACAAAAAGATACTTCTAAAGCTTAAAGGATCAAAGAGTGAGCCTCTAAAGATCAATGATGGTGATAGTGATCATGAAGATGATAATGATGAGGATGAGGATGATACTAAAGAAGATGTCGAGGAGGGAGGACCAAGCTAAAAAGATCAAGATAAGGATGATGATCAGGAAGGTGATGCATCTACAACAGCCTCTAATCCTCAGGCTCAGGAGAGGCAAACTAAAAGGAATCACGATCAAGGAGCCTCGTCCTCTGCTCCTCCAGCTGAATAACCTACTATTCAAGACAAAAGTAATAGTTAGATGTATTTGTCGTTAAAAACTTTTGTATTTGAATTATATTACATTAAGGTAATTAATTATCATCTATGTTTGTTTATGTTTAGATGATTTATATGATGACTAATGTGTGATGTGATTAATGTTTAATTAAACAGATGAAGCTCAACAAGCAGATGAGTATGATGCTCGAACCCTTTAGTAGGTCAAGTCTCAATTAACCATGATTTTTGACTTGCAAGGGATAGTGAGGAGATCTGTGAGCTACACCCCAAAAGAGGGAGAGATCATACATGACTTAACTTACGAACAGCTTGCTGACATATTCAGGCTGAATCCTGATGAGCTAGTAAAAGATGCTCCAACAGTTGATGTGGCTAGTGATGTTGAGCTGAATGATGTTGATGAAATTGAGATCGAGGATGTCACTACTGAACACTCTCCAAAGTACGTTGACCACGAAGGCAATGTTATACCCAATTTGGGTGATACTTTTGGCAGCACTACATTTAAGAAGCTGGATGAAGTAGAGAAAGAAAATGAGAAAGAAGAAAGCTTAGCCCAAGCTTTGGGCGCCATGTCGTTGAAGAAACCTGAATGGGCGGCTTGTTTTGCTGAAATGAAAGCCCAGCGTGCACCTACAAAGCAAAATGCCTACATAAAGCTCACAAAGTCAAACATCATCAAAAAGTGTCAGGAAAAATCATTCATGGGCTTATTTTGAAGACCTGAATGTCTATGCCGTAAAAAGGGAAAAGGGGAACGAGTACTTCAAATACCCTCATGATCTGAAGACTCTCTCAGGTTTTGAGCTCAACCAACTGGCATGCTTAGATCTGCTATATGCTAATCCAAGGAAGATGTCAAGTTGCTTTGAGGCTGCGTTGAAGAAAGAATTCCGCACCAGGTGGGTAAACTTCAGACCTCAATAACCAAAGAGGTACATCCGTAGGTCTGTAGTGGACCTATATCTAGGAAGCCGAAAGTAGTGCTGGAGTGGAGTCCCCCGTGCACAATGTCAAAGATTCCCTTACGGGAAATGCCTCAGGACTTCACTCCACACTTCAAATGGTGGTATTATGATTGGAGGATAGGGGAAGCAGTCATAGTATTGAGCAAACATGGAAAAATAGAGACTATCCGAGTATTTGACCCAATGTGGCTTACAAACTTGTCAACAGAAAATGTTTACACATTATACAAGTGGCCACTTTTCTATGACACACAGGACATTGTACAAGCTCTCCAGTTTCAACACGTGATAAGACTCTGCTTTGCATTTGAAATACATGCAGGAGTTACAAAGGAGGAGAAGTACAAGAAGTTTGAAGAACACGTGAAGAGTGTTAGACAATAGAGGAAACTAGGACCAAGGGAGAGTTGTAGATGCATATATCCTAGTTTATGAGCTTAATGTAAATGTCTTTCATGTCTTACACATATGTAATGAATGGATTCAATGAAATATAATATGTGATTTATGTTTATTAATGTTTATTTATTTCATATTATTATTGTGTTAAAGTATAATGTATATGTATGACCTTATTATATAGGTTTGAGGGTGTTGTGCTTGATTCTTAGTCAATCATGATTAAGAAATGTGTTTAACTTGGTCGGATGATTAACTATGCGAATGGCCCATACTTATGGACCATACGCATGAATACGTCATGCTTATGGACCAGTCGCACGACTGAACCAGGAGACTGGATCAATCGTACGATTGAGACATAGATTGACTCAGTCGAATGATTGAACCTTCAGTCGTGTGTATGGATTAATCGCATGATTCAGTCATATGACTGAACCATGCTAATGGTTCAGTCGTACGAATGAAAGCCCCTAACCTATAAATACCACTTAATTCATGGAAAAACTTAAAAATTCAAAACACTTGATACTCTTATGAACCCTAGCAGTCCAAAATGTCCAAGGAAGCTTGTCCAAGTTCATAGATCATTCCTGATCGATCTCTATTTGTTGATAACGTTTAGTTTCAATCGTATATTGATCGGGTAATTGTTCTCACTGATTGGATCACCAATCAGATAGGATTCCACACTATTTGATTCGGTATAAACGTAGAATCTGTTAGTATTCTATACATACACGGTCCGGTCAATAAGAATCAACATAAAATTTTTCTAGCTTCTTGTCAAGTTCGGTTCTTCCAGTAGAAAATTCTATTCCAAACACTTAAACCATTTATATAAATTATTTTACTGATTATAATTGTACCAAAAT
The DNA here is from genome assembly GCA_025506515.1 of Flaveria trinervia. Lineage (NCBI taxonomy): Eukaryota > Viridiplantae > Streptophyta > Magnoliopsida > Asterales > Asteraceae > Flaveria > Flaveria trinervia. The sequence goes on along the minus strand of CM046447.1, from coordinate 68,891,959 downwards.
TTGCAGAACCTTAATCCTTAATATTTTTAATATATCTACTATTTTTATTCCCACAATCACAGTCATTTAAGTAGTATAACAAATTTATCAAGTTTATGTATAATTTCAACCCTTATTTATAATCTTTTGGTTTAATTTAATAATTCATCATATTTTTCAGATTTTCAAAATTTCTTATTGATTTCTAAATAGATGAAATATTTGTGATGTTTGTTGACTTTTCATGTCTTAATCATAAGGGTTGTTTATATGTGTTGTTTAAAACACATACAACTTATACTTTTGGTTAGTTTAAGAGTTGAAACCATGATTCTAATAATGAAAGAGGGCAAGAATAAAAGATGGTAGATTTTTTCTTTAATGAACCGAGTTGAATGATTGTCTTGAGCTTCAAAGTCTTGATCTTCCTTCAAACCGATGCAAGAGATATTGAGCATTCAAAGTTGCGGTAGGTATATGCTTCATAGGGAGAACCAAAAGTGGAGCGGTGTGAAGGTGATGGTGGTCGAGATGGTATGTGGTTGTGGTGTTTTCCATTCACTGAGAGGTGAAATATATAAAAGAGTTAGTCATGCTTAGCTCTAGACTTAGGGTAGTGATTTGGCAATATAGCTTGTGTTAGTTGGCTTCCTTAGGGTGTTATGTGGCGGATTTGTAGACATCATTGCTACTAGGTGTCGAGTAATGGAGTATGTGAGTCATCAAGTTATTTAATGCATGGTTAACTAAGGTTTAGTATGTATAACCGGGTTTGTTTATTGTTCTAATGAACCGAGTTTTTGAGCTTAGGTTATGCTTATGTTGAGTTTTTGGAGTTAAAGTTTGTATTTTTGGTTTAGTTGGATGCCATAAAGTTAAGATACTTGATCTTGTAATACTTGGTATCAAGAACTTATACATATAAATACACGTAGAGGTAAAATTTGTGCATGCATGCAACCATGCATACATACAAAATATAAATATATACACAAAAACACATAGTATAATATGGGGTGAGTCAATTAATGAGTAACATGTATGAGAATTTTTATTTATATATTCATTTTGCCTAATCTTATTTTTATGGTTGTCACATTCTCCCCCCCCCCCCGCCCCGGTAAAAATAATGTCGTCTTGAAATTTACTGAAATGTAATGCCTAAAGTTGAGGAGAACTTATGTGGTTACCGACTTCAAACAAATGGGGATACTTTCTCATAATTTCATCTTCTCTTTCCCAAGTAAATTCTGGACCTGTTTTAGCATGCCACTTAACGTTTACTATGGGAATCTTGTTTCTTCTAATCCTTTTACTTATTTATCTATTAGGGCTAATGGTTCTTCCATAAAGTAAAGCTTCTTGTCTACCTTTATTTCCTAAATTGGAATTTTAAATGTCTCGTCTGCTAGATATTTCTTTAGGTTGGACACATGAAAAATGTTGTGCAGTTCACTTAATTCTTGGGGTAGATCTAACTTATATGCTACCGAGCCAATTCTAGTAGTGATTTCAAATGGGCCAACATACCTAGGATTTAGCTTATTCCTTCTTACGAATCGAACTATCCCTTTAGTGGATGATACCTTTAGATAGACCTTTCTCAGTTTGAAATTCAATGGTTTTCTTCTTTTATCGGCATAACTTTTCTGTCGATCCCTGGCGGTTTTTAGTTTATTTTTAATATCAACGATCTTATCTGATGTTTCCTGTATCAATTCAAGACCTGTAAGTTGTCTGTCTCTTATTTCATTCCAACATAGGGGTGATCTACACCTCCTCCCATACAAGGCTTCAAATGAGGCCGTTCCAATACTTGAATGGTAACTGCTATTTTAAGAAAATTCTATTAAAGGAAGGTGCGTATCCCAATTACCGCTAAAATCCAATACACAAGCTTGTAACATATCTTCCAAAGTTTGAATTGTCTTCTCACTTTGTCCATCCGTCTATGGATGATATGTTGTACTCAGGCTTATCTGAGTTCCTAAGGCTTTTTGTAAAGTTTTCTAGAATCTGGATGTGAATCTACTATCTTCGTCTGATATAATTGAAATGGGTATTCCATGTCTGGTTACAATTTCCTTTATCTAAATCCTTGCCAACTTTTCGATTTTATAATCTTCCTTAATTGGTAGGAAATGTGCTGATTTGGTTAATCTATCTCCTATAACCCAAATGGTTTCATATCCATTTAAAGTTCTTGGTAATTTGGTTACAAAATCCATGGTTATCTCATCCCATTTCCATTCTAGAATTTCCGGTTGTTGCAAATATCCTAAGGGTTTTTGGTATTTAGCTTTTACCCTTGAACAAGTATCACACTTTCCTAAAAATTCTCCAATTGATTTCTTCATACTTGGCAACCAGTATTGACTTTTCAAATCTTTGTACATCTTGCTATTTCCTAGATGTACGGAATACCTTGATTTATGTGCTTCTTGAAGGATAATCTTTCAAAGTATAACATCATCTGGTCTCCAAGTTCTTCCTTTGAATTTCAAAACTCCATTTGTATCTTCTTCCAAATCTTTTATTTGTCCTTTTATTGTTAAGTTATCTTTTTGCTAAGCTTCCCGAATTTGACTTCTCAGTTCTGAACGTAATTTCATTCTCTGGGCTCGTAACGGTTTTGTCCTCTCTTTTCTACTTAAAGCATCAGCTACTACATTTGCTTTTCCTGGATGGTATTTGATCTCACAGTGTAAGGCCTCATTCCCGAGACACTTACAACTGGTAAATCATCACACATAAAACATATACTTTACATTTAATCATTCATATAATATTACAGCGGAAACAAAAATAACTTTTCTTATCATTACAAATGCTTTTTCAAGTTAATACAAGCGTTCATTTCGAAACATCATTCGTTCGCATTACAATGCAAAAACATTAACAAAAGAATGCCACTCAAAATGCAAGTAGCTGCTCCGTGCCATCCTCAGCAATGCTCACCTACCAACTGGAAAATGCATAAAAGTCAGCGTTGCTGAGTGAGTTCTAGTTTTATAAATTAAACACACTTTTCTTTCATTAATTCATGCGATCATACATCATACGTATACACAGCCAAAATAATTATTATCTTCGTCATTCATTCATTCATTCATTACCTTCATTCTTCCATACGTTCTTACTTTCATTCGTTCATTCATTACATCCAGTGACATGTACATTACCCCAAACATTATGCACCAAGCGGGTAACTAGGCCTGAGGTCTTTCATAGACTTCAAACATTATGCACGAAGCTGAACAAGTACCTAGGGCAAGTACATTCACCATTTATCTATTCTCTTTCATTCCGGATCAATGCCATATGCTATACCCCGAACATTGTGCACAAAGCGGGTAACTGGGCCTGAGGTCTTTCATAGACCTCGAACATTATGCATGAAGTTGACTCCAGTACCTAGGGCGAGCAACAAGGATCTCATTCATATGGTCAATCATAAAGATTAGAACCCAATATGCATCCTTTGGGGTAGCTGACCCGCACACCGTTGAGCTAACACCTGCATTGGGTGTGCACCTCCATACGTTTGCTTGCAAGCCTTCTTACATTCATTCGTTCATTAATGCATGCATTCATTCATCATGTTCCTCTTTAATTATCTTTCAATTTACGTTACATAATAATTTCGGTTCATTTAATTCATAACACGTAAAACCACGGAAAGATAAACATATGTCATAACAAGGAACATAACCTTCAGTCATCATCATCATACAGGGCATCATCATACATTCATAACATACATCATGTATAATCATACAACATCATACCTCCTCATAATGCATATGCATCAATACATCATACATGCCCATAATACCATTTATCACCTCAAAGTCAACCTTGATGAACCCCCGAGAACATCTCAAGTCAAAGCCTACATTACTCCTGTTTCTAAAGTCAGAATTTTCTAAGTGTTCATCCGCATTGACCTTATTGTTCATCCGCATTTGATTTGCTTCATCCGCATTTTTCATCCACATTTGACTTACTCATCTGCATTTGACTTACTCATCCACATTTTATATACTTAGTCAAATGCTCCTCCGCATTGACCCCATTCGTATTAAATGTTCATCCGCATTTACTTACTTTGCACTTAATACTCAGCCGCATTAACTATTCATTCACATTTCTTCCCGGTACTCATCCGCATTTCCCTTTACTTAGCCCATATTCATCCGAATTTCTCAGACTTAGTCAATGCTCATCTGCATTGACTTCATCCGCATTGACCTTCATACGCATTTGTCATACTTAGTCAATGCTCATCCGCATTAACCTTTCCACCCGCATTGACCTTAAACACATACGCAAATTCTAAAACTTAAATATGAGCCTTAAACATCAGATTTCAATCTGAAATCACCATTCATCATGTTCTAAGCTTAAATCATACATCATAAGCCTTAGAAACATCATCATACATCATCAAGCATGAACATAATCACACATCATATCATAACATTATCATACACACATTCAAACATACAGGTCCGAAGCCCAGTTAAATGAAAACATACATTCATGCATTTCCTGCACCAAAATCAGTTAAAAAAGGTAAAAGAGATGTCCTAGAACTCACCTTTGCAGCTCTTGAGTATGGCTTCTTCCAAACTCGTTTGCAAATTGAATTCAACCGCCTAGATACCCACTAAAAGCATACCCGAACACACATAAACGCACCTAAGCATAAACCCGAGGACATAGCCGGTTAAGAACACCATAAAAACATGAATTCTCACCTTGAGTTCGAATTCTTTCTTGTTCTTCCTTCAAAACCGAGAATTTGCTGCTCTCAGCTACTCTCTCTCTCTAAAACCCGAAGATCTGTGGTGTATGTGACATATGGGCGGCCATACCACCTTTTACACCCACTTTTCAAATATCTTGTCCTTTTGGACACTTTTTACCCCTAGACTTGGCTTTTCTTCTTTTTCTTCCTTTTTCTTCACTATCTTCTTCTTTCTCGACTTTAAAATAACTGGGTGTTACAAGTCCACCCCCCTTAAATAGGTTTCATCCTTGAAGCCTGTTATTCCTCGAACAAACTTGGGTAATGTTGCTTTATTTCTTCTTCAGTCTCCCACGTTGACTCGGCTCCCTTCCTGTGCTTCCACTGTACACGCACGGGGAACCATAGTATTTCTTAGCCTCTTTTCCTTTCGATCTATGATTGCCACCGGTTGCTCCACGTAATTGAGCCGTTCGTCTACTTCAATAGCCTCTAGTGGAACAATCATGTCTTCTTCAGCTAAGCACTTTCTCAGATGAGATACATGGAATGTCGGGTGAATTCCACTTAACTCTTATGGTAACTCCAGTCTATAGGCCACCTCTCCTACTCGAGCAATGATTCAGAAAGGGCCTATGTATCTCAGGCTCAACTAGCCCCGCTTTCGGAAACGAATGATACTCATCCACGGTGAGACATTCAACATAACCCGATCACCCACCTGGAGCTCAATCAGTCTGCATCGTTTATCGGCATACGACTTCTCTCTATCTTTGGCTGCCTTCATGAACGCCTTGATCTTTTCAAGCTTCTCAGTTGTAGCCTCAATTACCTTGACGCTCCCCAATTCCTTCTGACCAATATCACCCCAATAAACAGGTGTTCTGCATCTCCTATCGTATAGCATCTCATATGGTGGCATACCAATGTCGGCATGATAGCTGTTGTTGTATGAGAATTCAGCTAAAGGTAAGTGGTCATCACAACTTCCCCCAAAATCAATAACACATGCCCGAAGCATGTCTTCTAACGTCTGAATGGTCCTTTCTGTCTGACCATCAGTTTGGGGATGATAAGTTGTGCTAATATGTAACCTCGTCCCCATGGCGTCGTGGAATTCCTTCCAAAATTTAGATGTAAACTGGGTGTCACGATCAGACTCAATAGACACTAGCACACCATGACAAGTTACAATTTCCCTGATGAAGAGGTCAGTCAACCTCTCAGATGAATATGTCTCGCAGATTGGTAGGAAGTGAACACTTTTCGTCAGACGGTCAACAATCACCCATATAGCATCATACCCTTTCGGAGTACACGACAACTTCGTAATGAAATCCGTGGTGATGTGCTCCCACTTCCACTCCGGTATATCCAAAGGTTGAATCTTGTTGGAGCATATATAGTCATATATAGTGTGTCCGTCGCTTGTCGAATAGTCTAGGCTTAATGTTATACACCTGATATTTTGTAAACACATAAAACTGGGTCATTCGCAGGAGCATATGCGAATGAGACTCAGTCGTACGACTGAGCCATGCTAATGGACCAGCCGTGCAACTGAGAGATGAGATTGGGACATTCGTAAGACTGAACCATAAGAATGGTCCAGTCGTACGATTGGACCATACGCATGGTCCAGTCGTACGATTGGACCATACGCATGGTCCAATCGCACGAATGGGCCCAGTCGCATCTAATATGGGCCGAGGCCTATATATACCAGTTTTAATATGTAGAAGGGTTAAGGGTCGAGATAGGAGTCTGCCTGGGAGCCTAGGGCTACCGGATGAGAGGAGAGATCATGCTCGATCTCCCCTTGCCAAGAGTCTTGATTCTTATGTTGTAACGAACTTGTAATCGTTAGGTTTTATCAATGAAACCATTCAATTATAGTTCGTATTATTATTTGACTTTTTGGTTTGTGCTGTTGTTTATCCTTCCGTCAAGAACATGCTCGGATGTTTATCGATCCGGCGAAAAACCGACTTCACAATTGGTATCAGAGCCGGTTACTGCTGGAATGATCTAACAATCATTCTAGCAACCCGAGCTCTTGATTTCTGGATTGAATTTCAGATCTTGACGTTTTACCCACTTCGTGTTCTTCGTGTTTTGCTCAGATCTTGTTACGTGTGTTGCTTCTATGTTGAAATCGAATTCGAAACCACGTTCCTGTCACCCTTTCGAAACTGATGATGTCTACTTTGTTTCGGTTGATGTTGAATTCGTCAGATTAGGGTTTTGGGCAGCCCTGGCGGCTGCAGATCTGAAAATCTGCGTGCAGACCCGTTCATGTGACTTGGCCATGCGAATGGACCATTCGTACGACTGGGTCATGCGAATGGACCATTCGTACGACTGGACCATGCATATTAGCCATTCGTACGACTGGACCAGTCGTATGTTCAGTCGTGCGACTGGACTAGTCGTATGTTCAATCGCACGAATGAGCCATCCGCATTGACTCATTCACATTTGTTCCAGACAAAAAAAAAATAGAGTCTGGAACAGCTTCTTGCACGGATTTGAAGATGAGCAAAGCATATTCACCTAGAGGTTCGTTTGTCGGATTTCCAGAATAGGCGAATGTAATTGGAACACGAAAGAGAGAAGAGAAGATGTCAGCAGTTGTTGCTGATTTTGTGGGGTAGTCAGGAGCATCTGACTACTTATGGGCCAATCAAGTTATATTTATCCGCACAGAATGGATTCTGCTTCTTAGGGGGAATCCTTGTATATAGAAAGTGAAGACGCAATCAGAAAGTGATGATGTGAACCGGTTTCCGATGATGAATCTTCGTGCGTGCTGATTTGGTTGATATTGTCAGCTGTGGATTGAAACCTTCAACCTTTTGCCCAATACACCGTGTCCAGACGCAAGGAGAGCACAATGTCTATATATTGGGATATGCTGAATGTGAGGGGGAATTCTGCAGGTGGTGATGTTAATCAGGTTAGCCTGTGTGAAGATTGAAGCAATGGAAAACTGTTCGTATCATTATCTAGAAAAATCAGTCATATGGGGAATCTTGCTGCTGTGATGGTGTTCTGCAAAGTAAACGAAAGCTACTGTACCTAACTTCATTTTCAGGGATGAGGTAGTAACCTGATTGATCGGCAACGTTGGCTAAAATGGTTTTCGTTTGATTCTATTAGCAACCAGAGCAAATATTGACTGAAGATTGTAAGAGGTGTTATCTACTATTCGCAAGCAACGTACAAGGGGGAATTTGTTGGAGCATATATAGTCATATATAGTGTGTCCGTCGCTTGTCCAATAGTCTAGGCTTAATGTTATACACCTGATATTTTGTAAAAACATGAAACTGGGTCATTCGCAGGAGCATATGCGAATGAGACTCAGTCGTACGACTGAGCCATGCTAATGGACCAGCCGTGCGACTGAGAGATGCGATTGGGACATTCGTAAGACTAAACCATAAGAATGGTCCAGTCGTACGATTGAACCATACGCATGGTCCAGTCGTACGATTGGACCATACGCATGGTCCACTCGCACGAATGGGCCCAGTCGCATCTAATATGGGCCGAGGCCTATATATACCAGTTTTAATGTGTAGAAGGGTTAAGGGTCGAGATAGGAGTCTGCCCGGGAGCCTAGGGCTACCGGATGAGAGGAGAGATCATGCTCGATCTCCCCTTGCCAAGAGTCTTGATTCTTATGTTGTAACGAACTTGTAATCGTTAGGTTTTATCAATGAAACCATTCAATTATAGTTCGTATTATTATTTGACTTTTTGGTTTGTGCTGTTGTTTATCCTTCCGTCAAGAACATGCTCGGATGCTTATCGATCCGGCGAAAAACCGACTTCACAAATCTTCCCATACGGCTTCTAATGTTCGGCCTTCACCTGTAAGCAAGTAAGGCATTTCCTCACATACCCCACCACATCGCACTTCATACCTGGCCACCAATAATCTTTCTTCATATCTTGATACATTTTCATGGCACCAAGATGAATGGAGTATCGAGTCTTGTGAGCTTCATCTAAATATTCACCCGTAGATCCCCAAAACGAGGAACCCACGTTCTCTCGAATCGAGTTCTAAGACCAAGCGTGTTTTCACCCAATTCTGCGACCAGACCTCTCATTCTTTCAGAGTTAAGATGATCTTCTTTAAGTGCCTCATCTTGAAACTCTTTGACACGCTTCATCACATCAGAGGTCATGATCAGCTGATAAGCTTTAACCCGAATCGGCTCAGGCCTCTCCTTTCGGCTAAGGCATCAGCCACCATATTGGCTTTGCCCGGATGGTAGTGGATCTCACAATCATAGTCTTTTATGAGCTCCAACCACCTTCTTTGTCTCATGTTCAGGTCCTTCTGCTCAAAGAAGTACTTCAAGCTCTTGTGGTCAGTGAAAATGGTGCACTTTGTCCAGTACAAATAGTGCCTCCAAATCTTTAACCCACAGACCACGGCTGCTAGCTCCAAGTCATGAGTAGGATAATTGACCTCATGAACCTTTATCTATCGGGATGCATAGGCTATAACCTTTCCTCTCTACATTAGTACACACCCCACCCCCTAGTAAGAAGCATCAGAATAAACCACCAGATCTTCACTCCCATCGGTAATGACAGAATAGGAGCTTGAGTCAATCTTGCCTTCAATTCTTCGAACGCCTTCTCTTGAGCTTGACCCCATAAAAACTTCACATCCTTCCAAGTCAACATAGTTAGTGGAGAAACAATCTTAGAAAAGTCTTGGATAAACCTTCTATAATTGCCTTCCAGACCCAAGAAGCTACGAATCTCGGATGGCGTCTTAGGGGAATTCCAGTGCATCACTACCTCCACCTTAGCCGGGTCCACCATAAACCCGTCGGGATTTACCACGTGACCCATCGCGCAACCAAAATGTGCACTTGGAGAACTTGGCATACAATTTCACCCTTCTCAATGTCTCCAAAACCTCCCGAATACGACCGGCATGCTCAATCTCGCTCTTCGAATAAATGAGGATATCATCAATAAACACAATCACTTATTTATCCAACATAGGTCGCACACCCGATTCATCAAATCCATAAAAGCAGCTGGCGCGTTGGTCGAACCAAAAGACATGACGAGAAACTCATAGTGACCGTAGAGCGTGCGAAAGGCTGTTTTAGGAACATCCTGCTCTTTCACCTTCAGTGGATGATAGCCAGATCGAAGGTCTATTCATTAGAACCAACTGACAACCTGAAGCTGATCAAACAAATCATCAATTCTCGGTAAGGGGTATCGGTTCTTGACCGTCAACTTGTTTAGCTCACGGTAGTCAATACACATCCTCATACTACTGTCCTTCTTTATCACGAACAGGATCGGAGCACCCCAAGGAGAGATACTCGGTCTGATGAACCCCTTATCTAGCAGCTCTTTCAATTGCCCCATCAACTCCTTCATCTCAGTCGGGGCCAACCGATACGGTGCCTTGGCAACAGGTTGGGCACCTGGTATCAAATCAATCTGAAACTCGATCTCACGGTCAGGTGGCACTCCTGATAAATCTTCTGGGAACACGTCGGGAAAGTCATACACAACGGGTACCTCGGATAGTTGTGGTGTTGGCGTATCCACATCCTTTACATAAGTCAAGTAGGCGCTACATCCATGCCTCATACACTTTCCCGCCACCACCATTGAGATTACCTTCGGGATCGTAGTAACCCGATCCCCATAAACAGTTACCAAACCCCCGTCAGGCGCTGTCAAACAAAACATCTTCTTGCGACACATAATGTTCGCTTCGGAGTCCGCTAACCAATTCATCCCAAAAACCAAATCAAAACCACCTAAGGTCATCAAAAATGGTCTAACAGGAAACTTATGACCTTCTAGCTCCAACGTCACAACCCTCTACCCTCTCAAATAGAACAGAAATCAACACAAATAAAACTTTTACTAGCACCAGAATCAAATAGCACAGAAGCTAAAGTTTGGTTCACCAGAAACGTACCGGACACAACATCAGGGTCCATCCTATCTTCCTCCGGTGTCATGGTGAATGCCCTGGTGCTCGCCCTTGGTCATCACCTCCAGTTTCTTCACCCCGTAACCCTCAGCTCTTGGCTTCTTACAATCACTACTTATATGACCACTTTCCCCGTAATTGAAGCACTTCAAACCTCTACAGTCTCTAGCCATATGACCAGGCTTCCCACACTTGAAACAAATATTCAATCCCCATCTACACTCACCACCGTGCTCCTTCCCACACTTGCCACACTTTTTCTACCCCACACTTGATGTGACCAAACGCCGGTCATCCACTCGTGCTTTCTTATTGCCCGTCGAGGCACCACCCCGACCAAACCACTTCCTATTCTAGTTTCTATCACCTCCACCCTTCCAACTACCTTCAGCCACCACCACCACAGTCCTCTCATCATATAATCTCCCTGCTAGATCCACCGCTGACCTAAACGTACTCGGTCGGGCGGCGATCATGTGCCTGCGAATATCTGCTGGCAAACCCTGGATTTACCTTTTAATCTTCCGTGACAGAGGCGTCACTTGATTCGGCACCAGACGTGCCATTTCAATGAACTTTATGTTGTACTCTTGGTGTGTCATCATCCCCACCTCTAATTGCAAAAACTCTCTCTCAACCTTGTCCATTTACTGGTGAGGACAAACTCCTTAATCACCAACTTTTTTAGTTCGGACCATCACATTCTCCCAATGGCCCTGCTGCCCTCAGCTTGGACAATATTGTCCCACCAACATAGATCTAAGTCCACAAAAGAGTGGGTAGCGAACTTCTCCTTCTGGTCCTCTCGGCACTCGCTGATATCAAGTACAACCTCCATTTCCCTCACCCACTGGTGAGCAACAGTAGTGTCGTTACCATCAAAAGTAGGGGGCTTGCATCTCATGAACACCCTGTAGTTACACCCTCGTACCGTCTCCTGCACTGGCTCTACTTCTTCCTCTTCTTCTTTTTCATCAGACGGAACCGTCTCAGTCTTAGGTTGTCTTCTTTCGCCCATAGGTCTACTCCTTTCCCTTCTCTCCCCCTCTCTAACTGCCTTTATCACTTCGGTTAACACAGACGGTAGGATCGTCTACATGACTTGATGCACTTCTTCCACAACCACCTCCTTCACTGAGGCTCTCAGGTTAGCTAGACGATCTCCGCCCTCCGGATGAGGGGTTTCTGGTTCCTCATGAACCACCTCTCGTAACCAGTGGTTCAGCACCACGTCCACGACCACGTGGAGCTTTGGATGATCTACCACTGGCCATCCTCACACACACACACGCTTAAAGATTCAAACACCAACACGATCATTCAAGGTAATAGCTCAGTTTATGCCAAGTATAGTAAGTCTCTAATTACAGTGGCTTGTTGTGATTAGCCACTTACTTTACTCTTCATACCCTAGGCATTAACTATCCAGACTATATTAGTATCTAAATCTATCAGGAACACATAAGCCACATAACATGCGCACGTATACTGGTTAACTTAACAAAAATACCTGATGGCACACAGCTACTCAAATTGGCATTCGTTCCCTTTCCGTCGCATTCTTAGTTTAAGTTAAGGTTTAGCTTGAAAATTTACCCATTTCACTTAATCTTTCGCTCTAATACAAACTTGTAAGGCCTCGTTCCCGAGACGCTTACAGCTGTTAAATCATCGCACATAAAACATATACTTTACATTTAATCATTCATAAAACATTGTAGCGGAAACAAAAATAACTTTTCCTATCATTACAAATGCTTTTGCAAGTTAATACAAGCATTCATTTCAAAACATCATTCGTTCGAATTACAATGCAAAAACATTAATAAAAGAATGCCACTCAAAATGCCAAGTAGCTGCTCCATGCCATCCTCAGCAATGCTCACCTGGCAACTGGAAAATTCATAAAGGTCAGCGTTGCTCAGTGAGTTCTAGTTTTATAATTAAAACATACTTTTCTTTCATTAAAACCTTTTTTTACTTTCCTGTGATCATACATCATACGTATACACAGACAAAATCATTATTATCTTCCTCATTCATTCATTCATTCATTACTTTCATTATTCCATATGTTCTTACTTTCATTCGTTCATTCATTACATCCAGTGACATGTACATTACCCCAAACATTGTGCACGAAGCCAGTAACTGGGCCTGAGGTCTTTCATAGACCTCGAACATTGTGCACGAAGCTGAACCAGTACGTAGGGCAAGTACATTCACCATTTATCTTTTCTCTTTCATTCCGGATCAATGCCATATGCTATACCCCGACAATTGTGCACGAAGCGGGTAACTGGGCCTGAGGTCTTTCATAGACCTCGAACATTATGCACAAAGCCGACTCCAGTACCTAGGCCAAGCGGCAAGGATCCCATTCATACGGTCAATCACAAAGATTAGACCCCAATGTGCATCCTTCGGGGTAGCTAACCCGCACACCGTTCAGCTAACACCTGCATTGGGTGTGCACCTCCATACGTTTTCTTGCAAGCCTTTTTACATTCATTCGTTCATTAATGCATGCATTCATTCATCATGTTCCTCTTTCATTATCTTTCACATTACGTTACATAATACTTTTGGTTCATTTAATTCATAACACGTAAGCCACAGAAAGATAAACATACGTCATAACAAGGAACATAACATTCAGTCATCATCGTCATACAGGGCATCATCATACATTCATAACATACATCATGTATAATCATACAACATCATACCTCCTCATAATGCATATGCATCAATACATCATACATGCCCATAATACCATCTATGACCTCAAAGTCAACCTAGATGAACCCTCGAGAACATCTCAAGTCAAAGCCTACATTATTCATGTTTCTCCAAAAAGTCAGAATTTTCTAAGTGTTCATCCGCATTGACCTTATTGTTCATCCGCATTTGATTTGCTTCATATGCATTTGTCATCCGCATTTGACTTACTCATCCGCATTTGACTTACTCATTCGCATTTCATATACTTAGTCAAATGCTCCTCCGCATTGACCCCATCCGCATGAACCGTTCATCCGCATTTACTTACTTTGCAGTTAATACTCATCCGCATTAACTGTTCATCCACATTTCCCTTTACTTAGCTCATATTCATCCGCATTTCCCTTTACTTAGCCCATATTCATCCGCATTTCTCAGACTTAGTCAAATTCTCATCCGCATTGACTTCATCCGTATTGACCTTCAAACACATTTGTCATACTTAATCAATGCTTATCCGCATTGACTTACTTTGCTCATCCGCATTAACCTTTCCATCCGCATTAACCTTTCCATCCGCATTAACCTTTCAACACTTATGCTCATTCTAAAACTTAACATATGAGCCTTAAACATCAGATTTCGATCTCAAATCACCATTCATCATGTTCTAAGCTTAAATCATACATCATAAGCCTTAGAAACATAATCATAATATCATAACATCATCATGCACATATTCAAACATACGGGTCCGAAGCCCAGTTAAATGAAAACATACATTCATGCATTTCCAGCCCCAAAATCAGTTAAAACAGGTAAAAGAGAGGTCCTAGAACTCACCTTTACAGCTCTTGAGTATGGCTTCTTCCAAACTCATTTGCAATTGAATTCAACCACCTAGAAACCCACAAAAAACATACCCGAACACACATAAACACACATAAGCATAAACCCGAGGACATAACCCGTTAAGAACACCATAAAAACAAGAATTCTCACCTTGAGTTTGAATTCTTTCTTGTTCTTCTTTCAAAACCAAGGATTTGCTACTCCCAGCTACTCTCTCTCTATCTCTAAAACCCGAAGATCAGTGGTGTATGTGACATATGGGCGGCCATACCACCTTTTACACCCACTTTTCAAACATTTTGTCCTTTTGGACACTTTTTACCCCTAGACTTGGGTTTTATTCTTTTTCTTCCTTTTTCTTCACTTTATTCTTCTTTCTCGACTTTAAAATAAGCGGGTGTTACACATAGGCATAATCACTTAGTAATTCTACCCATCTCCTATGTCTCATATTCAACATTTTCTGATCGAATATGTGTTGTAAACTTTTATGATCTGTGTATATTGTACACTTTGTTCCATACAAATAATGTCTCCAGAACTTAAGTGCAAATACTACTGCTCCTAATTCCAAATCATGAGTAGTATAATTCCTTTCACTTCCCCTAAGTTGTCTGGAAGCATAAGCTATTACCTTATTCCTTTGCATTAAAACACATCCATATCCCTGATGTGAGGCCTCACAATATACAATAAAATCGTCAGTTCCTTCTGGTAATGCTAAGATAGGAGCACTACATAACTTACTTTTTAGTAGCTAAAATATAGCCTTTTGCTTTTCTTCCCAAGTGTAGGGTTTATCTTTTTGAATTAATTCTGTTAAAGGCTAGGCGATTCTTGAGAAATTTTCTATGAATCTCCTATAATATCCTGCCAAACCTAAAAATTGGCGCACCTCTGTTGGTGTTTTTGGATCTTCTCGTTTCTTAACAGCCTCTATTTTTGCTGGATCAACCTGTATCCCATGTTGATTAACTACATACCCTAAGAATTGCACTGCCCTTTTCCAAAATTCACATTTTGAGAATTATGCATACAATTTTTTCTTTTGTAGCAATTCCAAAGTCAATCTTAAGTGCTTCTCATGATCTTCCTTATTTTTATAATAAATCAAGATGTCATCTATGAAGACTATGACAAATTTATCTAAATATGGTTTGCATACCCTATTCATTAGATCCATAAATGTTGCAGGATCATTAGTTAACCCAAATGGCATTACAAGAAATTCCTAATGACCATATCTAGTCCTAAATGCATTTTTTGGTATGTCCTCATCTTGAACTCTTAGTTGATGATACCCTGATCTTAAATCAATTTTTGAAAAATAACTAAACCCTTGTAGTTGGTCAAATAGATTATCTATCCTGGGTAGGGGATATCTATTCTTTATAGTTACCTTGTTGAGTTCCCTATAGTCAATGCACATCCTAAAAGTTCTATCTTTCTTTTTAACAAAGAGAACTGGTGCACCCCAAGGCGATACACTAGGGCATATGAATCCTTTAACCAGTATTTCTTGTAATTGATTCATCAATTCCTTCATTTCTCTTGTTGCTAAACGATATGGTGCTTTAGCTATAAGGGTTCTTCCGGGTGCCAATTCTATTTTAAACTCTACTTGATAATGGGGTGGTAAACCAAGTAACTCATCAGGGAAAACATCTGGGTATTGATTGATACTCGGGGCGCTTTCTAGACTTATCTTAACTTGTTTTGTATCATTTATATGGTCTAGGAAGGCTAAACATTTCTTTCTTAAGCAATTCTGTGCTTTCTTACGGGAAATTATTTTCATTGCACCTATAGATTTTTCTCCAAATAAGCAGAGGGTTTTATTTTCTTTACCCAAAGGAATCTTTATCATCTTTTTCCCACATGCTATTTCTGCTTGATTTTACATAACCAATCCATTCCCACAACTATATCAAAACCTCCTAATTCAATAGGAATCAGATCTATGTTAAAACAATAACCATCTAGAGTTAATGTGCAATTAGGAATAATTTTTCACATCCTTCAATTATCTCACCATTAGCTAAATCTACCATATACTTGTGTTTTAGTCTCTCTGAGTTTAAATCAAGCAATGGTCTAAGTGTATTTTAAACGAAACTATGGGTTGCTCCGGTATCAAATAATATTTTTGCGTATTGATCATTAATAAGAAACGTACCCATTACCACTTCAGGTTCTTACTGGGATTCTTCGGCTTGCATTATGAAAGCTCTCTCATGAGGGTTGTTTTGATTGACTGGAGCCTTACCCTTCAATTATCGACATTTATTTCGAAAATAATTTTCGTTTCCACATTGATAACATACTAGTTTCGGGTTAGTGGGGCTCTTACAGTCTCGAGATATATGTCCCTTTCTTTTATAGTTATTACAGATTACCATCGCACACTTACTTGGATGATATCTCTGACAGGTACTGCACCATGGCTGACCCTCGGTTTGGGGTTTCCTTACTTGCGCCATTCCTAAGAAATTCTTGGTTGGTTGTGCTGTTATCCTTTTCTGAGGATTCCCTCCAAACTTGCCTCCTGAATTGTTGTCACTCCATTTTCTGTTTTCTCCTATCCTTGGGTTACTTAAAGATCCGTTCCTTATTATTTCATCAGTCAGGCTTCCTGATAGGCTTATGGTATCTTGAAAAGTTCTAGGCATGGCAGATTTCACTAGTCCTCTTATTTGTGGCACTAAACCCCAAATATATCTACCTATCCTTTTTGCTTTAGGGGTTACTAAGTGCGGTACTAGTCTAGAGAGTTCATTGTATCTATCGGTGTACTCTCGATGTGCTACTCCCTTCATTTCTAGTGCTAAGAATTTAGTTTCCGATTTTTCTATTTCATTATAGGGGCAATATTTTTCAATTACCAAACTTCTGAATTCTTCCCATCTTAATCCATTCATATTACGACTTCCTTTTGTGTGCATTTCCATTTTCCACCAGGATTGTGCCTCTCCTTGTAGTGAATGCGAGGGAAAGAGGGTTTTGCTGTTGTTGACACAATTACTAATTTCCAGGATTGATTCCATCTCATCTAGCCAGCGTAGAGCTTGTACAGCTCCTCCTTTTCCATCAAATTCTCAGGGTTTGCAGGATATGAAGATTTTGTAGGAGCACCCTTTCCTGACTCCATTTAGTATTTCCTCTTGTTGGTCCCTTGTGTTAGCATATTCTGGTTCCTCATTTCCATGGGATGTGTTCCTAAAATTAAGTTTTGTTGTAACTGAGCTATTAAAGCAGGTATAGTGGTTTTTATTTGCTAAGCTACTATTTGAGAATTGTGTCATTCTCATTTATAGTAGTGTTTACAGTAGTTTCTTCTCCGAGTCTGGTTGTGGGTCTTCCTACTCGTGTCGTTCTTCTCACGGGTTGAGTATTTCCTTTCGTTGGCATGTTTCACTATAATAATTTATAATTTATATTAACAAGTCAAAATTTATAACCCCAATATATTTGTTCAATACATAAGAGATAATAGTTTCAATACACAAGGCATATATATATATGTGTATTTATATATATCATTAAGTTTGTATTTTTTCCAAGTGTTTGATATGCTAGAACTTTTAGATAGAATTTTTAATTACCATGAACCCAGTTACATATCTTTGTAAAGATATTTTTCTTAGGTGCCTTTAATTCCTTGACATCCTTCTGGATTTTCTGGACTTCCCGCTTTATTTTCTTAAGCTTTTTAAGGGTCTGTTGGGCAGTCTTTATTTGATCCTCATTTAGCTTTTGTCTTTTAGTTACTTTTTCTTCATTCCTGGAAGAATCAGAGTTTTGTACCTTTACGTCTTCCTCTTGCTTAGCTAAGAACCTTTCTCCACGTCTTATCTTTTTCCTAGGGGTATGAATTGTATATCCCCCGATGTTTACTCGTGCACGTCGGACATAGAATTTTGGTTTAAAGTTATTCTCATCTTTAGTTTAAGGAGTGTCCAATACTTGCTGGGGTCCTGGTTCAGGTGTTATTCCCTTAAAGTTGTTATGGTCTGAGCACTCAGAAGGGTTAGTCTCACTAAGGTAATTATCTGAATTTATGGCTGCAAAAATTTCTTTATAATTTTTGGCAAATAGTTAGTCATATATTTTCATAAGCATTCCATGTATCACATATCTTTACTGCATTTATCAGAGATATACATATAATCCCAAAATCATACCACATATATATATATGTATTTATCAGATAACATATCTTGAGCTTATGGTTATAGTCTAGGTATTTTATATTACCTAATTCTTTATAACCAATGCCTCTAATACCAACCTGTCACATCCTGATGGAAGCTTAAAATGCTTTTGGGTGTGACTCGCTTGTTCAGAACTCATAGATTATAAAGTGTTAATAAATAATCAAACACATTATAACATAACATATCATTTAATTATAGATACCTTAAGATTACATTATATCTTGAGTAGTCAAAATTTTCCATAGTATAATCTTATTACAATCATAAAATCTAACAGCTACATCTTCAGAGGTGATGGAAATGAGCGTCCACGGATACACTGAGGTCATAGAGATTAACTGTCAGATTCACACATACTTTCCCCATTAATTCTCCCAGTTGTTATACATATCAAAAAAGAACATTATGCTCTTAGATATGATGATTTCCTAAAAAAGCATACTCAAAATGGTCAATATAAAGTTGGTGAGATCATAGGTTTAATTTCAGACAAAATATTTTTGGTGCATCAAATACAACCAAACCTTATATAATACTCAGATGATTTATAACCGTCATAACATAATTTATAAAATCAGATAATATAGCATCACAACACTCATCCTGTTGGTGCAGGAAATATTTTCCTAAGTAGCGCTACCTATATTATCCAATGGTTCCACATCCGAATTAATGGTTGTAACATAAATGACAGTACATCTCAAAAATTGCATCAATCATAAAAACCGTATGCTTTATCCTTCAAAAGCTTTTGAGAATAAAATAGGCTATGAGTCTCACCTCTTACTCCAATGGGTAACCTATAAACAAAATATTTATAGTTTAGAAACATTCTTTCAATATTTTTAGTACCTCAGATTATAAAATTTATTACAGAATTATATTCATACATATATCACATAATTTTTACAACAAGGGGGTCCATAAATTAGACATAACATATTAAAATTTCATATTCCAATTATTTGCAGTTTATTTTCTATAATTTTTATATTAATTGCATAAACAAACAGAAATACCATCGGGCCTTTAAAATTCATCAAGTTCTGTCGGCATATGTATACAAAATATATATTTCTTTAAAAATTTCTTAAGTTCTCAATCATAGCAAAACCTATTTTTATGATTTTTATCATTTCAATAATATTCGATAAAAATAATAGAGCATGTCCTAAAATTACAATTTTCATACAAACTGCTCTATCCTAATTATCATGCTTTGTGAAAAATTTTCATGATTTATCTTATAGCTTAAGTAGTTTTCCCGATTTTCAAATAGCAGAAAATTCTAAAATTCATAACTTAGGCATAACTTCGAATTAAGGCACAAAACTTTTTTCTACAAGTCCTTTGAATCATAAGAATCAACATGTAATTTTTCCAGCTTCTTGCCAGGTTCGGTTCTTCCAGTAAAAAATTCTTTTCCAAACACTTAAACAAATTATATAAATTATTTTACTCATTATAATTGAACCAAAATTTGCAGAACCTTAATCCTTAATATTTCTAATATATCGACTATTTTTATTCCCACAATCACAGTCATTTATGTAGTATAACAAATTTATCAAGTTTATGCATAATTTCGACCCTTATTTATAATCTTTTGGTTTAATTTCATAATTCATCATATTTTTCATATTTTCAAAGCTTTCTTATTGATTTCTGAATAAGATGAAATATTGTGGCGTTTGATGAGACTTTTCATGTCTTACTCACAAGGGTTGTTTATATATGTTGTTTAAAACACATATAACTTACAGTTTTGGTTAGTTTTAGAGTTAAAACCATGATTTTTAATAACAAGATAGGGAAAGAATAGCTGATGGTAGTTTCTTTCTTTGATGAACCGAGTTGAATGATTGTCTCGTGCTTCAAAGTCTTGATCTTCCTTCAAACCGGTGCAAGAGATGCTGAGCATTCAAAGTTGTTGTTGGTATGTGCTTGATAGGGAGAACCGAAAGTGTAGAGGATGTGGGGGATGGTGGTGCTATACAAGTTGTTGTGGGGTGACTGTGGGGTGAAGAGTGGCGATGGCGATGGTTGTTACAAGGTGGCCGAGAGTTTTGAAAGAGAGAGTAGTGGTGGTGGTGTCGTGACCGAGTTCAAGATGGTGGAGCAGTGTGAAGGTGATGATGGTCGAGATGGTATATGGTTGTGGTGTGTTCCATTGACTGAGAGTGAAATATATAAAGGAGTTAGTCATGATTAGCTCTAGACTTAGGGTAGTGATTTGGCAATATAGCTTGTGTTAGTTGCTTCCTTAGGGTGTTATGTGGCGGATTTGTAGACATCATTGGTGTTCGGTGTCGAGTAATGGAGTATTTGAGCCATCAAGTTGTTTAATGCATGGTTAACTAAGGTTTAGTATGTATAATCAGGTTTGTTTATTGTTCTAATGAACCAAGTTTTAGAGCTTAGGTTATGCTTATGTTGAGTTTTTCATGTTGAAGGTTGTATTTTTGGTTTAGTTGGATGCCATAAAGTTAAGATACTTGATCATGTAATACTTGATATCAATAACTTATACATATAAATACACGCACACGTAAAAATTATGCATGCATGAAACAAGGCATACATACAATATATATACACACAAAAACACATAATATAATATAGGGTCAGTCAATTAACGAGTAACATGTATGAGAATTTTTATTTATATATTAATTTTGCCTAATCTTATTTTTAGGGTTGCCACAAGTTATGAGATGGATGATAGAGTCAATAATTGTAAGAGGGCGTTATGATGGGACTACAATTGATGTTGGTAAATAACAACCATTTAAAACCATCATGTTAAAGGAGATAGTTATTAGATAATCATGTCACCAATGTTAGTTTGTACTTATATATAAAGATAATGTAATGCCCTATTGTACCGTCATTAAGATCTCATCGTTGGATTTGCATATCAAAAACATAACTCTTAATCATAAATCATACCAATAAAATTATAGTAGAATTTAAAAATATTCATTACATTGTTTTAATTGTAGTACATATTAAAAGTCAACTTTGCTGAGTAAGTTCTAGTTATCAATTTAAAAGATAACTTTTCAATTAGTAACATTTCATATCAACATAATATTTCATCATGTAATTAGATAAAATGTAAATAATTAATCCTATATTATCTTTTAACATTATGTCCATATAAGGACCCGTCCATGAAGAACCATTTAACATGGTTTCCACACAAGGACCCATCTACGAAGGGACATTTAGCATTATATCCATACAAGGACCTGTCCACAAAGGATTATTGATGTTGTCTAAATTATACATAAAAACCATATTAAAAGTGCATCAATTATTCCTTAATATCTTCTTTAAAATAATGAAAATGTACTTAAAAATGTTAAATTGTACTTTTAGATGATCAAAAAGGCAAGATTGACAAAAGAAGCATATTTAACAAGAATTCCAAGATAATTGAGCTTTAAAGTCCAAGCATAGGTTGTGCTTCATTAAGCACGCCCCCATGACTTCCTGAAACACACCCTCATTCATAAATTGGCACCCCCCTGTGTTTGGACATCTGAATAGATAAATAGTATTGTTCCTTGAAGCCAAACACGGGGTCGTGTCCGATACCTCCTGCAAGTACAAACCGACTAACTTTCGTAAGCATTGAACTAGCATTGGATCCTGCCTTTTCGGCATGGGGTCATACTTAAAACCTCTAGAAATCCTATAAATAAAGGCCTAACTCCATCATTTGGGCAAGCTTTTAAAAGGGAGTTACTCTGCTGATTTTTCTTAAAAATCTAGTTTTAAAGATCATTTGGAGGCTCGGGAGGTGCATACAACACTTGGAAGAAGCTCGGGATTATCTAAACATCATCCATTGGGGATCATTGATTTGATTGTTCTATTTCACTTATGATTTCATATCAATCTTCTATGTTACTTGTTGTTATGTTTAAGCTCATTATGAGCTAACCTCTTATTATTATCCTAATTGGAAGAAACTTATGAAATTTGTGCTTAACTAATGGTGTCATTTATGTTATATTATATTATGGTAATCTTGGGTAAGTTTTTAATGGGTAGCATCTACATTTGAACACAAAATTATGAATTTATGATTTGTAATTGTGAATGTCATACAATGTTGAAAAACGTAAGAAATAACTTTTATTCGCGTAACCGCTCTTGTAAGGCCCCGTTCCCGGGACGCTTACAACTAGTCAATCATTTCACATAAAACATAAAATATAAGTTTAACTTTACTAAAACATGGCAGTGGAATAACTTAAAACCGTTTCATATATTAATGAATACTTTTGCAAAACAATACATCGTAGTTAACTTTTACAAAATATTATCATTTTCATTACATCACAAAAACATCATAATGTAAACAAATGGTAGTCATCCAAAAATGCCAAGTAGCTGCCCCGTGTCATCCTTAGCAACATTTACCTGCCAATAGGAAATACATAAAAGTCAGCATCGCTGAGTGAGTTCTAGTTTTATAAAATATAATACATTTTACTTCTATTTAAAACCCTTCTTTACTTTCATATGCGATCATACATCATACGTACAAATAGATAACCATATTATTATCTTCCACCGTTGTTTATTATCTTTCATTCAATGTACGTCATCATTAACATTTGTTTTCATACATAGTCTTCCTTACTTATCTTTCGTACATTTGTCATCGTTCATATTTACATTCCGGACCAATGCCATGTGCTATGCCCCGAACATTATGCACGAAGTTGGTTACGGGGCCTGAGGTCTGTGATAAACCCTGAACATTGTGCACGAAGCTGACTCCAGTAGCTAGGGGAAGTGACAAGGGTCCCATATGTATTGTCAATCACAAAGATTAGACCCTAGTGTGTATCCTTCCAGGGTAGCTAACCCGCACACCATTGAGCTAACACCCTTTATTGGGTGTGAACCTCCTTACAGTGCTTGCAAGACTTTCTTACATTCATTCTTACTTTAATTCATGCATTCATTCTTTCTTTATGTTCCATTTTTCATTCATCATTAATTTCCACTTTCATTACATAATACTTTATGTTTATTGATATTAACATACCACACAATGCCATGGAAATATACATGACAAGGAACATAAAGAAACATATATAACCATGCATAACATCATCATAAACATCACATACAACATCATACATGATGATATAATCACCTTACATCATCCCCGGGAACATCCCAGGTCAAAGCCTAAAATTCATTTTCCCCCAGAATTTCGGAAAATTTTTCAAGTCCTTAGGCGCATGAGCCCTATGTTGGCCCATGAGCACTATGCAGGTGCATGACCTCTCAAGCGCATGGGAACACTTAAGCGCATGGGAAACGTTTTGGGTGCATGGGCATTATTTGGACGCATGAACCAACACTTAGTCAGTTTAGGCATCTTCTAGGCACATGGGTACTATGCAGGTACATGAGTACCCGGGCGCATGGGCACTTAACCAATTTCAGCCTAATTGGGCGCATGGGATAAATTCAGGCTTATGGGCAACCAAGCTTGTCTAAACAACATCATTTAGTCCCAAAATCATCAATTCATCATGCTTTAAGATTATTTCTAACATTCTAAGCAACAAAACATGCATAATACATAATCATAACATCATAAACACCCAAATAATACCCCACCCACACTAACATACGGGTATAAATACCCACACAATAAAAACATTTACACATGTGTTACATGAAATCATATAACTTTAGTCTCGTGATCATTTGTGGATTCCCTTTTATTAGTTTGAGAAATCTATACTAATTGTTATGATTTTCTAAAATTAATGATATGTTAAAAAGGAACTTAATCAACTCACTTTCTAACATTAAGTTTTGTTTATAGATATTTTAAGTTAAATGATTACACCAAATTTACCTACAATACTAATGACTTTGATTGATTAGTATTGTAAGTTACTCATGCTGGTGTCCTTGTCACTACGGAGCTTGAAAGGATCGGGATCTAGTTTGATCAATTGGATTAAGATTTGCAGCAGAATAGAACAAGAATTACATGAAATTTAAGCAAGAATAATATGAATATTCAATCAAACAGTGACGGTTATAGAGAGAGGTAGTTTTCTGCAAAGAGAATATTTTCATTCACGCATAAGCTTCAGCTACAAAGCAATTAGGTCAACATTCTTTTATAAAGGAATGTGACATTAGCTGATGTCACTTGATAGTGACAGCGAACTGATTTATACAAACAACTGAAAGTAGACTAAACTACTGAAGATGTCCACAACAACTGAGGACACCTTCACAAAAAGCTAAGTACAAGCTAAAATTACAACTACTAAAGTTATAACATCTGAAGTGCAAGAACTTCAGATGTTTTACATAAAATAAAACTACTAATTACAAACTACTGAAAAGTAAACCATCACAACTACTGAAAAGAACTACTTCAGCTGTTGTGACAACTTTTGAGAACTTGGTCTTCAGACTTTGTCTTCAGCAGTTGTCTTCAGACTTTGTCTTCAGCTGTTGTCTTCAGACTTTGTCTTCAGACTTTGTCTTCAGCTGTTGTCTTCAGACTTTGTCTTCAGCAGTTGTCTTCAGACTTTGTCTTCAGCTGTTGTCTTCAGACTTTGTCTTCAGCTGTTGTCTTCAGACTTTGTCTTTAGCTGTTATCTTCAAACTTTGTCTTGGGACTTTATCTTCAGCTCTTGTAGACCACTTCAGTTGTTATGATGTCTGTGGGACTTAAAGGTTTTTCTGATCTGGATCATTAGTTCTTTTGGTCCAACAAGCTCCCCCTAAACCAATGTAGCCAAAACCTTTAAGATTATTGAAGTCCCACTTATTGGCCGAAACATTTTCTGAATCAGCTCAGAAATCACCAAATTAAGCTTAGGCCAGGGAAGAGGTTTGAGAAAGTTTGATTGGAAAAGGATGAATGGGAACCCTGTCTTAAGGAATTGGACACAGAGCTGTTACCCCATCCATAAGACCTACTTCCCAATGATGAGTTTGTAAGACTCTCTAACATAGGCCTCAAGGAATACAACTTGTTCTTCCATTGTGAGTTCTTCAGCTTCATTTTCAAAGAAGAACTCAGGCCTGTAGTACTCTGATAAGTATTAACATTCTTTCCATTCTTTAGCTCCACAGTAGTTATTTCTCTGCATGCAAACTCATCAGGATGAGTACCTTCAAGTAACAACTGGAGCTCATTTCTTCTTATTTCTTCAAGCTTCTTGTAGATCAACCCCTTTTTCACATTTTGTTTTCTAGTAAAGTTTGTGGAGTCATCTTAGACTTGTAAGCTCTCTTGAAGTCTTCAAGGATTTCCCAGGGTGACACTACAATGACCAGCATTATCACAGCATCTACAGTCTTTTTTACTAGGCCATTGTATCAACTTGGAATATTCTTTTTATTAATTCTGTCACTTACTCTGGGGTCAGGCCAAATTCTCACTCTCTCTTTCTAAATTGAAATGTGAATCTGAGAGCATACAACCTCTGAGCATGTTTCTTCATAGCTTGTATGGATGAAGACTTAGGAAACTCTTTATCAACCATCTTTAACAGCTGCTCATCATGTTGTTTGTGCTCTTCTTCTTCTTCTTCAAGTTTGTCTTTTACCATTTGCCTTTGGATGTCAGGTGTGATGTTGGTTGACTCCTGGGTTCAGGCATCTTTGTTTTAAGAACATCAGAGATTAGCAGACTATCATCCTCATCATCATCTTCTTCTTCTTCCATCCTTAACACCCTTCTCTTCCTCTTGGGTGCATCATTGGTAGTGGTTTGAGTAGGTTTCTTGGGTAAAGGAGTTGGTTTTGAGGGTTGTGAAGTTGGTTGTTTTGGTGTGGGAGGTTGTACAGGCTGCTCTAACATCTTGGTTGTGAGTGAGGCTTTGGATAACTTTGCCATATCAGACCTTTTCCCAGCAACAGTTTTATCAAGAGCTTCTATGATCAATCCTTTGTTGAATACTTCAGATGAACAAATTCTGGTGGTTATCTCCAAAATACTATCTCTAGACCATGACTTCACTTCATTGATTGATCTTCCCAAATGCTTTGATATGAATCTTATCTTAGCTTCCAGCCTTTCCCTTTCTTTCTCACTACAACTTGCCATCTATTCTCAATCTCTTGAATCTCTAGCCTTCTAATTTCAGAGTCAAGTTTGGCTGTGTCTAAACCTTGTCTGAAGAGTTGATCAATGATCTTATCCATAGATCTGCTATGTTGCTCATCAGCTTCTTTGATAAGTTCGTCTAACTTTTTCTCATCTTATCTGTTCAGCACTCTTCTTTCTCTTGTATGTGATCATCTCCTTTTCTTTCTTCTCTTTTTCTTCTTCCTCTTCAGCTTTCTTTCTTTTGTCTGCTTTCACTGACTTAGACTCCCCTTTTTGGTTGCATTGGGTTTAGGGGTTTGAATGTCAGAAAGTCTCTTGAAACAGCATCATCAACTAAGGTTTGAAAATTTGAGGAAAGCCTCTCATCAATGGCTTGATGCACAATGTTAGTGATGATGGAAGTGATGAGAGGTAAGGAGGATTGAAAGGCAACAACCATTTGCTCAAGGGGTTCTGTCCCTGAGAAATGGTGCCAGAATCAGAGGCTGGTGGCATAGTTGTTAAGAGTGGCTTATGTTTGGGAGATCTTCAGAAGAAGCTGCCATCTGTGGGTGAATTTGGGCAGATGGACTTGATTCTTGTGACAATTTGGCAAGCAGTTCTTGTAGTCTGCATACCTCAGCCTCAAGAATGGTGTTGTGGGCTAGAACATCAAAGAAAAAGCCCAGGTCATCATCAGTCTTTGCTGAATCATCTGACCTCCTGACTAAATCAGGATAGACATGTGCTGAGTGTAGATTAGTATTCACATGTGCCCCTATTTCTTGGAACTGGGGACTTCCTGCCTCAGGATTATGTCCTTCATTGGTAGTTTCCTCTAGTGAGGTCTTAGAGATGATACCATCTTCATCCTGTTCATGTGCTGAAACAGGAGAAGAGGCAGCCTCACCAGATGTTTGAATCTCCTCCTCTACACAGGGAGATTGAACTCTGTAATCCCTGTCCTGTGGGTTATCAGCCACATTATAATCCTCTCCCTCAACTATTGAGATTTTCCCAGTGGTAATAGGTTTCTGGGGAGGGGTAGAGGAATGTAGTTGAGTCAGCACTTGAGCAATAACCACAGTTGGGCTTGTAGGGGTGGCTTCAGTGGGAGATAAGTGTGAAGAAGATTACACCTGGGTGAATGGTGCTCTTCAATGGCAATCTTCTCAAGTGAGAGAGATTCCAGTAATGTGGTTTCCCTATTTTTGGTTGCATCAGGATCATGTTGAGAGGATACCTGAGCGGTTTCAGCTGGTAGAGTCTTGGAAACTATAGGAGGATTACTACCAGTAGTTTCATCCTGCCTTTGTGTTTCAAGGGCATCATGAGGGGACTCAACTCCCTGAGTAGCCTTTTTGGTTTGTTTGGATTGTGGTTGGAAGGGACTTTGGATCTGGAGGATGAGGCTGTGGGTTCCCTCTGCTTGGGTTTTAGCAGTTTGGCAGCTTCTTGAGTTGTGGGTCAGAGTTGTGCCTGGAGTATACCTCAGGCAAAACTACCACAGCAAGGACTCCAAGGCCACAGGGCTATCATATTTTAATTGATTGATGATTATGGCCATAAGAAACCTTGGATATAATATCCATCTGTTAGCCATAGGTTTCATTGCCAGATCTTTTAATTCCAAAAATATAACTTCAGAAAAATTTAAGCTTTGGCGTTCAAGGATAGAATACAATACCTACTGCCACCTGGATGAAATTTGATCCCATGAAGAGGATTTGGGGGCAAGGCAGACATTGATCATATGAAAGATTAGGCGTTCAGCATCATGGAAGTGCTTCTTCAGAATGGTGGTAGCACTTAGGTCGCCCTCATACCCATGGTTGATGAATTATAGATCAGTGGTGCTCTTCGGTTATTTGGTGTCAAAGGTGGCATCATTCAGATCTAGGGTTTGGCGAATGATAGCAGGAGTGATGACCACCTTCTTCTGGTTTACAAACAACTGTAGAGTGATCGCGACATCATTCTCACTAGTATGGACAGTGACATTTGTCCAGAATTGGTGAAGGATATCGGGATACATGGTTGGATTGAGAAGAAAAGCAGTTTGATACGGGGAATCAACCATCAGATCAATGGCAGCATCAAACTTAGTCCAAAAGGCCGATTTTGTGATGTAGGCAACACAGTTGTGTCGTGGTTTGATTTGCATGGTCGCCATTAATGGAAGATGAAAGTTCTGAAAATGACTTATGAAAAGTTTGATGTTAGGTTTAAGTATTTATAGGTTATGAAACGGCTGAAAGAAAACAACTGAAAGTTTTGGTGTTAGTCATCAGTTGTTAGAAAACGACTGAAGACATGGTTTTAACTTTCAGATGTTGCAAAGAACTGAAGACTTGGTGTTAGTCATCAGTAGTTTGAAACTACTGAAGACTTGGTTTTGGCTTCAGTTATTTTGAAATGAAACAGTAGTTGTTTGAAACAATTGAAGAGTAAAATTTCTCATCAGTTGTTGTTGTCAATTCACAGATCTCAGTTGTTTCATTGACCTTAACACTTACTCAGCAGACTATCTGATTTTCAGATGTTTCATTGGTCATCAGTACTTATCTGTTAGAACAGACATCAGTAGTTGTAACCACATCAGTAGTTGTAACTACATCAGTACTTTTCAACAAATAAAGTACTTCAGTACTTTTAAGTAATTTAGTCTTCAGTAGTTATGAAAACTGCTAAAGATAAAATAACTTATCAGTACTTATTTTTGACAGCTGTATACTAATGCTCATCGGTACTTGTAAACTGAGATCATCAGTAGTTGTCAAATCATTCTAGCTGCAGCATACCAAGCCTTAGCACTAGATTTCGGAAAGTTGCACTGTCCAAACATTGGATCATCAGCACTAGGAACAAACTTTGGATCAATCAGACCTTTTTCATAACAATCCCTGATAAAATGATGTCTGATCTCAATATGTTTGGTCCTAGAATGCTATTCTTAACAATACAAAGAGCTGAAGCACTGTCCATCAGTAAAGGAGTCTTGGTCTTTGTAATGTCATAATCCAGTAATTGATTCTGAAGCCAGAGTACCTGAGATGTACAACTTGCAGCAGCAATATACTCCGCTTCAGCAGTGGATGTAGCAACTGAAGTTTGTTTCTTACTCTGCCAATAAACTAAACAATTGCCTAGAAATTGGCATCCACCAGAGGATGATTTTCTGGTTAATTTACACCCTGCATAGTCACTATCAGAGAAAGCAACTAATTTGCAAGAGTGCCCAGTGGAATACCAAAGTCCTAGAGATTGAGTTCCTTGCAAGTATCTAAAGATCCTTTTGACTGCAATCATATGGGATACTTTAGGTGTAGCCTAAATCTAGCACAGACACAAGTTGCAAACATATATCTGGTCTCGAAGCTGTAAGGTACATCAGGAACCAATCATACATCTGTAAAGAGTTTCATCAACTGCTTTAACCTTTCTAATCAGCATCCAGTTGTGGGGCTGCACATGGGAGTAGAACAGGGCTTACAATTTTGTAAATCAAACTTTTTCAACAGATCCTTTGTATATTTTGACTGATGAATGAAAGTTTCATCAGCCATTTTTTATTTGCAACCCAGAAAGAACTGTAATTCTCCCATGGCACTCATTTCAAACTTTTGTTGCATCAACTTAGTAAAGGCATCACAGAACTGTGGATAGAGGATGCAAAAATAATATCATCTACAAAATTTGAACAAGGAGCTTATGCATGCCTACTTTCTTAATGAACAAAGTTTTATATACGGCCCTCTAGTGAAATTTTTTGAAGAAAAAAGTTAGACAGTGTTCATACCAGGCTCTGGGAGCTTGTTTTAACCCATAAAGAGCCTTATCAAGCTTATACACCCAATCTGGATGTTTATGATCTTCAAAACCTAGTGGTTGACACACATAACTTCTTCTTTATTTTACCATATAAGAATGCACTTTTGACATCCATTTGAAAAACTTTAAGATTATGGAAAGCAGCATAACCTAAGAACAATCTGATTGCCTCCAGTCTGGCTATAGGGGCAAAGGTTTCATCATAATCAATACCTTCTTCTTGTGAAAACCCTTGTACAACCAGTCTGGCCTTGTTCTTGACAACTTGACCTTTTTCATCAGTTTTATTCTTAAACACCCATTTAGTGCCTATTGCACACTTACCTTGGGTAAGGAACCAGTTCCCACACTTGCTGCTTTTGAAACTGAAGAAGCTCAAGTTGCATGGCTTCAACCATCCGTTGTCTCTTAATGCAATATGATAGTTCTTTGGCTCTTGCTGACTGATGAAGAGAGCATAAAAGCAGAAATTGGACAATTGACGTTCTAGTTTGAAACACCAGCATTGATGTCACCAATGATCTGAGACATGGGTGATTCTTCAGTTTCTTGTTACTCAATAAGATCTGTGCAAGTGTTTGTAGGAGATTCATCAGCAACAGATGTTGATCCAGACTTGAAACCTAGAATGAGATGGCAATTCAAATGAAGTAGAGGATTCAGAGATCTCATCAGCATTTGTTGTGGATGGAACTGCTGAAGCTACATGAACATCAAGTTTAGTACTCAGGCAGGTGATCACTAAACCTTGCATTGTACCACCAGATGGATGACTAGTTGCAGGAGATGATGGATTCATAGAATCTGTAACAGTTGCAGACTGATAAGGAACATATTGCAGTATGTCCAAATCAAATAACTCCACAGGGTTTTGTGGGATTTTGTCCTTTGGAGATTCATTAAACTTTACATGCAAGGTTTCTTCAACTCTTTGTTCTGCAATTAAAAACTCTGTATGCCTTGCAAGTAGATGAATACCCAACAAAGTACCCTGCATCCACCTTTGATTCAAATTTTGAAGTGGATCTTTGTGTAAGAATGTAACAGGGACACCCAAATGCTCTAAAAAAGGAAATCAGAGGGGCCAAATGATGTAACATTTCATAAGGAGTCTTCATCAACCTCTGATTTACTAACACTCTATTTTGCACATAGCAAGGTGTGTTGACAGCTTCAGCCCAAAAGGTTAGTGGCAAAACAGAATCAGCTAACATTGACCTTGCGGCTTCAATAAGGGTCCTATTCTTTCTCTCCACCACTCCATTTTGTTCAGGAGTTCATGGAATGCTATACTGCCTCTTGATTCCCTTAGATAAATAGAATTCATCAAGTGTGTGATTTTCTAAATCTGTGCCATTATCACTCCTCACAAACTTGACTGGAAGGGAGTACTGCTTTTTCCACATACAACACAAAGTAGATGATGATTTGAACAGCCTTATCTTTGAATGTAAGAAGAAGGTCCATACAAATCTGGAATAATCATCCACAATTACCAGACAGTATTTTTTCTTTGCCATGCTCATCACTCTTACTGGACCAAAAAGATCCATATGCAGTAATTGCAAGCAGGCAGTGGACTTTGGTTCTTCTATTGGAGGGAATGATACTTTGTGTTGCTTTTTTAAACAAGCAGAACAGTTTCATCACATTTGAACTCCTTTTATGGCAGACCTCTCACTAAACCATGATGGATAAGCTGGTTCATGTTTTAAGATTCACATGACCAAGCTTCTATGCCATAGTTCAGATTCCTGAGGAGAGGCCTTGGAGAATAGACATGGATGCCTTTTAGATCAATTTTCTTTGATAAGTCTAAGCATATACTCTTCCAATCCTGTTGGCCTTCAGGAGAGTATATTCATCAATATCTTGTCAATCATTCTCAAAACATTGGAAGACAGAATCCGACAGTTCTGGCTGGTGAAAAGTGCAACATGCCCTTATCACACATTTGACTGACACTCAACAAGTTGTACTTGAGATTCTCCACATGGTTAACATCATCAAATCTTATCTCACCATTTGACACAAAGCCTTTGCCGATGATGTAACCCTTAGCATCATTACCTAAAGATACAAATCCCTTCTTTCCTTGAGAGTAGTCATGAAGAAGAGAACTGCTCCCTGTCATATGCATAGATCCTCCACTGTCCATACCAGATGCTTCTATGGAATGCTGAAGAACCCTGCATTTGTCACAAGAAACTAGTTAGCTTTTGAGACCTAAACCATTTTGGTTTTGGGTCTGTTCTCATCAACAGATTTTATACTAACTGATTTGTCATGATTAACAACCTTTAAAGGTGGAGATGGTGCTGAAAAGATTCTTTGATTTTGGCTTAGTTTTCCTTTTCAGCGGTTTAATCACAGGTACATCTATTTGGTTAACTCTCCCCAATAGATGTTGAACCATCATAACAAGTTGTGTCTGATGGGTTGTTAAAGCCTTCAGTTCAGCAGACACATCAGTACTTGTTTTTGATTGGTTCCTGTGACTCACCATGTCCCTTTTTGAAAGACACAGACTTGGTCTGGTGTTTTGATATTCCATGAGGAATACTTTTAGCTGTTTTATGATAAAACCCTTCCTTTATTTTAGATTTTTGTAAGGAACTTTGGGTTATCTGTTTGGATGTTTGTGTACAAACTTGGTTTCAAATTCATATTTTATTTTATTAATTTTCTTTTTAATGATTTTATCTTTGTTGAATTTGGAACCCTTTTTGTACCAACATTCATCAGTGAGATGATTGAATAGACCACATATTTCACATGGCTTTTTCTTCATCTTCTGTTGTTCAACTACTGAAGAAGATGAAACTACTGAAGGTGTGTTCTTCAGTACTTTCTTCCTCTCAGTACTTATGTTAAGTACTAAAGGATTTGTAACAACTGAAGATTTGTTCTTCAGAAGTTTTCTATCAGTACTTTTGGATATCCTAATAGACTCTTCAGCAGTTGTCAAACCATGTTTTTTTTCATTTAGTTTGAAATGCTCTTCAGGTGTTGTTACTTGCCCTTCAGTACTTTGAATACTTTGTGAGACAACACCTGAAGTGCTCCGTTTTTCTTTGATCATGTGTTTATCAGTAGTGAGACCATCAGCAGATTGATTAGCTAAGGTACTAATACTGACTTCATCCTCTGAGTTTGGATTATCACTTGAGGATGAGACACATGATGATGTGGTTTGGGAACTGCTTTCACCTTCAGATTTTACTTCTATCTTAGGAGTAAAATCTGTAGGAGGTACAGTGTGATTATACCCAATTCAAAACTTCACATTTGAAGCTGTTTGCTTGCTGAGAAGCATTTCAAACCCCTTGCAGGATGTTACCCAGCGTTCACACTCTACTTGAGTAGCTGTAAGTGTTTCTTTGAGATTCTTATGATTCTCTAAAATGACCTCTACCTTACCTTTTCATCAATGATCTGGCATTTTAATTTGTAAATCTCATCATCTTTTTCATTTAAGACAGACTCAAACTTAGCTTTTCTTTTGGAAATCACTTTCTCTAGGTCAAGATTTTGATTAATTAAAGCTACATTTGCTTCTCTAATTGAGACAAAAGTAGCTATGCATGACTCAGAACACAACTTGGCCTTAGCCTCAAAAGATACATGTGGTACCTGTGATGATGAAGCATTTGAGCATGAACCATCAGTAGACTCCAGGGCCATAAGAGCAAGATTTCCAAAAGGATTTTCACCACCATGTTGACCAGCACCAGAAAACAATTGTTCAGGATAACCAGAAAGATCATCTGGTAAGCTACTCCAGTCAACAACTCCATGTGTGAAAAAGCTTTGATGTGATTGAGATTGAGATTGTTGATTTGATTGAGATGGTTAAGGCTCAGGTAGGGCATGTGGTTGTTGAGCTGTGGGTACTGGAACCTGACTGGACTGAGGCATGTAAAAATAGGATAAGGATATGGCATTGGACCTTGAGGGACAAAATATGCAGGAAATGATTGAATTTGTGAAT
Source organism: Flaveria trinervia (assembly GCA_025506515.1). NCBI lineage: Eukaryota > Viridiplantae > Streptophyta > Magnoliopsida > Asterales > Asteraceae > Flaveria > Flaveria trinervia. The sequence goes on along the minus strand of CM046447.1, from coordinate 68,857,537 downwards.
GATGACCAGAACTGGTAGAATGTTGCCCTTTGTTTTGTGAGCTATTGCATGGAAAGGTCACAAAGGGTGCAGAAGAGTTAGATCCAGATGATCTACACTCTCTTGCAAAATGTCCAAGTCTATGGCACTTGTGACACCTCAACTTGCTCTTGTCAAAACAAACTTTGGTTTTCCAAAAAGACCAGAAAATTTTCTACCTGTCCTTTTGTAAAATTTTTGAGATCTGATATTGATTTTGCCATTTGGCTCAAAATATCCATCTTTTCCAGATCATCATCAGCAATTCCTTTCAAATCATCCATCAAAAAGCACAAATTATCACTACTACACCCTGAATTACTATCAACACACAAAAAAGCAGGATCTCCACTGTTTGAAGAGAAATCTATATGCTCATCATAAGAACTTTCTGATGCAGCATATTCTGACTTATGACCGACCAGAGCAGTATTCCTGGTACAAAATCATCAGTGAGCTTCCCAGATGAAGCCAGTTTCCTTTTCTGTTCTATCTCTTTTTCAAATGTTAACAATTTCCCATGAAGTTGGGTGAGAGATAGATTGTCCAGATTTGCACTGGAGCGTAGAACAATAGTATATGTGTCCCATCTCTCAGACATGGATCTGAGGAGTCTGTTGTTCATCTGACTATTTGTATATTCATGTTTAACCATTTTCAGCTCAGATATCAAACAGGAAAATCGCTCATACTGTTGAGTCAGTGACTCACCCTTCTATGAGAGAATGTCTCATATTGCTAGGCAAGGATCTCTCTATTGTTTGCCAAGACCTCATCAGTTCCTCCAAATTGTTCTTTCAGAGCAAACCAGAGGTCATGAGCAGTTCATGATGCATAAGTCCAGAATAGATTTCATTAGGCAGTGCCATGACTAGAATTCCATGGGCTTTAGCATCAATTTCAACAGTTTCAGATCTTCATCTGAGTATTGCTCTTTCTTCTTTAGAACCATCTCATTGGTTTCCGGATTACTCACCATAGGCTTGATGGTCCATGAACCACATATTTCCAACAACCTAAACTGTTGACAGACAGGTGATGGAGCATTCGGCGTTGCCATATGTATACTCACTCCTAACAAGCATCAGATGCTTTGTTGAGGAGCCAATATTATGAGGATCATTGATTGATGTAGCCATTTTCACCGATTAAAACAGGTTCAATGAAATTTTAACAGAACTAGCTCAAAAACTCAATAACTCAGTTTGAAACAAGACGAATCTCAAATTAATTCACCGGAAGCAACAGAAAATCAAACTCTCTAACCAATTCTTGCAAATTTGCTAATTCGATCAAACTTAGATATCAAAAGAGCAGTTTCAATGATCAATTGTTAAATCGATCAATGATTAATCTCGCTCTGATACCATTTGAAAGGATCGGATCTAGTTTGATGAATTAGATTAAGATTTGCAGCAGAATAGAATAAGAATTAGACGAAATTTAAGCAAGAATAATATGAATATTCAATCAAACAGTGACGGTTATAGAGAGGGACAGTTTTCTACAAAGAGAATATTTTCATTCACGCACAAGCTTCAGCTACAAAGAAATTAGGTCAACATTCCTTTTATAAAGGAATGTGACATCAGCTGATGTCACATGATAGTGACAGCTAACTGATTTCTACAAACAACTGAAAGTAGACTAAACTACTGAAGATGTCCACAACAACTGAGGACACCTTCACAAAAAGCTAAGTACAAGCTAAAATTACAACTACTAAACTTATAACTTCTGAAGTGCAAGAACTTCAGATGTTTTACATAAAATAAAACTACTGATTACAAACTACTAAAAAGCAAGCCATCATAACTACTAAAAAGAACTACTTCAGCTGTTGTGACAACTTTTGAGAACTTGGTCTTCAGACTTTGTCTTCAGCAGTTGTCTTGAGACTTTGTCTTCAGCTGTTGTCTTCAGACTTTGTCTTCAGCTGTTGTCTTCAGACTTTGTCTTCAGCAGTTGTCTTCAGACTTTGTCTTCAGCAGTTGTCTTCAGACTTTGTCTTCAGCAGTTGTCTCAGACTTTGTCTTCAGCAGTTGTCTTGAGACTTTGTCTTCAGCTGTTGTCTTCAGACTTTGTCTTCAGCTTTGTCTTCAGACTTGTCTTCAGCAGTTGTCTTCAGACTTTGTCTTCAGCAGTGTCTTCAGACTTTGTCTTCAGCAGTTGTCTTCAGACTTTGTCTTCAGCAGTTGTCTTCAGACTTTGTCTTCAGCTGTTGTCTTCAGACTTTGTCTTTAGAATTTGTCTTCAGACTTTGTCTTCAGCTGTTGTCTTCAGACTTTGTCTTCAAACTTTGTCTTCAGACTTTGTCTTCAGCTGTTGTAGACCACTACAGTTGTTATGATGGCTGTGGGACTTAAAGGTTTTTCTAATCTGGCTCATTGGTTCTTTTGGTCCAACAAAGCTAGTATACGAGAGATCCTCATTGGCTCACATTTATAAACATTAACATAACTACTTAAACTTATATCCTTACACATACTATGATAGTCATCATAGATACATAACTGTAATGTAATTAGGATGATAGCCCTTGATTCCCTTTTTTAAAACCTAAAATATTTGATCTTACTTTTACTTTTATTTTAATTACTGTTTTTAAACCCTAAATATCTTGATTACATTTATGCACCTTACCATTTTCTTAAAAACATCAAATCTGGTAGTCAATCATGAAGGTAGTTGAGTAGGCTCGATGTATTCACGAATTGATATTTGGTTCTTACCTTTACTATATTATCACATGACATGTACACTTGTAGTTTGTGTGTATAGTTTAGTATTAGTAATAACCAATTAAAATTGAATCTATGCGAAAATCCATATAAAAATATATATACTTTTCACATGCATCAAGTTTTTGGCGCCGTTGCCGGGGAGACACGACAGTTTTGAAAGACAATCTAAAATTTTGACTATCTTGTTTATATCATGTTAATATATTTTTGTACAAAATTATTTATTTTATTAGTTAGATTAGTTAGTTTGCCTTATTTAGATTAGTGTTTCCTCACTCATTTTAAGCCTTAGTTAGTTCATGAATTCTTAAGTTAGTTTATGTCCGACTCGTCTAGTACTGAACTTGTTTGCCTCTTTTGAAACCCACACAACTTTCGGTCAAAGGTTATGTGAAAAACTACGATAAACAACAATAATTATCAAAGAAGACATTTTGGAAAGTACATCATCCGAAGAAGACATGGCTAACCAAGAAGAAGAAATGAGGATAACACATTATGCTACACCATCAATAGATGGTTATGAGTCTAGCGTTGTCAAACCAACAATAGTGTTCAACAATTTTGAGAAGTCCACTATTATCCAACCCATAGAAAGCTCTGTTCAGTGTTACAGATTGCAAGACAAAGATCTTAGCGCTCACATCGCACGATTCCTTTGTATCAATGCAACCTTCAAAATCAACAACTGTTCAGACGATGTAATTAGACTGAGACTTTTTACATTTTCACTTCGAGGTCAAGCCATTAATTGGCTTAATTTTTCTCCACCTGGTTCCATCACTACATGGGTAGAAATGGCTAAAAATTCATTTTAAAATACATTCCACCTGATCACACTGCCAAACTAAGAAGCAGCATTACAAGAACTCACCAAGACGATAACGATAATTACACGCCACATGGGAGAGATATAATGGTCTCCTTCGGGGATGCCCATATCACGAACTTGATCTATTGCTACAGTGTCAAACCTTTTATGATGCAATCAGCAGAGCACACAAGAAAGTTGTTGATCAAAGTGTGGGAGGAGATTTCGGAAGTGCCATGTCAACCGAAGCATACCAAGCCCTAGAAAGAACAGCTAAGAAGAGCTTTGTTTATGGTCCCTTAAGAAACAAACCCAGTTCTAAAGGCATTCATGAAGTAAACTCAAAAACACTAGTTGTAGCCCAATTAGAAGCCCTAACCAAATGATTCGAACAATTATAAGCCAAACTGAAGAAAACTCCAACACGATGCAACACATACGGAAATTCACACAAGGCCAAAGAATGCCCACAAATCATGATGATGGTTGAAGATGTTGATTATGTAGGAGGATCAAGCAATTCATATAACAATAACTCAAATTGGAGAAATAACTCAGATTATAGAGAATCTGACAACAACCAAACATCATCTAGATTCAACCAAAGGCCACCCTACCAATAATAAAAACCACCACATTGAGGTCCAAGAAATAGTGACCAAGACCATAGAGCCTTATCAATAGAACTATTGCATCAATTCTGATAAGCACAAGCCATAGATGAATACATCCGAAAATCTAATTAAAGAAATGACGAGAGGTTCTACAGAAACGAAGCCGACATCAAAAGCAACAAAGCATCATGGCAAACCATTGAACACCAAGTAAGTCAGATAGCATAACAACTATCTTAGAAAGCCCAAGGTGATTTTCCTAGAAACACTATGTTAAATCCTAATGCCTAAGTGAAAGCCATCACCATGAAGAGTGGCAAAATAACTCAAAGTGATGCACCTACATTACAACCAATCCTTGAAGAAATAGAAAGTGAAACTTTAAGTAATGCAAGTGATAAGAAAAAGCAACCTATTGATGTTGAAGAACCAGTCAAGAAATATGTTCCACCACAACCCTGTGTTCTACCACCTCCATATACAGGTCGTTTGAGACAATAACAAATGGAGGCACACTATGGCAAATTCCTAGGGTTCAAACAACTCCACATCAGTCTACCATTTGTGGAAGCCTTAACCCAAATACCAAATTGCGCTAAGTTCTTAAAGGGTGTGTTGTCAAACAAAAAGAAACTGGAAGAGTTATTGCACGTAGTTTTAAATGAGGAATGCTCTACAGTTCTTCAAAACAAACTAACTCAAAAGATGACTGATATAGGGAGCTTTACCATACCTTTCCTAATAAGAAATCTTTCTGTTAGTAAAGATTTAGCTAACTTAGGTATTAGCATGAACCTTATGCCTTATGAGGTTTCCAAAAAGTTAAACATAGATGAACCTTGAGCTACCCGTGCGAGCATCCAGTTAGCTGATCATTCTGTTAAATATATTAGGGGCAACATTGAAAACCTTTTAGTTAACATTGACAAATTTGCATTTCCTGTTGATTTTGTGACCGTCGACATAGATGAGGACAAGAATGTTCCTCTTTTCCTAGGTCGAACGTTCTTAGCATCCACTCGAACTCTCATTGACATTTGCACCAGTAGACTTACGCTTCGAGAGGATGAGGAGGAAGTGAGGTTTCACATAGGATGATTCGTGAAACATCCTCAAAATCATGATGACTCGCCTTATTACATTGATGTATGTGATTTGATCATAAGCTATCATTTATGAGAATCCCTTGAAAATGAAACTTGTAAGACTCAATTAATAGAAGTCCGAACAACCAAACCTATCTGTGAAAATCAAGCTATTCTAGAACTAGAAGTTGATACAACATAGTCTTATCAAGAAGCATTAGAGATCATCAAAAAAGAACTAGAACCTAAAGCCAAACCATCTATTGAAGACCTTCCGATTTTAGAACTCAAAGAGCTTCATTCTCATCTCAAATACGCCTCGTTTGAAGACACATCTCAACTTCTTGTGATAATCTCATACACCTTATTGAATGATGAGAATAACAAGTTGCTCAATATGCTTAAGGCATATAAATAAGCAATTGCATGGATATTCATGGACATCAGGAGAATTAATCCATCCATTTGCACTCATAAAATATTGATGGAGGAGAATTTCAAATTTGTCATTGAATCTCAAAAATGTTTAAATCCAAACATGCAAGAGGTTGTGAAGGAAGAAGTAATCAAACTGCTAGATGTCAGTTTGATTTACCCTTTACTAATTCGCCTTGGGTTAGTCCCGTCCAAGTTGTTCCAAAAAAGGAGGAATGACTGTTGTAACTTGTAAGGCCCCGTTCTTGGGATACTCACAGCTGGTCAATCATCACGCATAAAACATATATTTATATTAACTTAATGAAACATTGTAGCGGAAACATTTAAGCAACCTTTTCATTTTATTATAATTGCTTTTTCCAAATAATACATCGTTAACTGATTACAAAATAACTCATTGCTTTACAACACAAAAACATTATACAAATGGATGCCATCCAAAATGAGCCAAGTAGCCGCCTCATGTCATCCTCAGCAACCATTACCTGCCAATTGGAAACACATAAAAGTTAGCCACACTTAGTGAGTTCTAGTTTTAAACTAAAATCTACTTTACTTCCTTTCAACACCATTCTTTACATTCTTACGCGATCAAGCATAATACGTACAAATAGGAAATATCATTATTATCTTCATCATTCGTTCATTATCAATCACTTTCATTCATTTTCATTCGTAAACTTCCTTACTTATCTTTCGTACGTTCGTTACTTCCGATGACAGGTATAGTACCCCGAATATTGTGCATGAAGCTGGTTACTGGGCCTGAGGTCTCTCATAAACCTTGAATATTGTGCACGAAGCTAACTCCAGTACCTAGGGCAAGTACATTCATCATTCTAATTTCTTATTTATTCCGGACCAATGCCATATGCTATACCCCGAACATTGTGCACGAAGCTAGTTACTGGGCCTGAGGTCTTTCATAGACTTCGAACATTATGTACGAAGCTGACTCCAGTACCTGGGGTAAGGGGCAAGGATCCCATACATATGGTCAATCACAAAGATTAGACCCCAGTGTGCATCTTTTCGGGGTAGCTAACCCACACACAGTTGGGCTGACATCCTTCATTGGGTGTGAACCTCCATACTTTGCTTGCAAGACTTTCTTATTTTCATTCATTCATTAATGCATCTATTCTTTCATTATGTTCCTCTTTTCATATCTTCCACTTTACGTTACATAATACTTGTCATTTCCTTCGTAAACATTCAACATAAAGCCACGAAAAATAAACGTACATGACAAGGAACATAACATAATCATACAAGACATCACCATACAAGGCACCATCATACATAACATTACAATCATCATACATGTCATAACATACCCCATACATCATCAAATGTCAACTTACTTCACCCCTGGGAACATCCCAAGTCAAAGCCTACATTTCATTTTTTCCCCAAAAATCAGATGATAATCTAAATTTTAGGCGCATGGGCACTATGCAGGCGCATGGCCTTTCTGGCGCACGGGGAACACTTAGTCGCATGGGGAACTTTCGGGCACATGGGCACTATTGGGGCGCATGGGCAACACTTAATCAATTTTGGGCAAATTCTAGGCGCATGAGCAATATGTAGGCGCATGAGTGCCTAGGCGCGTGGGCAGTCTGTAACCTTTTCCAGGCGAATGGCTACTATTTGGGTGCATGGGGTTTTGGGCGCATGGGAACAATTAGGCAGTTTTTACCGTTGGGCGCATGGGCCACTATTTAGGTGCATGGACAGTCTAAGTCACCCTCAAACAACTAAATTCAGTCTGCGATCATCATTCAACATGTTCTCAGCTTAAATCTTACATTTAAGCCATAGAAACAAATTCATAACATCATCATAACCATAAACACACCCAAATCAAACCCCACCCACAAACACATACACATATTCTTACATACGGGTGAAAACCCATTTTTATAAAAAAACAAATTGTTCATATATGCATTTCCAGCCCCAAATCAGTTTAAAACAAGTAAAAAGGGGGTTCCAGAACTCACCTTAGCAGCCTTTGGGGTATGACGTCTTTCAAAACCCGTTTGCTACAATTTCAACGCCTAAACCCCACCAAAACACACACAACCGAACACACAAACACAAATGAGCATACAACAAAGGCTAAGGCCAGTTAAGAACACCATAAAACCATGAATTCTTACCTTGAATTTAGATTCCTTCTTCATGTTCTTCAAAAACCCGAGAGTTTCAACTCCTTTTCTTTCTCTCTCTCCAAAGATTTGAATGAAAATGGTGTGGTGTGACCATTTAGGCGACCGTGCCACCTTTATTCACCAACTTTGAAAGTTTTGTCTTTTTGGACACTTTTTACCCCTAAACTTGGGTTTTGTAGCTTTTCTTTCTTTTCCTTCACTTTATTGTTTCTTTCATGTCTTTAAATAACCGGGTGTTACAAGTCCACCCCCCTTATATAGGTTTCGTCCCTGAAACCTATTATTCCTCAAACAAATGTGGGTATTGTTGTCTCTTTTCATCTTCGGTCTCCCACGTAGACTCAGATCCCTTCCTGTGCTTGCACCATACACGCACAAGAGGAACTACTTTATTCCTTAACCTCTTCTCCTTACGATCAATGATCGCCACTCATTGTTTCACGCAATTGAGTTTTTCATCTACCTCGATATCCTCCAGTGGTACAACCATATCCTCATCTGCTAAGCACTTTCTCAAATAAGATACATGGAATGTCGGGTGAATTCCACTTAACTTATCTAGTAGCTCCAATATATAGGCCACCTCTCCTACTCGAGCAATGATTCGGAAAAACTCTATGTACATTGGGCTGAACTTGCCCTGCTTTCTGATCTGAATGATACCTTTCCAAGGTGAGACCTTCAACATAACTCTATCAACCACGAGCAACTCAATTGATCTTTGCCTCTTATCGGCATACGACTTCTTCCAATCCTTAGCTGCCTTCATAAAGGCTTTGATCCTTTCAAGATTCTTAGTCATAGCCTTGATCACCTCAATACTTCCCAACTCTTTCTGACTAATGTCACCCCAACAAATGGGTGTTCTACATATCCAACTGTATAGTATCTCATAAGGAGGCATGCCAATGCTCGCATGGTAGCTATTGTTATATGAGAACTCAGCTAACGGTAAGTGGTCGTCCCAACTTCCTCCAAAATCAATGATGCACGCCCGAAGCATATCTTCTAGCATTTGAATCATTTTATCTGACTGACCATCCTTCTGGGGATGATAACCCGTGCTAATATGTAACCTCGTCCCCATAGCATCATGGAATTTCTTCCAAAACATAGATGTAAACTAAGTGTCACCATCAGACACAATAGACACCAACACACCATGATGAGTTACAATCTATTTAATGAATAGATCCGCTAACCTCTCAAATGAATATGTTTCGCGGATCGGTAGGAAGTGAGTACTCTTCGTCAAGTGATAAACTATAACCTATATAGCATCATATCCTCATGTGGTACGTGGTAGCTTTGTAATAAAGTCCATGGTGATATGCTCCCACTTCCACTCTGGTATATCCAACGGTTGGATCTTCCCATATGGCTTGTGATGCTTGGCCTTTACTTGTAAACAAGTAAGGCATTTACTCACATACTCCGCTACATCGCGCTTCATACCCGTCCACCAATAATCCTTCTTCATGTCTTGGTACATCTTCATAGAATCAAGATGAATAGAGTTATGAGCTTCATCTATAATATTCACACGTAGATCCCCAAAACGAGGAATCCACTTCATCCAAATCGGCTTCTAACACCGAGTGTGTTTTCCCCTAACTCCGCGACCAGACCTCTCATTCTTTCAGAGTTAAGATGATCTTCTTTCAATGCCTCATCTTGAAACTCCTTAACTTGCTTTATCACATTAGAGGTCATAACCAACTGGTAGGCCTTCACCCGTATTGGCTTGGGTCTCTCCTTTCGGCTAAGGGCATCCGCCACCACGTGGGCTTTACCCGGATGATAATGGATCTCGCAATCATAATCTTTTATGAGCTCCAACCATCTCCTCTGCCTCATGTTCAAATCTTTCTACTCGAAGAAGTACTTCAAGCTCTTGTGGTCAGTGAATATGGTTGGCTCCAAATCTTTAATGCGAAGACCACAGTTGCTAGCTCCAAGCCATGAGTAGGATAATTGACCTCATGAACTTTCAACTATTAGGATGCATAGGCTATAACCTTTCCCCTTTGTATCAACACACATCCCAACCCCAAGTAGGTAGCATCTGAATAAACCACCAAATCCTCGCTTCCTTTAGGTAATGACAAGACTAGAGCTTGGGACAACCTCACCTTTAACTCCTCAAAAGCCTTCTCCTAATCTTGACCCCATACAAACTTCACATCCTTGTGCGTCAACTTGGTTAGTGGGGAACCTATCTTGGAGAAGTCTTGGATAAATCTCCTATAATAGCCTGCCAAACCCAAGAAACTACGAATCTCGAATGGCGTGTTTGGAGACTTCCATTGCATCACCGCCTCCACCTTTGCGGGTCCACCATATTCCCCTTGGGATTCACTACATGGCCCAAAAACTAAACTTCGCACAACCAAAATGCGCACTTTGAATAAATCAAGATATCATCAATAAACACAATCACGGGTTTATCTAACATCGGCCAACACACTCGATTAATCAAGTCCATAAAAGCAGCTGACGTATTGGTTAAACCAAAAGACATAACATGGAACTCGTAATATCCATAGAACGTGCGAAAAGCTTTGTTATGAATATCCTTCTCCTTCACCTTCAACTGATGGTAACCAGATCGAAGGTCTATCCTCGAGAACCAACTAGCACCCTGGAGCTGAGCAAATAGATTGTCAATTCTCAGTAAGGGGTATATATTCTTCACTATCAACTTATTCATCTCACGATAGTCTATACACATCCTCATTGTACCGTCTTTCTTCTTCAAAAATAAGACCGGAGCACCCGAAGTAGAGATCCTCAGTCTAATGAACCACTTATCAAGTAACTCTTGCAATTGCTCCATCAACTCCTTTATCTCAGTCGGAGCCAACCGATACGACGCTTTTGCAACAGGTTGGGTACCCGGTATCAAGTCAATCTGGAACTCAATCTCACGGTCCGGTGGCACCCCTGGTAAGTCTTCTGGAAACACGTCCGGAAAGTCACACACAACCGGTACATCGTACAGTTGTGGTGTTGGCGTATCCACATCCTTTACGTAGGCCAAGTAGGCACTACATTCACGCCTCATGTACTTTATTTCCACTTCCATCGAAATAACTTTCGAAATCGTCATGACTCGATCACCATAAACCGTCACCAAACTCCCATCAGGGGCTGTCAATCGAATCATCTTCTTGCGACACACAATGTTCGCCTGGTAGTCCGCCAACCAATCCATTCCTAGGACTACATCAATCTCGCCTAAGGTCATCACGAATGGTCTAACAGGAAACTTGTGACCTTCTAATTCTATGTCACAACCTTCTATCATCTCTAAGATCCTAGTACAGTTACATATTACAGTTTCTACATCAAATGGTGTATCCATACTCCTACTACTAACAGGTAATTTACCTACTACTAACAGGTAATTTAGCACAAAAAGTAGCAGAAATAAAACTTTTACTAGCACCAGAATCAAATAACACAGAAGCTAGAGTTTGGTTTACTAGAAACGTACCTGACACAACATAGGGGTCTGTCCTAGACTCCTCCTGCATAATCGTGAACGCTCTAGCCCTCGGCTTCTTACAATCCCTGCTCATATGGCCCTCCCCACCACAGTTAAAATATCTCCCTGCCTTGCATTCTCTCATCATACGGCTAGGCTTCCCACTCTTGAAGCACACGTTCAGTCCCCACCTACACTCCCCGTTGTGCTCCTTTCCACAATTACAACACATCTTCATTCCCACACCAGTTGTGACGACACGTCGATCATCCACCCATGCAACTTTGTTGTTTGGAGTGGTCCCACCACGTCCAAACCGCTTCCCGTTCCAATTTCGATCACCACCACTCTTCTTGCTGACTTCAGCCACCACCATAATTTGTTCATCATACAGCCTCCCCACCAAATCAACCGCCAACCTAAACGTGCTTGGCCGGGGCAGCGATCATGTGCCTACGGATATCCGTCGGTGGCCTTTGGATGTATCTCTTGATCTTTTGCAACAAAGGCATCACTTCATCCGGCACGAGCCATGCCATCTTATTGAACTTCGTGGTGTATTGTTGATGTGTCATGGTTCCCCCCTCCAGCTGCAGGAACTCCCTCTAGATCTTATCCATCTCCCTATAAGGACAGAACTCCTCAATCACCAATTTCTTCAACTCAGACCACCTCATTCTTCCATAGCCCGACTACCGTCAATTTGGACAATATTGTCCCACCAGCATAAAGCCGAGTCCACGAATGAGTGGATTGCAAACTTCACCTTTTGGTCTTCCTGACACTTGCTGAAGTCAAGTACAACCTCTATCTCTCTCACCCATCGGTGAGAAGAAACAATGCCATTACCTTCAAAGGTAGGGGCTTAAATCTTTGAAATGCCCTGTAGTTACAGCCTCGTTCCGCCTTTTGCACAGGCTCTTGTTCCTCCTCCTCATCATTAGAGAGAACCGTCTTAGTTTTTGGTTGATCCCGTCCTCCCGAGGACCTATTCCTCTCTCTCCTTTCTCTTTTCCGTACAGCCTTTATCACTTCTGTCACCACAGATGGCAAGATCGTCTACATGACTTCATGCACCTCTTCCACAACAGCCTCCTTCACTAAGGCTCTTAAGTTAGCACTCTCGTCCCCAGCCTCCAGACGAGGGGTCTCGGGTTCTTCATGAACCACCTCTTCTGCTCTAGGCCTTCCTCTTATGGCTCGTGGTTCAACACCACGTCCACCACGACCTCCACCATGTGAAGCCTTTGACGATCTACCACCGGCCATCCTTTAACACACTATAAGATTCAAGCGCTAACGCAGTCATTCAAGGGAATAGCTCAGTTTATGTCAAGTATAGTAAGTCCCTAACTACAGTGGCCAGTTGTGATTAGCCACTTACTTTACTCTTCATACCCTAAGCATTTCCTATCCTGACAGCATCAGTATCTAAATCTACTAAATGAACATAAACCACACAACATACGCACATAATGTCAGTTAACATTAAGAAAATACCTCATGGCACGCAGCTACTCGGACTGGCATCCCTTCCCTTTGTCCTATTTTTAGTTTAAGTTTCCTTTGAAAATTTTAACCCGCTTCACTTAAACTTTGGCTCTGATACCAACTTGTAAGGCCCCATTCCTGGAACGCCCACAGCTAGTCAATCATCACACATAAAAAATATATTTATATTAACTTAATCAACATTGCAGTGGAAACATTTAAGCAACCTTTTCATTTCATTATAATTGCTTTTTGCAAAATAATACATCGTTGACTGATTACAAAATAACTCATTTCTTTACATCACAAAAACATTATACAAATGGATGCCATCCAAAATAAGCCAAGTAGCCGTCTCGTGCCACCCTCAGCAACCATTACCTGCCAACTGGAAACACATAAAAGTCAACGTTACTGAGTGAGTTCTAGTTTTAAAATAAAATATAATTTACTTCCTTTCAAAACCATACTTTACATTCTTACACGATCGAACATAATACATACACATAGATAATATCATTATTATCTTCATCATTCGTAACATCTACCAATTTTGGAAAATAGAAACCCGAACACGAATCCGTTTAGCTCAATTTTTGGAAAATCAAATACATTAGTTAGAAATTTAATTTATTTTAATCCATGAAAAACAATAATAATACAATTTATTCAACTTCCATTTATTAAATCATTTCATGATAATTTCATGATTTATAGAATAAAAGTTTATAAATTCATGAAGTTTATTTGACATTTATGAGTTTTAATTATAAAACTAAAATAAATGATTAAAATACAATATCATTATTTTTACAAATATGTAAGGTCTATAAAATGTTATTAACATCTATAAGATTTTAAATATTCAATTAAAATAAATAATCAAATTACAAGTTCTTATTAGATTTATAAAGTCTACATAGATGTAATAAAAAAGAAGTTGTTAAATTAAAATTAAAGTTTTCATAATTTAAAGTTTAAATTGTAATATTCTTTAATTTATTTAATTTTATATTTATTTCAATTTCCAATCATAACCCCTTTTTAAAAGACTATAACTCATCATTAACACCATTCATAACCTACTCCTAACCTCAACTATAGAAGCAAGTCTTAGGCCTCACTTTTCATTTGCTCATTCTCTAAAAATCTCACTCTCATACCTTTCTTTCCCATTGGTTATGATCAATTGAATAATTTTATTTTACAAGAAATTTCAAGATTTCTTAATACTAAGGTAATCTTTTATTGCTTTTATATTACACAGTTCCATCATCCTAACATCCAATTGTTCTCATGACTTCATGTTCTTACTTTTATTCTTTCTTCTACTAAATCTATTTTAATTTTAATCGTTATAATTTTATCATTAACATTTTAATAATTACTAACCTTATAACAATCACTAACACCCCTAAATCAATCTAATAACACACTAACATAAATAAACAATCTCGTTTGCATATGGACGGCTATGCCGCCGCATTCGGTTATTGCACAAGATTATTTTTATAAATTATGGCTATGACAAAGTCTTAAAACATTTTTATAACTCAAATGAACACTAATATACCATATATTGACATAATAAATTGTTCTAACCCGTTTCATGCTTTAACGATTTTAAAAGTGCACATAAGTGCCTTACTACAATTCTGGCATAATATAATCTTAATTAACCAACCATAATTTGATCATAAAAATTAAATTTTAGTAAACTCAGATTCCAATGTTAAGTTAATTGAATTAACTTTTCAGCGACATTTTATACGTCTTCAAACTCAATCGCACGACTCAACAATAGTCTTCGCAAGACAAGTGCGCATTTCAGCACCTTCTGTCTTGTGCTGCTTGTTTGACATATTTACGGATTTTTTCATAAAAATATTTCTGAATGAAAGTTGTCCGGGAGACTTTAACCTAGTTAAATTTAAACTTTTATAATTTTATGAAACCGTTTGCTATTTTAAAAATCTGTCAAACACATACGGAACATTCTGTCAAGAATCCAAAATTGGTACAATAATTGTTCTTCAATCTACCTTTCGCTTATTGGCATTCCTAAGCATCCTAATTTCTTGTAATGAATTCCAACTTTAAGTTATTGTTTTTTATCATTTAGGACATCACCTTTAACTCTTGACATCGAAGCTTTCTTATGTACTCTACAACCATCATAATAAATGTGAGTTTCCCATGTGAGTTCTCCATGCCCCCTTTTTACTTTATTTCACACCTTTTGGGGTGAAACATGTTAACCTTATAAACTTACACTTGTAAACATCTTGATACTTGTAAATGCACATGCAATTCATCTTTACCTTTTTGTCATGGTTATTGGTATTATTGTGAGTGTTATATGAGATACATATTTTGTTTACAATCATTAAATATTGATAGCCTGGCAACGTCTTAGATCTATAGGCCTAACAAGCCTATTTGGTGCTAAAGCCGATGTATTTCCTGGCTCCTGATCACGTATGACTTGTTCATCATGGGAACCAAGTACACTTAGCCAATGATATAAACTTGTAATTAAGTCGAGGTTTGATTGTAGCTGTATGTGTTCTATAAACTTGCATAATTCATAACCATTGACATGAATTGCTAATTGTAAATCTTATATATATATATATATATATATATATATATATATATATTATATATATATATATATATATAATATATATATATATGTTTAACCCTTGAGAACTCACCAACTTTCAAAGTTGACCCTTTATTTCTAACATGTTTTAGGTTTGCTACTTGAGGATCTCTCCATGCTCATATAGGACTTGGACTTAGTTTAATTGAAAATCTTATGTTATTGTTTATATCTTGTTTGTATTGTAATGATTTAATTGTCTTGTAATGTTCAATAAAAATGATATTTAATATTATTTCAACTTATTAGTTCCATGTGCTATGAACAATCGTTTCACATTCGTCCGCCCCGATGATTCCGCCGTCGGTCAGAGTGTGACATCATTCGTTTGTTATCATTCATTTTCATTTGCTTTCATTCGTAAACTTCCTTACTTATCTTTCGTACGTTTGTTATTTCCTATGACATGTACAGTACACCGAACATGGTGTGGTGCACGAAGCTGCTTATTGGGCCTGAGGTCTTTCATTGACCTTGAATATTGTGCACGAAGCTAACTCCAGTACCTAGGGCAAGTACATTCATCACTGTCATTTCTCTTTCTTCCGGAACAATGTCATATGATATACCCTAAACATTGTGCATGAAGCTAGTTACTGGGCCTGATGTCTTTCATAGACCTCTAACATTATGCACGAAGCAGACTCCAGTACATGGGGTAAGCGGTAAGGATCCCATACATATGGTCAATCAGAAAGATTAGACCCTAGTATGCATCCTTCCAGGGTAGCTAACACGCGCAGAGTTGAGCTAACACCCTTCAGTGGGTGTGAACCTCCATACTTTGCTTGCAAGACTTTCTTATTTTCATTCATTCATTAATGCATGCATTCTTTCATTACATTCCTCTTTTCGTTATCTTTCACTTTACGTTACATAATACTTGTCATTTCCTTCATAAACATTCAACGTAAAGCCACGGAAAATAAACGTACATGACAAGGAAAATAAACACAATCATACAACACATCACCATACAAGGCACTATCATACCTAACATTACAATCATCATACATGCCATAACATACCCCATACATCATCAAAAGTCAACTTAGTTCACCCCCGGGAACATCTCAAATCAAAGCCTACATTTCACTTTTTTCCCAAAAATCAGAAAAATAATCTAAGTCTTAGGCGCATGGATTTTCAGTCGCATGCGGAACACTTAGGCGCATGGGGAACTTTCAGGCACATAGGCACTATTGGGGCAGATGGGCAACACTTTAACCAATTCTGGACAAATTCTAGGCGCATGGACACTATGCAGGCACATGAGTGACTAAGTGCATGGGTAGTCTAGGCGTCTGGACACTTAGTAAATTCAGCATTTTCCAGGCACATGGCTACTATTTGGGCACATGGGGTATTGGGCGCATGGGAACACTTAGGCAATTTTTACCGTTTGGCGCATGGGCCACTATTTAGGCGCATGGGCAGTCTAACTCACACTTAAAGAACTAAATTCAGTTCCCAATCATCATTAAACATGTTCTAAGCTTAAATCTTACATTCTAAGCCATATAAACACATTTATAACATCATCATAACCATTAACACACCCAAATCAAACCCCACCCGCAAACACATACACATATACATACATACATACGGGTGAAAACCCATTTTTATAAAAAAACGTTCATACATGCATTTCCAGCCCCAAATCAGTTTAAAACAAGTAAAAAGGAGGTTCTAGAACTCACCTTAGCAGCCTTTGGGGTATGAATTCTTTCAAAACCCATTTGCTACAAGTTCAACACCTAAAACCTACCATAGCACACACAACCGAGCACACAAACACAAATGAGCATAAAACCGAGGCTAAGGCCAGTTAAGAACATTATAAAACCATAAATTATTACCTTCAATTCAGATTCGTTCTTCTTGTTCTTCAAAAATCCAAGAGTTTCAACTCCTTTCTTTCTCTCTCTACAAAGATCCGAATGATAAAGGTGTGGTGTGACCATTTAGGTGGCCATACCACCTTTATTCACCAACTTTGAAAGTTTTGTCCTTCTGGACACTTTTTACCCCTTAAATTGGGTTTTGTATATTTTCTTTACTTTCCTTCACTTTATTCTTTCTTCATGTGTTTAAAATAATCGGGTGTTACATAACTAACCATAAGAATGAGTTTATTCTAATTTCTATAGTTACAGGATGGAGAGTTTGCATCAACTATTGCAAACTCAATGGTGCCACATGGAAAGATCATTTCCCTCTATCCTTCATTGGTCAAATGCTTGAAAGATTATCTGGAAAAACTTTCTACTATTTCCCCGATGGTTTCTCATGTTATTTCCTAATTCTTATTGCTCCCGGATATCAAGAGAAAACAACTGTCACATGTCCATATGGCATATTTGCTTATGGGCGAATGCATTTTGGATTATCTAATGCACCTGCTACACTCCAAAGATGCATAGTAGCAATCTTTCATGACATGATCGAACATTTAATGGAAGTTTTCATGGATGATTTCTCTATCTTTGAGAACTCATTTGAATGATATCTTGAAAATCTAAAAAGGATGTTGGTTAGATGTGAAGATTCTAACATATTACTTGTCTTAAATTAGGAAAGGTGCCACTTAATTATTGAATGAATAGCATTAGGACATAAAATATCTCGAGCAAGACTTGAGGTCGGTGAAGCCAAAGTCGAAACTATTTCCAAACTTCAACATCCCACAATTGTGAACGCAATCAAAAGCATCCTAGGTCATGCAGGATTCTACCAATGTTTCATTAAATATTTTTAAAAATTACACGACCAATGACTCAACTCCTTGAATAAGATGCACAATTTGTATTTTCAATGAGTGCATTAGTGTATTGAATTTGTTGAAGGAGAGGTTGGTAATAGCTTCGATCATGATTTCCACTAATTGGACATTACCATTTGAACTCATTGTGATGCAAGTGACTTCATGGAAGTAGTCGTGTTAGGCCAATGAAAAGACAAACAATTTCATCCAATTTACTATGCGAGCAAAACCTTAAACGATTGGCCGGAAAACTATACCACCACTGAGTAGAGCTTCTTGCGGTAGTTTTTGTATTTGACAAATTCCACTCGTATCTGGTCCTTTAAAAAACAATCGTTTATACAGATGATGTAGCCCTTCATTATCTGTTCAGCAAACAAGATGCAAAGGCCGAGACTGATTTATTATATACTTCTACTTCAGGAATTTAACATTGAAATTTGTGATAAGAAAGAACCAAAAAATCTAGCAGCCGATCATCTCTCGTGTCTTGAATATTTAAATCCTCACAGTTTGAGGAATCCAAGATAAACGACAAGTTTCCTCACCAATTCCTTATGCACATCCAATCTTCAATCGATGAACATACTTGGTTTACCTATTTCGCAAATTTCTTGGCAAGCGGAATCCTCCTCAAAAGAATGACTTATGAGCAAAAGAATAAATCCTTTGCTAAAATTAAGTATTACTATTATGAAGAACCATATGTATTTGGAATCGGTGCAAACTAGATTATCCTAAGATGTGTTTACGAAAGTGAACAAATTCTAAAGCACCATGATGAAGGACCTATAAAAAGACACCATGGATCAACCCTAACAGCTAAGAAAGTCTTTGACTTTGGATTCTACTAGCCCATGATCTTTAAGAATGCTCACAACATGGTACGTACCTATGATGCATGTCAAAGAGCAACCCAATATTTCAACACGGGATGAGATGCCTTAAAACCCTATTCAAGTGTGTGGGGTATTTGATATATATGGTATTCATTTCATGGGGTCATTCCTTGTGTCGTTTGGCGATCATTACATTTTGGTAGCAGCTGATTACGTCTCAAAATAGGCTGAAGCTCAAGCCTTACTTACAAATGATACAAGAAACATTGTCAGATTCCTCAAGAAACTATTCCCTCGTTTTGGTGCTCCCAAAGCTTTAGTTAATGACTACAGAATGCATTTCTGTAATAACCAGTTATAAAGAGCAATGGTTCGTTATGGTGTGCACCATCACTTTACCACTACTTATCATCCACAATCAAATAGAAAAGCTAAAGTTACTAACTAAGGCATCAGATAAATCCTCGAAAAGCCCATAGGTCAAAATCACAAGGATTGGTCTACTAAGCTACATGATGCATTATGGGCTTTTTGAACAACCTATAAAACTACCATCAGCACCACATTGTTTAAACTGGTTTATGGGAAGTCTTTTAATCTACCTGTGGAACTCAAACACAAGGCCTATTAGGTACTCAAAGAAGCAAACCTAGACTAAAACTTTGCAGGTAAAAATCAATTTCTACAAATCCATGAACTCGAGGATCTAAGAGAACAAGAATATGAGAATACTAGGGTTTACCAGGAGAAGACAAGAAATTCCATGATTCTTGATTAAAGAACACTAAAATATTTCATGTGGGAGAATGTGTGTTACTGTATAACTCTCATCTATGTTTGTTTATTGGAAACCATATAATAATGGACTAACCAAGATCTTCTCGGAGGAATTGCACCTACGCCACAAATAAGACTAGGTGTGGGGAAGGGTCGTGGTGAAGACCCGAAACTGAAACATGACACTTTACATAGGGTTTTCTTTAGATTTTTAACTTGTTTAGGACCTCACAAGCCAAAAATGAGGTCAGGAGCCATGTAATACACCCCCATGCCTGTGGAAAAAAATTTCCACGATCTCCGCTGGCGACTCTAGAATGTTGTTTGTTGAATTTAAGACAAAATCTAGTGAACATAGGGACGTGTCTGGCCAAGCACACACACGTGATCAACTTTCCCAACCTGTATATACATATATATATATGTATATATATATATATATATATATGTATATATATATATATGTATATATATATATACCATACTTGTTCTAGGCTTTCATCACCATAATTCATGCTTAAAAACATAACAAAATGAAAGAATCAAGCCACGAAAGTTCAAGCTATAAACTTGTGAAGAAATTGCATTTTGAAATGCGAGAGCCGACAATGCAAGAATATTTCTACATGTTACACGAACTATCAAACAATTGACTGAAATAAACCTAGTCACAACCCAACGCCTAGCTAAACTCATCCAAAAACTTTCAAGAGATGGGCGAAGAAGTCGTTTACGTCAACCATCAGCTTACGGAATTAAGGAACCACACTTCACACTGTCCCATCCTAATCCTTACACATGAAATGTGCAGAGGTTACTTCTAAAAGCATTTCATGATGTGTTATGTGCATTGGCACGCATTAAAGAGTCTAGTTTTGCAGTCTTCGACTCTCGGCTTTACGTATTATGTAAGCATAGGACTTTAGGCAATGTAATTGTCTTTTGGCTTGTTTTAAATAATCTAGGACTATTTTCCTACCTTTTCTGGTGATGTGGAAGTGATAAAACATAATTGGGAAAATAACGTAACGCGAAACACATAAAACGGAACAACAAATAGCTGAAAACCTGGTAGCACCCACGCCCCCATGCCTAGGGAGGCACACCCCCGTGACCAACTATCATGACACATTCTGACTTGTTTCAGCAATTTGTCTTGTTCCCCATCAATTCTAAATGTTAAAAACCAAATGCATGCCATTTATCTTCCTCATTCATTTCCATTTTAAACACATATTATTTTCCTTTCTTATTTTCAAGTATAATTCCACTTCCTTTCAAGTTTTATTGTTCCAGAGGTTATTATTGTTAATTCCTACTTATAATGATGGTTATCTACATGTAGTTAGGTGATTAGGGCTCTAAACAACCAAAATCCTAGCCATTTATATGTAAAACCTTGTAATCAATGTTATATGGAATGATGAATGTATACATTAAGCCTTCTTTTTCTTGTTTATATTATAGCTAATTAGTATGTTATTGATTGTGTTTAGTTAATTTATTGTTGTTTGTGCTTTTCTTTAGGTTGTTAACATGACTATCTTAATAAATTGTGGTTGAATCATTGTTAAATACACTCAAATTACAAGCGTTTAATTTTTCCAATAGGTAGTTTTAACACTTTAAATACTTTAAGTAACTTGAATTATTAGCAAGTGACTAATATGATACATGTGTAATCTTTGATTTTTAAAGCAAGAGAACCTTAAACCCATTTTAATCAAAGGTTCACAAACAAAACCATATGTGCTCGAGTCAACATTTCACACTTCAAATGTTGACCGCACCCCATGTATCACGAGTCACACCCCCACATTAAATAGTTTTTTCTGAATGTCAAAACATTAACTCTTTTAAACATGAATTTAACACATATGGTGTGATGTCTCATTTAAACCCATGCATGTTTACTTACATAATGAAACTGTTACAGAAATTCATTTTGGATGGTTTAATTTATTTGCTTAAAATTTCAGTACTATGAATCATCCTTATCTACAATTTGAAAGGAACCGTGAAAGGTGGGGTCATAATAGTTACAAAGATTGTTATAAGGAGCTGAAAGATCATATAAGCAGGACAATGAAGACACCTTGGTAGCTGTTGGACAGCTAGAAAGATACAATAATCTATTGAGTGTTCAGTACAAATGTTTATTTTTCACAAAATAAACCTTCTGTTTATGAACTATCTATCAAATTTTTGGCATCTTTTAGATTCAACATGAAAGACTCTAGCCCATGGGATAATTAAGCAGATCCATTTTGACTTGGGTTGGCAAAAAACATCCATTTATTTTTTTGTCAATCTAGGTATCTATACGAAACAAGAAATGGAGAATGAAGCAATATCAGGATTGCTAACATACCACACCTTTTCGGACGAGGAAAGTAAAGACGCTGAAATTGGTGCCATGTGAAAGGAATTTTGGAAGATAATTGAAACAGGGGTGTTAAACTCGATTAAAACCAAAAGCAGTCAGATACAAGACCCGCTGCTAGAAGTCTTCTTCGTCATCTAATAACAGCTAGTGGTCAAAGTGAATGAGTTGTTATTTTGAGAGACTTATTCACTTTATATCGTATGGTGAATCATCTTCCATGCAATGTTAGGTATTTGTTTTGTAATTTGTTTTTTAGGTATACAACTACAAGTGCTCTGACACCCATGTTTGGAGGAAGCTAGATTCTAAACTTGTTTGAGAGTTATGGGTGTAACACAGAAGGAACTAAAAGAGTGATTTCAAGATTGTTTCACTTGAGCATTTGCACAAGCATTTACATGATCATAAACCTACCAAATGGATAGCGGAAGTTTATGGACAAAAATGAATGAATCTGGGACCCGACGGATCTCGAAGAATATATCATGCAACTATGCAAGACGGTCATTTGAATACACACAACAAGCATTCAACCAAGTTGAAAATCTGCATTCCAAGCCCATGACCTGAGCAACGATGTCATGTATATTAGGAACCGGATGTATCACGAGTGGGGGACATCCCTCCATAAAGCCCCTAAAAACCGCATCGCTTTCTAGGGCTGGGGCACAAATATTTTGTGCCAATCTATCTTTTAATTTATGTTATTTTATTTATTTTGTGTGATTAGAATTTTAATAAATTCAACAAATTAATGATATTTCAGGTGATCCCGATGATTCTCACAATTAAAGGTAGCTATGGGTATTGGGCACAAGTGTCCAATTCATCATTTTTAGGGAGTTATTTCATTATCATTCTCTATTTTAAATTGTTAATCAAATTGAGGATAATGTGAATTTTAAGTGTGGAGATGTGATATTTTACACATTTGACACTTTGCTAAAAGAGGTTCGAATTCAAAATTTCTATAAAAATAACATAACCATTAATTTTTATGACAAAACACCAACATTTTAAACAATTTTGATAAACCAAATTACAAATATATGTTTCTGGGAAGTAAATAAGTGAAACCCAAAATAAACTTGAAAAATGCTTTTTGTGATATCTGTAAAAGCAATGGTTTAGAAAAAAATATTTAAATATGTGAAATGAAATACTTTTACCCAATTTCATCCGTATATGAGTTTATTTTTTATCCTCAAATAGTTTTTGCGGTCATGCAATTCTACTTTCATTCTAGATTTAATTGAGGGTGGTTTAAGGTACGTGTGATTAGAACTTACTTTATGTATACATTCAAGACTTTAATTAGTATTTATTGCAAAAAAATAATTTAGGAATTAGGAAACCATAATCATTCAAGCCCCAACCATTTTTCATTTAATTTTCCTTACCCTAACGTTAACCCTAGGTATCCCCGTTGGGATTAAACATTTTTATTTCTTGATTACCCGAACCACAAAGTCACCAAACCAAAAGTCTTCAACAAAACCTATTTTTATTTAAAGACACATTTTGGCTTATAAAAAAACAAAGAAAATATGAAAAAAATTTGGTCTTTTACAAGCAGACCTAAAATAAAAACTCAAATGCATTCTTTTTATTTTAATTTCCTTTGTTGCATTCACCATGTAAAAGCAGGACGTCCCCCGCAAATTCGTGAACAACTTTTCAATCTCACGTTCGATGCAATAAAGAAAAGTCAAAAAAACTAACAAGTTACACCATTTTTTGGAATTTCAAAAAATGCTATAAAGACGCATATAAAAAGATACAAAAGATGCCCGAATCGTGGAAACTGGTCCCACAATGGATAATGCAAAAAGAACCAAACCGAGTCCAATAGGAATACAGGAGAACTGACCCGATTGGGTGCTGTTAGGCTTCAAGCCAAACAATCATTACAATAGGAAAGTTCCGTGTATATTTGGATGAAAGACGAAGTAAGGTTTTTGAAAGTAAAATACGGTCTTGACAGCCAGACCTTAAATGATTCCTTAAGTTATCATTTCACTTCTAGCTTGCAGTATTGTATAAAAAATTTATTCCTTTCCTTGTAGTTTATGTTATAAAAATAAGCCAAGACCTTCGTATTTAGCATTTAGCCATTTTTCAAACAATTCATACCTGAGATCGAGCCAAGCTACAACCCATCAAAAAGCTAATGATTTATGCAAGTAAATATCTTATTAGGATGAGATTTGATCACTTAACAAATATATGATTTCACACATATTCATACTAGGCAATTGAGCATATTAGTCATACTTATCTTGATTATGACTCCATATATTTAGCCAAGTGTGAGTGCATCCTATCAGAATTATGGATTTTTACATATTAATAATCATTACTAACTAATGAATTGGTTGCTAGTGTATCATTCTACATATGCTTAAAATATTCACATTTGGATAAAATAAGTTTACTCACGTATTTCCCGAAAGACATATTAATCATTTGATTAATTTGGTTTTTGGTGCAATTAACATATAAAGAAATTTTTGCTTAAGGACAAGCAAAGTTCAAGTGTGGGGATGTTTTATGTGATCTAAATTATACATAAAAACCCTATCAAAAGCATATCAACTATTCCTTAATATATACCTAAAACTGTTGAAAATGTACTTAAAAATATTAAATTGTTTTTTAGGTGTTCAAGAGGGCAAGATGGACAAAAGATGCAGATTTGACTATAATTTGAAGAAAACCAAGCTTTGAAGTCCAAGCATGGGGTCGTGCCTCATTAAGCATGTCCGCATAACTTGCCTGTAACACACCCCATGTGTCACAAGGATGTGCCCCACCTCAAACACGGGGCCATGCCCCATTTCACACGGGGTCATGCCCAACACGTCCTGCGTGTACGAACCAAGTAACTTTAGTAAGCATTGTACTAGCACAGGTCCATGTCATTTAGGTGCACGGTCATGCTTAAACACTCCAGAAAGCCTATAAATACAGGCCTAAGTCCCTCATTTGGGCAAGCTTTTGAAGGGGAGTTACTCTACTGAATTCTCTCAGGAATCAAGTGTTGAAGACTATTAGGAGGCTCGAGAGGTGCATACAACATATGAAAGAAGCTTGGGATTGTCTAAAAGTCATCCATTGTGAATCACCAATTTGATTGTTCCATTTCACCGATGATTTCATATCTATCGTCCACGTTACTTGTTGTTATTTTCAATCTTATTCTAAGCTAAACTCTTATTATCATCCAAATTTATGAAACTTATGTAATTTGTTATGAACTAATGGTGTGATTTATGTTATGTTAATGTTATAGTAATCTTGAGTAAGCTTTTGACGGGTAGCATACATTTGAATGGGAAGTTATTAACTTATAATTTGTAATTGTGAATGTCATGCAATGTAGAAAAACGTATGAACTAACTTTTACTCACGGAAATAGTCTTCAAAACAAATCTGTGCCTAATTAACAGGAAATGGTTATTAGAAATCATATAACGTTAGGTTCTTGATCATTCGCGAGTTCCCTTTTATTAGTTTGAGAAATCTATAGTAATTGTTATGATTTTTTAAAATTAATGGTATCTTAAAAATGAAATTGATCAATTCTTTTCCTAACGTTAATTTATGTTTTTAGAAATCGCATGTTAAAAGATTACACTAGATTTACCTACATTACTAGTGGCTTTGATTGATTAGTACCGTAAGTTACTCATATTGGTGTCGTTGTCACTACGGAGCTGGCAAACTAGAAATCCGCATTGCCTCATGTTTATAAACATCAACATAACTACTTCAATTTATATCTTTAGTCACATTATGATATTCATCACAGTTATATAAGTGTAATCTAATTTGGATGGTAGCCCTTGATTCCTTATTTTAAAACCCAAAAGTTTTAATCTTACTTTTACTTTTAGTTTAATAATTGTTTTTAAACCCTAAAAATCTTGATTACATTAATGGATCTTATCATTTTTTCAAAACCAAATCAAATCTGGTAGTCAATCATAAAGATTTTATAGTAAGCTCGATGTGTCCTCAAATTGATACTTCCTTCTTACCATCATTATATTACCACACGATAGGTACACTTGTATTTTGTGTGTGTTGTATAATATATATATACAGTTGCATGCTTAATATCATTAATACATACCCTTAAATGTGCCTATTCACACGTCTACCATTATAAACCCTAACATCCAACTATATGAAGATATTTGTATGTATGCATATCAAACCCAAAACATTTAACTATATGAAGATAGGGCATGTAGGCCTTTTTTTAAAGAGATCTCAAGCACAAATTCTTGAAATGGTGCAAAATGCCAAAATACAATAATTATTCTTTTCTTGAACATCAAATTTCTTTTTCTGAATTATTTAAATTTTTAATCATATTTTAGGGTGTATACAAATCTACCCCTTTATTTTGGTATTGTTCTCGAAACCTACTATTCGCTAAACAACTGAGAATAGTATTACCACATCTCATCTTCAGATTACCATTTGGACTCTGATCCTTTTATGCGCTTCGATCGAACTTTTACTTGCTTCATCACTATATTCCTTGAAGTGTTCTCTTTTCTAACTTATTGAGTGACAAATGTGAATCATCTTTGTCGAGGCATTTGCATAAGTGCTACACATGAAAAGTTGGATGAATTTCACTAACTCTTATGGTAAAGGCAACACGTAGACTACCGATCCACCATGGGAAATGATCTCAAATGGTCTAAAGTAAATTAGGCTAAGCATGCCCTTTTGTGGAATATAATTATTCATTTCCAATATGAAACTTTCAATTACCTTATCGCCAACCTAAACCTTAACGGATCTTCGTTTGCTTATTGGTAAATTACTTTTGTTAGTATTTGGCAACTTTCATATAAGCTTTAATCCTTACTAAATCTCCGGTGGTAGCGCAAATAACCTCAATATTTCCTCTAGTTCCTTATACCTGATGTCGTGCCAACATATGGGGTCCTTCACCTTCTATCTTACAACATTTCATATGGAGGCATATTGATACTAGAATGATAGCTATTGTTGATCGAAATTCAACAAAAGGTTAACTATCATCCCACCATCAAATAAAATAAATAATGCATGCTTGAAGGATATCTTCCAACATTTAAAAGTTCCCTTATGTTGACTATGTGCCTAAGATGGTATGAGGTACTAACGTGTGACTTTGTTTCCATTGCATCATGAAACCTCTTCAAGAAAATATATCTAAACTAAGTGTCTATGTGAGAAATAATAGAAAATAATACACGATGTTGTGGCACAATCTCCTTGCTAAACAATTCTACTAGACTACTTGATGAATACGTCTCCATGAGTGTTAAAAAATAAGCACCCTTGGCTAGTAAGTCTAGCACAACCCAAATCACGTTAAACCCTCTGGTAGTGAGAAGAACTTTGTTATGAAATATATTATAATATGTTCCTATTTCGACTTA
The DNA here is from genome assembly GCA_025506515.1 of Flaveria trinervia. Taxonomy (NCBI): domain Eukaryota; kingdom Viridiplantae; phylum Streptophyta; class Magnoliopsida; order Asterales; family Asteraceae; genus Flaveria; species Flaveria trinervia. Next base: position 68,829,794 of record CM046447.1, on the reverse strand, counting down.
GAAATATCTAGAGGTGGGCCTTCCTAAAAGGTATTTGATACCTAGCTTTCACTTGTAGACATATCAAACATTTATCTACATATTTAGTTATGTGATGCTTAAATCCCAACCAAAAGTAGTTCTCTTTAGATCTTAATACATCTTTGTAACTCTTGGATGGATAGAATAGCATGAGTTGTGAGCTTCATATGAAACGTTCTTGTTAGAACCGTGTACGTACGAAGTACTAACTGATAATGAGTGAAACGAGATCAAATAGTGCAGAATCCTATTTGATTGGCGATCCAATAAGTAAGAATGCAATCCCGATCAATCTAACAATTAATGAAACGTTAAGAACGAGTAGAACAAGATCAGATGTGAACTATGAACTTGGAAAAGGCTTTCTGGACGTTCTGGACGGCTAGGTTACGAGTATGTGTCGAAATTCCTCAAGTCTATCGAATTCTTATGTTTTCCATGAATTAAGTGGTATTTATAGGTTGGGGTTTTCCAATCGTACGACTGAACCATTAGCATGGTTCAGTCGTGCGAATAAATCATGCGATTGATCCATACGCACCACTGAAGGTTCAGTCGTGCGACTGAATCAATCTTTTGTGTTAATCGTGCGACCGATCCAGTCTCCTGGTTTAGTCGTGCGACTGGTCTATTAGCTTGAGATATTCATGCATATGGTCCATTAGCATGGTCCATTCGCATGAAGACTCATACGACTAAGTTTGAGACATTTCTCAATCATTATTGACTAAGAACTATGCACAACAACCACAAACCTATATAGTTAGTTCAATATACTATATCACAGAATAAACAATTAAACATTAAACATTATAAGCATCAATCACATATTGTATTTCATTCAACTCATTCATTACATATGTGTAAGACATTAAAGACATTTACATTAAGCTCATAAACTAGGTACGTATGTATCAACAAACTCTCCGTTAGACCTAGTTTCCTTTAACGTGTGACATTCTTCATAAGCTCCTCAAATTTCTTGAAATTTTCCTCTCTTGTAACTCCTGGATGTATTTCAAATGCGTAGCAGAGTCGTATAACGTTCTGGAACTGGAGGGCTTGTACAATATCTTGCGCGTCATAGAATAGTGGCCACTTGTACAATGTGTAGACATCTTCTGCAGACAAGTTCGTAAGCCATATTGGGTCGAATACCCGGATAGTTTCCATTTTTCCTTCTCTATTTAGAACTATGACCGCTTCGCCTATTCTCCAATCATAATACCACCATTTGAAATGTGGAGTGAAGTCCTGAGGCATTTCCCGTAAGGGAACCTTGGACATTGTGCGTGGGAGACTCCCCTTCAACACGACTTTAGGCTTTCCAGATATGGGATCCACTTCAGACCTACGAATGTACCTCTTCGGTTGTTGAGGTCTGAAGTTTACCTATCTGGTACGGTATTCCTTCTTTAGAGCAGCCTCAAACCAGCCTGACATCTTTCTAGGATCAGCATATAGCAGATTTAAGCATGCCAGTTGATTGAGCTTAGAACTTGGGAGAGTCTTTAGATCATGTGGATATCTGAGATACTATATTCCCTTCTCCCTTTTTACAGCATAAACATTTAGATCCTCAAAATACGCCCACGCAATAATCTTGCCAGACACCTTTAGATGTTTCTTGACATTATAGAGTTTGGTGTAGGCGTTTTGCTTTTGAACTGTGTGTTGGGCTTGTATTTCAGCAAAACAAGCTGCCCATTCAACCTTCTTGATCTCAACATCTGCATCCGAGGCTTGGGCTTGGCTTTCTTCTTATCTGTTTCTTTCTCTATCTCATCCAGTTTGTTAAATGTAGCACTGTCGATAGTGTCACCCAAGTCGAGGATCACATTGCCCTCTCGTTCAGTGTACTCTGGATAGTGTTCAAAGGTGACATCCTCTATCTCTATTTCATCAATGTCGTTTAGCTCGTCATCACTCATAACATCAACCTTTGGAGCGTCTTCGATGAGCTTGTCAGGATTCAGTCTGAACATCTCTGCAAGTTGCTAATCGGTCAGGTCGTGTATGATTTCTCCTTGTTCGAGAGTGTAGCTCACTGACCTTCTTTCAATCCCTTGCAAATCAATAATCATTGTGAAGTGAAACTTGATTTGCTGAAGGGGAGAAATATCTTATTCATCTTGCTGGAACGTTTTATCTGCTTGATTTAAACATTTAACATATCAATCATTAGTAATTAATCGAGACATTTAAGCATAGATAAACATAAATAATCATAAATTACATCAATTTAATATTTGAATCAAGTACAAAAGTTTTCTAAATACAAAACATCTAATCTTACTTTTATCTTGACCGGTCAATTCTTTAACAGCAGGGGCTGAAGATGATGCTCCTTGATCTTGTGCTCTTTTAGTGAGCCTTTCTTGACCCTGAGCAGAGGTTGATGCAGCAGCATCACCTTCTTCATCATCATCAACTCCTCTCTTCTTTCCCCTCGATCCTTCATCATCACCTTCATCTTCTTCACTAGACTCATCATCATCATCATCATCATCATCACCTTCCCTGATCTTCAGAGGCTCATCTTATGATCCTTTAAGTTTGAGCATGATCTTCTTATTATTTGCCTCCAAATCCTCAATCATCTTAACCGAATAAGCATTCTGCTCCTGCAACTATATAATCTGTTGAGCTTGAGCAACATTTAGCTCCACAAGCTGGTTTAGCTATGCAGCTCTTTGCTCATTGATAGCTAACAGCTTTAGCACCATCCAGTTTAGGTTGGCTAGTTGTTCCTCTACCCCGATGGAGGGTAGAGTTGATCCATGGTTCAGTGGGACGTGAGCAGATGTCCCGGCTCGTTGGGTGGTGGTGGTGGTGGCGGATGTGGTGAATATGGGTGGTGGAATAGGAGTGGATGGTGAAGGAGTGATTGTGGTAGTGGTGGTTGGAAGTGTGGTAGTGATGGTGAGAGGTGTGGTAGTGGTGGTAGGGAGTGTGGTAGTGGTGGTGGTAGCTGTGGTGGATGTGGTGGTAATCAATGTAATCCTCCTCCTCTTGCTCTTCATCCCACGGGGCTAACTCATCCTCTTCTTCCTTCAATGCTTAGAAGAGGATGCTCCCCCTAGGCTGATGGGATGGTCTGAGATGCATAATGGATTAGTATGAGCAGTAGCGGCATCCCCGGACTCACCCTGGTGTCCACCAACCACCACCAGCCCTCTCTCAGTGGCAACAACCTTGCTGCCCACTGTCCTCACCAGTGGCTCCTAATCCGACTCTTCTTCCTCATCTATCTGAAAGTTGGGGTGGATTGGAGCATGTTCGAGTCCACCCGGAGCCTCACCGCCTTGACCATCACCATGGTCATCGTCATCGTCATCTGAATCATCAGTTGGTAGAACAATAGGCTCGACGTTCGAATCACTCTCATCGTGACGCCACTTCTTATAAGAAGGCGCCACATAATCAGCACTGGCCAAGTGCCCCAACAATCTCCTAACAGGGGGTTTCACCTGCTTCCCCCTTCACACCTTCATCCTTCCCAGAGTGGTGTCATCCATCACCTCTAACATCACTACATCGTCCTTCTCCTTAGGCAGTAGAGGGAGCTTCTCAGCTATGATCATTTGCAAGAACCTTGGATACATGCAGAAGCTCTCCTTATCCTTGGCCTCAAGGTTCTCGATCAGGTAAGAGAAAATCATGTTGGAGAAGCTGAAGGGGTGATTTAGCACCAGTGCCACGTAAGCATTCTAGATTTGCTCAGATAGATCATCATTTACACCCCTCCGTGAAGCAATGCACTTTAGAATGACATATGCCAGGTACTTGAACTGGGGACACAGGTTGCTTTTGTTGAGCACATCTGTGTTGATGTCCCTAGTGTACTTCATCCGTAGAAAACATCCCCTTACGGTCAGAGGATGTAACCTTGTTGGGTGGGCAGCATCATCACCAAGATCTAGTGCTCGTCGAAGGTCTGCTACAGTAACCTCAATCTCTTGCCCAAAAATGGTGCTCCGAATACTGTAGGGCTCAGTAAATCTGTCAACTAACGCACCTTCCCAAAAGGCCTGCTGTATGGACCGGTAGGGTGTGCATGGACAAGATATAGCCCTGTAGATCCTTGATCTCCTTAGAAATGCAATAATACCAACAAACTCAGCAGCATTCCGAGTGGTGGCATCCAAGTGAGCACAAATGTTATGCTTGGTGTTGATGATCCACCTATCTGCCATGTTTCTGTAACACAAGACATATTAATATAAGATTTGTCCATAACAAAAACTGTTGCAATTTAAACTATTCTGAGATCAGTCTAGTTCAATCGTGTGATTGAACCATACGACTTAGTTCAGTCATGCGATTGAACATGCGGCTGAGTTCAATCGGACGATTGAGCATGCGGCTGAGTTCAATCGGGCGATAGAGCATGCGGCTAAGTTTAGTCGAGCGATTGAGCATGCGGCTGAGTTCAGTCAGGAGATTGAATTCATATGCCTTGTTCATTCGGTCGATTGAGTCATTCACCCAGCTCAATCGTGTGATTGAAGTTCATTCGGAGTGTCTAGTCACGTAACTCTCTACTCGACACTCTAACCCTGAATCTAGGTCAAAACTTGATGTTAAATGTCGTGTTTAGACTCTTTAGATTCATAGGGACCCTAACTATCACTGTATGTCCTTCGTTTTAACCATTATGCACATTTACGTGGTCTATTTGAAAGTTTTTACCGATTTCTTGATTTTAATTAATTTGGTCAGTTAGGGTTTAATTACCCCATGCATTTTGTGCAATTTCATTCACTAAGTACCTATGGAATATGAGAGTACACGTTAATAACACAATCTTAGTGCGAAATCAACGAAATCGAATTTTGGCAGAGTATGTTTGCTTTCGTGCTATTTGGGAGCGATTGAAGGGTGATGAGAATGCGCGACCGACTTTCACCCTATTTATATTGTTCTTATCTTCAGTCGGGCAACTGGACCTATTCGCACGCTTCATTCGAGCCACTAGGGCTCAGTCGTGTGACTGGTTCAGTCGGTCACATCCATTCGTGCGACTGGGGTTCAGTCGTGCGACTGACTCAGTCGGTCTCCTCCATTCGTGCGATTGGTTCATTCTTGTGATCCAGTCTCATGAATTGCTCCATGCTTATGGTCCAATCGTACATTTGGTCCATACGTATGGTTCAATCGTGCGATTGACTCATACTTATGATCCAATCGTGCGAATGGCTAAGACTTATGAGTTTCACCTCATGCACTTTCAAACACTTAACTTGTTAATTATAGATAAGACATTATGATCATTGATCATCTCAGACATGACCCTTTTAATTTGAAAAACTGTTGATTACCTCAGACGTGATCCTTTTAACTTAAAATCCGAGTGGTCACCTCAGACGTGACCACTTTTAGTGAGTGATTCACAAATTGAATTCAGATGAATAGTCTGACGTTTACCTACCAAATGACTAAAATAAATAAATAATAATAACTAGAAATTTAAAACAAAACCAACACATATTTTGGTATTTTTGAATGGAGATGGATTTAAACCTATTAGAGTACTTCTAACCAATCTTACTTCCGGGACAACATAGCTTCAATTTTATTTTATCATTTTTGTATGATTTATTATAGAATAATACAGGTATATCTTAATCATTTGGGACATTTTAATAAATTATTTTGATGCTAGATTCTTGTTTTGACCAAGAGTCAATAGCAATTTTAGGAAATCATACTAGAGCTACAAGATGCACACAATGATTTTGACTTTCAAGAACCGCAACTCACGACGATTGTCAGTATACTTGTCCTCTAAAATCCATACACATATTTTTGACACACATTGGTGATGAGTTAAGTTTTAATTATTTCAACAAGCATTTGTGGATCACACGCTTATTTGGTAATCAACGTTCCTCAGAAGATTATGGAGCGGTCTATGGTATATTTCAAGAAGAAACTATTCTAAGAGCTTTCAAAGAGATGCCAAGCCTCAGGTCAGTGCCATCGCACAGCAGAGAGGCGCAAACAATAATGAATTCAAGAATATTTAGATTATGCTTATCCTCAAGTCAGTGCCACCGCATAGCAGAGAGTCACACAACCTATCTTCTTGTTAGAGAATTTATTTTCTTTTTTCACATAACACACCAACAACATATGTTATTAGCTTGATTTCATTTTGCATTTTTCCATGTGCTTTGCTCATTTTATATGGTCATCCGTACACATTTGTGGTGTTTATTTTGCTCTTCACCCCTTATTGGAACTGCGTTTAATGTGTTAAACAGGGATAAGATGGAAACCCACAGCAAGTTGAACGACTTAGTTTGAATTTTAAACAACTAATGAGGTCTACTTATGTATTGTGTTGAATCTACCGACACATCATATAATGAACTAGCAGCCTCTAGGTCTACTTTCTCTATGTTACCTTAGGAGCATACTAGTTTACTATCATTTTTCCTTTTATTTTGCTTAGACGTTTTAGACTCTTTTGAATTTTGCATCTTAATCACTTAAACTCTTTTGAAGTCCCAAACAATCTGTTCCCTGTGTACTATCATTTTCCAAAAATGTGGAATTAGTATCACAGATTTGATTACTTTCCTTTTAGCTAAGCTGTCCTTCTCCCTCGTTTTTTTAAGTAATTAAATTAAGCAACTAATTTAATACTAATCTAACATATTCTCCCTCTAAAATTCTAAAACTAAAAACATTTTTGTGTTTTTGAGTTTTTAATAAACAAGAAAATAAAATAAAATAAAATTAACAATAAAGAATGTTGGACTAGGCATTTTTTCTTCCTCTGAAATCACATCACTTTTCTTTTTTCACAGCACTAACCTCTAATAGATACAAAAACCTTGGTTTATCATATGCTTTTGTGTTGAGGTTGGCGCGTTGAAAATCCGTATTTTTTTAACCACATCGCTTAATTGTTTTTCAAAACAGCCACGTATAAAGTGATACTTAATACCGAAGTGTTTAGTTTTAGGATGTTGGACTGGATTTTTTGTTACGGCTATAGCAACAGAATTATCAACATAGATAGGAGTGCTAGAAAATTGCAAACCGTAGTCTTGCGTTTGCTGTTGATCTTAGATGATTTGTGAACAGCAACTTGCAGCAGCAACGTATTCAGCTTCACATGTTGACAGAGCAAAGGAGGTCTGTTTCATACACTGCCAGGTGACTAACCGTCTACCAAAGAACTAGCATCCTACTAATGTTGACTTGTAATTCATTTCGCAACTGCATTAATCCGAGTCACTATATGTTGTAATCTTAAAATCATCGTCATGAGGATACCACAACCTGAGTGTTGGTGTACCCTTCAAATAACGAAAATTCCGTTTAACACCTATGAGATGGTTGACTTTCGGTTTCGCCTGATATCTGGAACTCAAACACGTCGCATACATGGTATTAGGACAAGACGTAAGGGATCCAATCATTCCTTTATACATTGTAGCATCAACCAGATCACCATTTTCATCGGGTGCCACATCATGGTTTGTGGCAAGTGGAGTTCGAGCAGCTGAAGCATTCTTCATGTCAAACCGATTGAGGATGTACCCTACATACTTAGTCTGATGCAGGAAGATTCCTTTTGGTGTCTGATCCACTTGTAATCGTAGGAAGAACTTCATCTCTCCCATTACACTCATCTCAAATTCTGCTTTCATGAAAAATTCAAATTCTTTACATAACTCTTCATTTTTGGAACCGAAGATTATGTCATCAACATAAATCTGTACTAGCAGTAAGTCGCCATCCTTTTCTTTGATGAATAGTGTGAAATCAATAACTCCTCTGCGATAGCAGTGTTTAACCAGATGAGTTGAGAGTTTCTCATACCATGCTCTCGGGGCTTGATGGAGCGCATAGAGAGCCTTATCAAGCTTGTAAACTCTGTCCCAATGATAAGGATCCACAAATCCTTCAGATTTACTGACATACACTGTCTCACGGATTTCACCGTGAAGGAATGCACTCTTGACATCTAGTTGTTAAACTTTAATCTTCATGTAAGATGTATAGGCTAGGAAGATACGGATTGCTTCCATTTTAGTCACAGGTGCAAACACTTCATTGTAATAAATTCCTTCAACTTGTCTAAAACCTTGAATGACAAGTCGAGCCTTGTTTCTGATTATGACCCCTTGGTCATCTTTCTTGAACTTCAAGACCTATTTGGTGCAAATTACTTTAGCACCTTTTGGTCTATCCACCAGTGTCCATACTCCTAACTTCTTGAATTAAAAGAGTTCTTGTTGCATGGCACTAACCCGTGCCTCATCGTTTAAGGCTTCACTTACATATTTGGGCTCAAATTGAGACACAAAACATCAATAAGCACCGTCATGAAGATAGCCTTTTTCCATGACTGAGGCATAATTAGCTGAGTATAGCTGATTTCTTGTCTGTACTCCCGATTACACATCCCTTATGATGTTGTCCAGAGGATGATATACATTTAGTCGTGATCCTGGAGTGGTGGTAACGACTACTTCCTGATCCAGATTTTGAATTCCTGGTTCAGTGTCAGTAGGCATTGGAGTGCGAGGTTCCGAAGTGTCAAGGGAATCAACATCTGAGGCTTGTGTACTTTCAATAGTGGAAACCTGTTCCTCGTGATCCACCTGTTCAGTCTCCACTTCTTCATGGGTAGAGGAGGAGTCGCTTACCTCAAGTGCTCTCCCTAAAGAACTAGAAGATTCACCTTGTGAACCTGATGTTGTCGAGTCTAGTGACAGTGTGCTTAAGACATCGTACATCATTTTGGTCGATAACTCGTCATCATGAAGGGATAGAGGGATGTTGAAGGACTCAAAGATACATCATAGTCGAAAAAGAAGGAGGGTCCCTTTCCAGCAGGGAGGGTGGTGTATCTCTGAACGTCAACATTGCACCACACTTCTACTTGACCAGTTGAGTTGTTGTAAACTCTCTTATTCAGTACATTGTATCCTAAAAAAATTCCTTCTTCAGCCTTCTCACTGAACTTCCCTGACTAAGTTTTCTTCAGCAGTGTACATGATGCGCCAAATGGTTCGAGATACTCCAGATTAGGTTTACGTCACTGGATCAACTCATAACACGTTTTGCCATGATGTTTTACCACCAAGACTCGATTTAGGGTGTAACATGCATTGGCAACTGCCTCGTTCCAAAATTGGATGGGTAGTTTTGAGTCAGCTAGCATCATTCTTGCTGTCTCTATCAAGGTCCTATTCTTCCGTTCAGCATCTCCATTCATTTGTGGAGTGTAGGCAGATGTGAGCTGGTGTACAATTCCTTTCTCTTTGCAGAACGCCTCCATCCACTGGTTCTTGAACTCCATGCCGTTGTCTGAACGAATCTAATGCACTTTCAGCTTGTAGAGAGATTCTAATGTCGTTACCAGCTGTTTTAATGATTCAAATGTTTCTGATTTGGATTTCAGAAACATTACCCAAGTGAATCTTGAGTAGTCATCAGTGACTACATAACAGTACAAATCACCAGTGATGCTCTTGGTGCTCACAGGACCAAACAAATCCATGTGTAGAAGTTTGAGAGGCAATTCAATAGAAATTACTTGCTTTGCCTTGTGAGACTTCTTGGTCTGTTTACCTTTCTTACACGTTACACATAAATCTGGAAGTTGAAAATTCTTGACGTTTACTCCATTCACTAAATCATTCTGGATAAGATGATTCATCTTCCGTGGATTTATATGTCCCATTCTCCTATACCAGGAAATCGACTTCCTCTCAGTTGCCTTTGACAAGAAGCATTGAACTTGATGATCAGTTGTGGTGGCTTTGATAGATCCAAGACATATAAGTCATTATATCTTGAAGCTGACATTAAGATTTGGTCCTCCGGGATAATGTAATCCTTCTTCAATACATAACACTGCTTTATGTCAAAAACAACTTTGAATCCTTTGTCACATATCTGGGATACTGAAAGCAAGTTATTCTGTAATTGTTGAACGTAGTTGACCTTATCAAATTTTATTTTCTAGTTTCCCACTTCGCCTTGAGCGGTGATGTGTCCTCCTTTATTCTAGCAAATGATACATGTCCCCCTTTAATTTGTTTAACATTTGAAAGGAGAGACAGGTTCCCGGTCATGTGCCTAGACACCCCACTATCAATAATCCAAGTATTTGTGATAGCACTGTAATGGACACCCTGCACATTCAGAGGAAATTATCAGTTTAGGTTTGGGACCCAAGCCTTAACTGGCTTGGGTGACCCAGGGGAATCACACATCATGAACTTAACCCACTGTCCATTTGAGGGTGATGGCATATCATTCTTCTTATTGTTCTCATTATTAGACAATGGACTTGATTTTTCCTTCCATAAACCAGTTTTGTGTAAGGCCTGTTTGTGATAAACAGACGACTGGCTTACAGTTTGAACTTTAGGTTTATTAATTATTTTTGGTGGAGTAATATAACTCCTTTTCGAAGAACTTGGTTTAGTATCATAAAGTTCAATTTTCTGTCTGGGGGTCTGATAATAAAGGCAGTTAGAAGAGATGTGTCCTTTCTTTCCATAACTATAGCATGATCTCCCTTCTACATGTTGCGGAAACTGTTTATGTGGGGTTGAGTATGATACTCGGGTGACATGTGTCTGGTTGGATTTAGTCACTTCTCATTTAGATGTATCACTTTTATTAACAAAATTAATTGTTTTGACATTTTTAACATCGTTAACATGCCCTTTGGTTGGACTTTGATGACTAGCATGTTCGTGGTTAACTGGTTTTGTTAGTTTGGGTTCTAATATAGACTTTGGTGAACTTGACCTTACATTAACCTTTTCAAATTCATCATTTAAATTTTCAATAGGCATCTTTCCTTTTGATTTCAAAGTAGCCTCCTTCTATTTAGTGATAGATTCCACTGGTTTACTTGTGGAATCAGGGTCACTAACCAAAGGAATGGACACCACATGATCCTTGATTAGGTTATTATTTACAGGTCCACATTTTGTATTTAACAGGATCTCATGTGGTGGTGGAACTACTTTATAAACCAACCCTTCCCCATTATTTCGTTCTTTCACTTAGTGTTGAACTATGTGAGAAGAACTGGTCCAACTGTGTAGTTTTTGTTTTAAAGAGTTGACTTTGACTTCTAAAACTGCTTATTCTTTCTTTGTTTCTTCCAAAGAATTTAAATAGAACTTTATATCATTAGCTTGATTAAAGGCAACAACCTCGGTTTCCCTTAGTTGTTTACTTAAAAGTTCTATTTTTTCTTTATAACATCACTCATTTTGTTTCAGAATACGATTAGCTTCTGTGCATAGTTGTAAGTCATTTACTAAGCTATCATTATGGTCTAATAACCTAGCAAATTTTAAATATATGCTTTCTCTAAATTTGTTACATTCAATACAAGCATGATTTTCAAAGAGTTGGTCTTTTGTACTTACATGTGAGGACTCGGTTGAATCAGCCATCAATGCAGAGTTTGACTCTTCCGATGCTGGAGATTCTGAACATGTCATTCTGAGTTCTTCTTTAATCAGGTGATCAACCACATTCATAGCTTCTTCATTATCTGACATTACTTGTTCAACTATGATTTCACCTTCACTCGCCGAGCCATCATCCAATCCCTCAGCACATGCAATATTTAATTCACCCGGAGACACAAAGCTGAAGGTCCAATCCTGTCCTTCGTCATCTTGAGCAGTCAAGGCCTTTGTCTCATTGCTTGAAGTGGTAGCTCCATTTATGGGTTTGTCTTGACGGTGGAAGGTTGAGAACGGATTTCTGTTACCTGTTTTCTTGGGATTTACACATTCACGTTTGAAATGTCCCTTTTCACCACAGTTAAAGTAGGTAACTTTGGTTTTGTCGAAACCAAAGGTTGTGTCTTTTGTGGCTACCTAGTTTTCTCCTGTCTTTTTCACAAACTTTTTTGCCCTTCTTACAACATTAGCCAATGCCCACATGATATCCATCCTCTCTAGTTCATTTCATCCAACTGCTCGTAATCTTCATTTGCAAGATGGCAATTTCCGATCTTCCCTGCAACTAGACCATCAAAGGAATGAACAACTGTTGCTAAGAGATCCATATGCTCCTTTGCTACTTCCACAGTGATATTACTGAGATTCTCGATCTTCAACTTTGTAGTATTCGCTTCAGGTACTATATATTTGGTAGCGGATGACCTTGACGTTTCTGGTCCTGAAGCTGTAGTTTGGGAAGGAGCTGTTGAACTAGACACAAAGGCAGTTTGAATTGGTGCTCCTGGACTGGTTGGAGTGGGAGATGAGTTATAACGTGAAGGATTCTGGTCGTAGGATCCTTTTTGTGACCTGTATTTCATCCTTAGTTCCTCCTCCCTCAATTTCAGGATGAAGTCATATATGTATAACTTTGCAAGTATATTGTTCGGTCTCAAGTTAGACACAAACAAGTCCTATTTCTCCAGCAAAGCTTGACACTTTATCTTCCATAGACGTTGTAACCTCATGAGTGTGCAGCTCACTCATCAGATGGTAGAATTTGTCGATAATATCGTCCAAGCTTTCTTTCCCTATTGAAGAGAAATTATCAAACTCCTTTCTGAGAGCCTTTGCCTTTAATGCCTTTAACGTTGCATTCCCATCGTATCTTTTCACCAAAGCCTCCCGTAACTTTTTCTAACTTTTTTGCTTGTTTATTCTCCGAGAACTGATGAAAAATATCTTTTGGTATCGACTGGGTCAACAGGGCATACACCTTCTTTTCAGCATTGTACTTAGCTTTCTGACTGTCACTCATACCTCCCAACGTTAACTTAACACCATCAGCCCTGACTGGCATACTATAACCTGTCTCAATTGATTCCCAAAGATTAGGATCAACTCCATTTAAATAGATCTCAAATCACTACTTCCATTGTGGGTAATCATCTCATGTTATAAGTTTAGGTGGTTTATTGTGATTCACAATTTCATTTTCCAGAAGCAGAAGGTTCTAGATGCGAGAGTCTCTTCCGGTAGTAAAAGTAAAGAACTGATCTTCCATCTTTATAAACTTTGAACTTTAGAACATGACTGGTTCACTTGTGCGAATGGACAGATGCAAATAAGTCAATCGTGCGATTGGACAAATGCGGAGGAATCAATAATGTGATTGGACAAATGCGGATGAGTCAATGTGGATGACTCAGTCGTGCGAATTAAAGGTGCGAATGAATTCAATCGTGCGATTGTATTCAGTCGTACGTATAGAGTTTGCGATTGGAGACAAGCGAATGGGGTTGTTCCGTCGTACGAATGAATGAGCGACTGAGAAAACGTGATTTTACTCAAAAAGGTGTCTCCTTTGAATGAAAAAACGTGTTTTTACCCCGAAAGTAATCGAATCACACACAAAATCAAGAGCCAAAGCTCTGATACCCCTTGTTAGGACCATGTACGTACAGAGTACTAATTGATTATGCATGAAACTAGATCAAATAGTACGGAATCCTATTTGATTGGCGATCCAATCAGTGAGAACGCAATCACGATCAATCTAACAATTAAAGAAACGTTAAGAACGAGTAGAACAAGATCAGATGCGAACTATGAACTTGGAACAGGCTTTCTGGATGTTCTGGACGGCTAGGGTACGAGTATGTGTCGAAATTCTTCAAGTCTATCGAATTCTTATGTATTTTCACAAATTAAGTGGTATTTATAAGTTAGATTTTTCCAATCGTATGAGTGAACCATTAGCATGGTTCAGTCGTGCGACTGAATCATGCGATTGATCCATACACATGACTAAAGGTTCAGTCATGCAACTGAGTCAATCTTATGTCTCAATAGTGCGATTGATCCAGTCTCCTGGTTCAGTCGTGCGACTGGTCCATTAGCATGAGATACTCATACGACTAAGTTTGAACACATTTCTCAATCATTATTGACTAAGAACTATGCACAACAACCACAAACCTACATAGTTAGTTCAATATACTTTATCAGATAATAAACAATGAAAAATTAAACATTATAAGCATCAATCACATATTGTATTTCATTCAACTCATTTATTACATATGTGTAAGACATGACAGTCATTTACATTAAGCTCATAAACTAGGTACATATGTATCAATAGTTCTCCCTAAGATTCCTATAACAAGGAATACATATTTGTCTAAATCTAGTTTTGACACCGTTGATGTTTTCTTCCAGACTCATGAACTCTCCTAATATGAAATCATCCAAAGCTTCAAAGACAAAGTCTTACGAAACCAATTTATGAAGACAGATTTCTTCCGATGACTTTTATGTACATGAACAAAAGTTTATACTTATAATAATGTATGAACAACATGTTGATTCCATGAAATTCTTGCTTAATCTACATAAACTAGCATCATTATAATAAAACTAACAACATATCATCATCCAACAACAAGAATTCGACTTCTTCGACATTAAATGAACTAGGGTTGTTCTTGAATCAAAAATGATGAACATTAATTAAAATCTAACCTTAAATCGTGAAATTACCGAGCAATGACACTTGCTACATGTTGTAATAGTTGCAACCAAGAAAAAATCGAATGTATGGTGTGTTGTTGGTCACAATCGCAAGGGATAGGGGATGGGGAAGGTGTTTGGCCTATGGGGGTCTGGGAGGGGGGATAGGGTTTGATTTTTAATAATATTAACTTTTTAAACAATTACCAAATAAACCCTTCTTGATTATATTTCTATAAAAACTAACCTTTTTAACAATTTTTAAATAATTTCAACTACAAAACACATGAATTATTTGTAATCAATTATTTATTCCAATTGCAGGACCACTAGAAGGGTGCAATGCACTTTTACAATGCAACAACACAAGTGGAGAGTATTCAATAACACTTAACATATCAAATGGGGAACTAGAAAACCAGTATTATAGGGAGCTGAGAAACCCAAGTAATAAAGAGATAGAACAAGAAAAGAATAACACAAGTATTTGGTTTTCAAGGATGGTGTATATTTCTCTCTAGTTCCTTACAAGTGTTTACAAAGCAATGATAATAAGATACAAGGACCAGAGACACTTATACTACATCCTACAACTGCCAATACTATAAAGGCCAACTGGATACATGATCTAGACAACAACAAAATCAATATAGAGTCAAAAGGCAGAATGCTTTTTGACTAGTGACTATGACATGTCATAGCTCACATCCTAATATATTACAAAAATGATAAAAGTAGATAAAGTAGAAAGTACAGACTCAAGACCTCAATATACAGTTACCAAAAGCATGGACCTTTCACCAACTTATGTAAAGTTGGTGTCTAATCAGATTTGCAATGGAAAGGTGGTCCTATGTTATGGTAATGGTACATCACATAACAACATGTGTTCAAAAGTCTTTGGAACAAATTTGTCTTGAAGAGTTGGCTACGAAAGACTTTGTCTTTGAATCTTCGAAAGACTTCATGTTTGGCTTCGGAATATATTGGTTTTGGCTTTAGAAGATTTCACACTTAGAATGTTTTCTAAGGAAGAGTGTGAAACTTCCAAAGCGTTCTACTTCAATACAATTGTGCATGCATGAAGGAAAGACTTTGGATGTTTTGAGTTGCATCAACCTTAGTTCATTTAATTTATTTAATGGGAGAGAGATGATATTATCGATTTCATAGTTCATGATCTGTAAATGGTTTATCCTAACTGCCCTCTACTCATCATCTTGAGTGTTTTGCCTGGGGGCAACCCTCATAGCAGCTTCCATGAATCTTGCAGACCCAGTAGAGGAACTTCTCCCCTTAGCTTCCTCTTCCTCTCTCTCTCCTCCTCCTCAATCTCCTTAGAAGTCATTTTTCTTTTCCCTTTATCACTCACAGACCTTTGTGACTCAGGGTGGAAAGAGCTTTGGCCTTCATTGCTTGGTGTAGCTTCCAAGCTCTGGCCAGAGAAAGGTTATGATGCACCTTCACCAGCTGGTGCTTCACTAAGGCAATGAATTGCCAAAGTAGTTGTGGATATGATAGGGCTCTCAAGCTCTACCACTAGGCCTTCGGTCAAGGTTTCCCCTTTAAAGCTAATCTTAGGTTCTGCCTCAATATCCAGTTGACCAATAGTATTACCTGATTGCCTTTGTCTCCTTCTAAGTCTGAACTCTTTAGTAACTCTGTCTTGTATCCTTTGAGCCAGCCTGTCAGCTTGTTTAGATTAGCTGGGTTGACAAGTGGCATGCTGATAAGGTCAAGACCTTCATAGTAGTTCAAGGTCTGAAAGTTAAAGACTTCTTGCTGCCCTTGAACTCTTTGAAGAATGAGGACTCTTCTGTTGGCATCATACATCAACCCAATGATGTATTTGGAAGTTCCTTGAGGTGGAGATGACACTGCTCTTGGTATCCCTTCCTTAAAAAGAAGGAGTATATAGAGTCCACATCAATGTGAACTTGAGGAAGTTACTGAGTATGGACAGTTGCAAGTGAGGATGGTGAGTCCTCAATATCCATACTCTGTGAGGAACTCCCAGGTTTTGTATCTGTGATGAATTTCTCCCCCTTTTTGGTAGCATCACCCACTTGCATAGGTGAGCTAGAGGTTAGATCAACTACATTCACAGGTTCTTGTGTTCCTGGTTGAGCTTCTCTTAAAGGTCTCCCAGTTAGTTTGTTCTTAAGATAAGATATCTCAAGTTGCTGATCATTGACATGGTTTTGTAGGGTAGTCAAGGTGACTAACCTTGGAGACTATATTGGTGCATGTTTGTGTCAGTTTTTGCATCTTTAGTCTTAGATTCCCTTCATATTCATCAGAAGAATCATTGGAGGATAAGAGAATTAGACCAAAGTCTTCTCTCTCACCACCAGCTTAGAGTTCTTGGCTGCTAGTTTTCCTCTGCTCAATGGCAGCTTCAGTTAAAGTGTCAATGGGCTGAGTTGCCATAGTTGAGGTCTTAATTATGTAATCACTTGTAGAAGTGAGAGCATGTTCCATATGGATATCCTGAACAAGTTTAGAAGTATCCACCTTAGTTATAGGTGACTAATATGGGCTAGACATAGGTGAGTCAGGAGCACTCATCTCTCTTTTAATAGGGGAGGAATAGAGAGACTCATGATACTCACTGAAACCTAAGTCTTCATCAGTATAGAAGTCAAGTTTGGGATTTAGTTGGTTTAAGTCCAAAGGTTGGGGATGGAAGCTGTCCCCTTAAGGTTGTTTATCTAGGTGTAAAGACTCAAAATGAATGCTTAAGGTTGTTAGGTTTGTAGGTTAAGGAATGGGAGTGGTTTGTTCCTTAGGAGAAGTGGGAGCTCTAGATTTCACTTCTTCCTGTGTGGGTAGTGATATGGGGGCCTACACAGACTGAATAGCTTGTGTAGGTGTTCGCTTGGATCTTCTTTGGTAAGGGTGGGTGATTTGTGGCTGTTTTGGTGGTTGATATGTAGATGGTGTGGGTGCAACATTGCCTTGTTTTGCTAGGTTGTCACCTTGAGAAATTAGCTCTAACATATTTGGTACCAGGGTTGTTTCTACCCCAGAGAAGCCAACAGTTGGTTTCTTCAAGATTTTAAATATGTTAGGCTTCATCTGTCCTAGTTTAAAAAAATAAATGTTTCCATCAACTGTGGGCCTTGTTCACAGTTGAGAATGTGTTGAACATTTCTAGAAAACATATAATATTATAAGGAGTCTAAGTTAGCAAGCAGGTTTGTATAGACAAATTGAGAATACCTAAACTTGACCCCCTAAACCATCACATATATTATGAAGGAAGATCTTCAAGAATCTGGTCCCAACCCCCATGCTTGTTGGTTAAGCTATGGATGACCACATGGAGTAGGTACTTCAATTGGGATGAGACCTTTCCTTTCCTGAAGGTCTTTACAGAGAAATTCTCTTCATAGCCCATCTGCTGGAAGGACTGGTTAACAGCTTCTTTAGGAAAGGACAACTCACCTTCCTAATCATCCAGCTGAAGATGAGTGTTTATGATGGCTGGAGTGATGAAGATTGTCCTCCCGTACACTGTAGCAGACAATGCCTTCTCCCCATCTAGAACAACCTCTTGACAAGTTTTCCAAAAATCAAACAAATGATCCTCATAAAAAAATGGGTTTGATGGTAAGGGAGGTGGAATAGTTAGACAAAGCCAAGGATTGGCAAACCTCTGAGAAGTTTGGATCTTTCTCAGAGCTTAACAGGGCAACCTGATTATGCTACTTGTGTAACTGTATGGAGAAATAATGGTCATTTCTTCTGTTAAGGTTGGCCATTTAGGAAAGCTTAACGGTGAAGGAAAGAAAGAACGAAGGCGGTTGCACAGAGAATTTTGGGAATTTAGGTTTGGGGGAAAGATGAAGATAATAGAAAGAGAGGGAAACCGTTGGATTTATATGAATAAAATTGAAGACTAAGTTAATGAAAGAGGATAAACTTTAAAATCCAGATGTTGGTTCCACCTCTAAAAAAAGTTTGCTTTTTGCTCAAAAAGTAGTTTTCTTGGAATTCGAAAAATCTTCTAAGGGTAAATTGTCTTCAGAAGTTTTAATGAAACAGCTTCTGAAGCCAAAATGACTTCAAAAGAATTTTCTGAGAGTTTTTGAAAATTTTTCTTCAAAAGAAAATTAAAACATTAAAGTTTTATTCAATTAAGAATAAAGCTTCCGAGAGTTAATTTGGTTCGGAAAAAAATTGTCCTTGAAAACATGTAAGTGCCTAAGAGAAAATTTTAAGCTTCGGAAGAGATTTCAGACATTTCTTCCAAAGGTAATATTTAGATAGTTATTTGTTTTCAAGGTATAATTTCTTCCGAAGATAAAATTTATATCTTCCAAAGGAAAAAAACCAAGAATTTTTAAAAATTCTAAGGAAAGTTCTTCTAAAAAGATTTTCATCCAGAGAAAACAAGAGCTTATGACGGTGATAGAATAGACAACTTAGGACACACAGGTTTTAGAAATAAGTATGCTTAAGTTTTAAGAAAAGGTACTCAAAGTTAATCATCCTAATAGTTTATATAAGATACTTGAATCTTTGTTCATCAAAAGCTTTGATGAACAGATCAGTATATTGTTCATTTGTGTTAACTTTGACTAGTTTGATTAATCCCTTTTCAAAGTTATCTCTAATCAAATGATCCCTAATATTGATGTGTTTTGTCCTGGAGTGTTGTGTGGGATTTTCAATGATTGAGATAGCACTATTGTTGTCTATGTGAATGGGAGTCTCCTTGAAGTTTAATCCATAGTCAAGCATCTGATTTTGAATCCAAAGCACTTGAGCATAGCAGCTTGCAGCAGCAATGTTTTCAGCTTCAGTAGTTGATGCAGAGACACAGGATTATTTCTTGCATTACCATGAGACAACCCTTCCACCCAGAAACTGACATGCCCCAAATCTAGACTTTGCGGTCATATTGCAGCCACCATAATCACTGTCTGTATATGCATACAGATTGAAGTCAAAGTTCTTGGGATACTAGAGGCCAACTCTTGAGGCACCTTTGAGGTATCTTAGAAATCTTTTGACAGTGATAAGATGTGACATCTTGGGGTTGTCTTGATATCTTGCACAAATGCATATGGCTAACATGATATCAGGCCTGCTAGCTATAAGATACATCAGAGACCCAATCATAGCCCTGTAAAGGTGTTCATCCACACACTCCCCCTCAAGATCAGGTCCAAGGGAGTAGTTTTTTCCTATAAGTGTCTTAGCAATCTTACAATCAGTCATGTTGAACCTTTTGAGTATGTCTTGAACATACTTTGACTAACTTATAAAGATGCCATCTTCAACTCACTTCACTTGAATTTCCAGAAAGAAATTAAGTTCCCCCATGGCACTAATTTCAAATATGTCCTTCATCAGCTTCTCAAAGTCTTTGAAGAGCCTTGGATTAGTTGAACCAAAGTTAATGTCATCTATATATACTTGAACTAGCATCAAGTCATTTCCTTGTCCTTTGATGAACAGAGTTCCATCTATAGTACCCCCTTCTGTATCCATGCTTGCAGAGATACTGAGATAGAGTCTCATACCACTTCCTTGGTGCTTGGTGAAGCCCATAAAGACCATTATCAAGCTTGCAGACATAATCAAGATGATCAAGATCTGCAAAACCAGGTGGTTGTTTGACATACACCTCTTCATCAATTTCCCCATAGAGAAAAGCACATTTGACATCAAGTTGATAGACCTTGAAGTTTTTAGATGCAACAAAAGCCAAGAATATCCTAACCGCTTCCAGTCTTGCTACAGGAGAAAAAACATCAGTGTAGTCAATTCCTTCTTATTGTGTGTACCTTTGAAAAACTAGTCTAGCTTTATTCTTGATGAAAATTCATTTACCATCTTTCTTATTCCTAACCACCCATTTGGTTCCTATAGTATTCTTCCCATGAGGAAGAGAACATAGGTTCCAAACCTTTTGCCTTTTGAATTGAAGCAGCTCCTCTTTCATAGCTTCAACCCAACTTCCATACTTTAGAGCCTCATTAATCTTCTTTGGCTCTATCTAAGATAAGAAATAAGGGTGAAGAAAAACATTTGTTTCATGGGTTCGTCCTCTTGTTCTTACCCCTATGTAAACATTTCCACTGATGTTTATGGTGGGATGAGACTTGTGATCCTTAGCTGAGGGATCATAACAAGTTGCTGAGAGAGATCTAAATTAGAAAAATTAAGATATGCCATTGATGTTTCTCCCACCATTTCATCACACTTATCAAGAGAGACTTGATCCAAAGAGTGTGTGACATCATTGGTGTTGTCTTCTATGGAGTGGTTGTCAGCATCAAGAAATTCTTGATCACTATCACCACCACCATTTTCTTCTACAATTGAAGCTTCTTTACTGGTTGTGGAGCCTCTGAGCTGGAATTTGAACACATCTCAGATGTATAAGCTATATTTGTTATTGTTGTGCTGATAGAAACTTCATTTGCAGAGTTAGTTACAACTGGAGTTGAAGATGTATAGCTTGAAGGTCTTCTCAACTCAACTCTTGGATTAGGATCACCTATAGGTAGTATGTCTGTAGGTCCTGAAACATGCTCGCAAGATTTGTTAAAATAGTTGGTAACTAAATCAAGATCAAACAATCAATCCAGACCAAAACCTTTCACACTAGGAGTGTGCTCATTGAAAGTCACATTGGCTGACTTTTCAACTACTCTAGTTCTATGATTGTAAACTCTATAAGCCTTAGCTTCGGAAGAGTATCGAATGAAGTCTCTATCATCTGATTTCTCAACAGCTTTGCAATTTGATCTTTGGTATTCAAGATGGTGCAAGGACATCCAAATGACTTGAGAAAACCATTGAAAGGTTTCCTCTTGTGCCAAAGTTCATAAGGAGTCTTACCATGAGTCTTAACCACTAAAACTTTATTTTGCACATAGCAGGCAATGTTGACTACCTCAGCCCATAAGGTTATGGGTAGTTTAGAGTCAGCCAATATAGTTCTTGCAGCTTCAATAAGTGTCATGTTTCTCCTCTCAGCAACACCATTTTGCTGAGGAGTCCTGGGAGCACTATATTGTCTTGTAATACGTTTTTCATCACAAAATGTATCAAGAATTTGATTCTTAAATTCAGTTCCTTGATCACATCTAATGGTTTTGACCTTGTGATCACATTGATTCTCAATCTTCATGATGAAATTCTTGAGAGTTTCATCCTTAGTTCTAAGGAAGAATACCCATGTGAATCTTGTAAAGTCATTTGTGATCACTAAACAGTTAGAGGTCCTTCCTAGACTCATTACACTAGTAGGGCCAAAAAGATCCATATGTAACAAGTGTAGGGGAGTAGTGATGGAGTTTATTTCCTTTGACGAAGTTTACCTTTTCAATGCTAAGCTTACCATTTGTGACTTTACCCCTTCCAGAAATGTAACCACCTTCATCTCCTCCAAAATCAACTGGCTCTCCATCAATTCTTTTCAAAATTTTGGAGTAGTGACCTAATGCCTATCATGTGCCTGGAATAGCCACTATGAATGATCCAAACATTTTTGTTTGTCTTGAGCTGTTCGTGCATAAAGAAAATTATTAGTTACATTTGGAACCCAAGCCTTATTGGTCTTGGGCTCATCAAAAGAAGTAGAAGGTAATGAAACAGTAATAGATCCTATAGTTGTGCTTTAAGGATCTTTTGTTATTGTTGATGGAGAACTATCAATCATTTGGTCTTTCTTTGTCTTCCATACTACCTTTGGAAGTTTTCAAACTTCAGCTTAAGGAGATCCTTCTTGTTCTCCTTGGCTTCAGTTGAGCCCTCATATATAAGCTCCAGTGCTTCCCATAGTTGCTTTGCAGTCTTGCACTTCTTGAAGCCTCGGTAGATGGAGTTTGGAAGAGCAGTTTGAAGGGCTATCATGGCTTTTTGATCAATCTCTATTCTTTTCCTGTCTTCAACAGAGAAGTCAGCCACAACCTTAGGAATCATATCACCACCGTAGCAGATGAGGTTCTTGGTATGCAAGGTCCTTCAACAACAGAGTCCAACATCTTGGAGTCTTGAGACTTGATAAAGTCTTCCATTTCTTGACACCAAGTATCAAAGTCTTTAGCGATAATCAGTGGAGACTTTGTCATGGTTCCAGTTTCCATGTCAGCTATAGAGATAGCTGCCATTTGACATGTTAAGTATTTTGTGTGTGAGGGATCTTAAGATGGTGAGATCTTATATCAACAGCCTGGAATGCTCTGATACCAAATGCAGGACCGTTAGAAGGGTGAAATGCACTTTTACAACACAACAACACAAATGGAGAGTATTCAATAACACTTAACAGATCAAATGGGCAACTAGAAAACTAGTGTTTGAGAGAGCTAAAAAACACAAGTAATAAAGAGACAGAACAAGAAAAGAACAACCCAAGTATTTGGCTTTCAAGGATGATGTATATTTCTCTCTAGTTCCTTACAAGTGTTTACAAAGCAATGAAAATAAGATACAAGGACCAGAGATACTTATACTACATCCTGTAGCCGGCCATACTTTGAAGGCCAGCTGGATACATGATCTAGACAATAACAAAATCAATATAGAGTCAAGCAGATTGCCTTTTGACTAGTGACTATGACATGCCATAGATCACATCCTAATATATTACAAAAAGGATAAAAGTACATAAAGTAGAAAGTACAGACTCAAGACCTCAATGTACAATTATCAAAAGCATGAACCTTTCACCAACTTATGTAAAGTTGGTGTCTAATCAGAGTTACAGCGGAAACGTGGTCTTGCTTTATGGTAAAGGTACATCAGATAATAGCATGTGTTCAAAATTATTCGGAAGAAATCTGTCTTCAAGAGTGGGTTTCGGAAGAGTTTGTATTTGAAGCTTCGGAAGACTTCATGTTTGGCTTCGGAAGATATTGGTCTTGGCTTCGGAAGATATTGGTCTTGGCTTCAGAAGATTTCACACTTAGAATGTTTTCTAAGGAAGAGTTTGAAACTTTCGAAGCGTTCTACTTCAGTACACTTGTGCATGCATGCAGGAAAGACTTTGGATGTTTTGGGTTGCATCAGCCTTATATGAAACGTTACATCAATTAACAACAATCCACATAGATCATATTTCACAAGTCACCACATTATAACTTGAAATTCATAAATAACACTTAAAATTCATGAATCACATAACCACATATTAATGATCAAATGTATTAATTAAGTTATAATCCATTGTCCAAAGTTAATTATGATTAGATCTTCAACGTTCAACGACAACTAATGTGTGCTCATGACACGTGTATGCAAAATCTAATGAAACTAACGGAGTTTGATAATTGGAAATTACCGGGCGTCACATTATCCACATGTTGAAAGAATTGTCATCCCAAAAATTACGTTTCATGGTTGTGTTACATCACTGATTTACTGCATTGATACAAGAAATCGAGTGAGTTGTCACACTTTCCAAAATTAGTAATGGGGTGGATAAGGCCTCCTTTAAATACTAGCTTGTTTTAAGATTGTATTTACACAAACCTCCTCTTGGTCTTCCTTTAGTTTTCACATTTAAAATAGAACTTCAAATCTTCTCATTTTTATTCAAATGTTAGGGATGTTACACAAGTTTAACACTAGAGCTTGTATCAACCTTTCTTTAACTCTTAAAATGATTCTTCTTAACTTTCATTCCATTTGAAATTTACATCTTTTCTATTCATCTTGTTTAATGGTAAGACGATCATTGAAAACTCTTAGATAATTTCTCTAAAAAACATGATAATCCAAGAAAACTTTAGACTTCGTGATGAAGTTTTGGGAAAACTCCATTGCATAACAACGTCCACCTTTGCAAATCTATCATGGTGCATTCTAGATTAATGATATGACCTAGAAATTGAAATTCATGCAACCGAAATGTGTACTTCAAGACCTTTCCGTACAACTTTTTCTTTCAAAGAGTTTCTAACACTTTACAGATAAGTGTGGTCACCCTTATTTTTTAGCAGATCAAAATATCATTAATAAACTCTATCACATATCTATTGAGCATTGATCGATAGACCCAATGCATTATATATATAAAAGTTGCGAGGTCATTTGTTGAACCTAATGACATTTTACTAAAACCGCATAATGTTCATAACGAGTTTCAAAAGTTGTGTTCGGAATATCCTGCTCTTGCACTTGACGATAACTAAATATGAGGATTACAACACAATTGCGTTAAGCATACAAGACAATTATAACTTATGTAAAATATAAAAAAAAAAGTTGATGGTCATCATCCCTATATAGCATGTTAAATTGAACGATAACAAACATTATAATCCAACCATCTCATACACTTGAAGCAAATGCTTACATAGTAGATTGAGACGTACGACAAAGTTAAAGAGTTAATATATGGTTAAATCAAAATATGTTCATATATTTCAAGGAATTGTCCCTAAACTAATATTTGTATATTAAAGTTTTTAAACTTATTTAAAATGCATATACACGTGTAATGTACAAATATACAATAGATGTCCCGACATGAAATATTATATCATCAACTTTTGACTTGTTTAGTTATACATATATCATTAATTTTACACGTTTACAACATAGCTTTATCAAATTCTTATTCGTTTAAAGAATAATAAATCATTATTTTATTGTTTCACACGTATATTTTGAATAATGTCGGAGATTAAAATACTAGAACTAGATTACATTTTTTAATATAGAAATAGGAAACTATATAGTTTTTTTTATCTTAATAGTTATCCTTAAAGTAAAGACAAAAATATGTTTAACGATTGAACGAGACATTTTAGATTATTCGTTTTGGATATAAAGAAGAAGCAAATACAAACTTAATATATGGAAGATTGGAATGTGAACATATATCGATTATTTTGAATTTATTGGACACTAATATCACCATAATTAGCATTACATTTTTATAATTAAATTATTCATAAAGAAAAGCATAAAAGTGCCATACCCATTACTTTTTCTTCATGATATATTACCTTTGTTGCTTTTTAGTGCAACAAGCAAGTATTCCATCCACATGCACACCACCTAAAACAATTTCTAAACTATTATATTTTCTTCGGAGATATCAGTTGTTATCAGTCTTTTCTCATCAAACCGTGTAGGTGCTGCTTTATTATGTAATCATCAGCTTATATCCGTGTGTCATACATGTATCTATGTTTTATATAAGAAATCAGTTTGATTTTAGGATTACAGAAACCGTATTAGTAGTTGTATTTGTTACTTTAATTTACATACATAATTGACAAGGGACTCACTTATGAAACATGGTTGAACATTGTGTCATTCCTTATTATAGTTAAGTGGTGAAGCAGTTATATAACATTGTGTCATTAAATGTTTATTCATCTATGTTTTAGTACCGCATATCACATATGCTTATTTTGCTCAAATATATGATGGTTTTATAATCATTAAATTAATCAAAGGGGTTTTTTTTACCATTTTCGGATCGTCACTGCAATTCTCCTTGAATGACGAAATTTAAATATTATAGATAATATTTCAAATCAGGCTTAAATATTTATTATTGGGAAACATTTTATGATAATTATTCCATCACTAATCCGTCAGAAGCAGTGACAAAAAGCAAAACTCCTCGTACACTTATGTATCATTCACCTCCCAAGCCTCCTAGTCTTTTTCACATATATTAAATACTATAAAAAAATCAGTGTGATGAACAGTGCTTTCGGGTTATTTTGGGTATTTCACTTTGCCTCAGGTTGGGTATTGGTCTCTTTTATATCTTAGACGGTTCAATTGACCCCTTTATGGCGGTGGGTGCCAACGGTGATGTGGAGGTTGATGTTGCTGGAGACTGTGGCCACCGATGCCTCTCTGCCGGTTGTCCTTCTTCCTTAAAGCACATGCAGAGAAGGGTTTTCTTG
The DNA here is from genome assembly GCA_025506515.1 of Flaveria trinervia. Lineage (NCBI taxonomy): Eukaryota > Viridiplantae > Streptophyta > Magnoliopsida > Asterales > Asteraceae > Flaveria > Flaveria trinervia. Next base: position 68,803,429 of record CM046447.1, on the reverse strand, counting down.
ATGAGGTTTACGAGGTGTTTGCGGGGTTTGTGGTCTCCGGCCGAAAGGTTTTAAAGGTTAGCGGTGATAGCAAAGGCGATCATAGTGGTATCGTTATGATTATGCCCCAATGTTCCTTGGTGGTGATGGCGATGGTCGCGGTTGCGTTTTCACCGCCGCCTCTTTGTATACTCCTTTGGTAATAGAGGGAGGGAGGGGAACTAGTTGCGATGGGGTCTTTGCGGTTGTTTTGCCATCAACTGTGGTCACTGTATGGTGGCTTGCGACAAGGTGAGATTGTCTGCCTCCCCTTTGTGGTTGAGGTGGGACCATCACCGTTGGCTATGTGGTTGAGGTTGGGCCATCTCCATTGGCTATGTTGCATCCTTTTAACTTACATTTCTTTCTAACGTCCTGCAGATGGCGATGGTGGTGGTTCTGTCTCCTTTGTGCCCTTCAACCTCTTTAGGGTTCTTGGGGTGGTTTGTTGGACCAAAAGAACCAATGAGCCAAGATCAGAAAACCTCTAAGTCCCACATGGTATCACAACAACTGCTGAAAGACTCATCAGTAGTTTGACAAGTGCTGAAGACTTCAACAGCTGAAGATCAAGTGCTGAAGACCTCAACAGCTGAAGAAATAAAGTGCTGAAGTACAACAGCTGAAGAACACAAGTGCTGAAGCACAACAGCTGAAGAACACAAGTACTGAAGCTGAAAAACCAAAGTACTGAAGTACAACAGCTGAAGAGATTACAAGTGCTGAAGATCAACAACTGATGTACAAAGTCTGAAGACAAAGACTGAAGACATCAGCTGATGATATCTACTGAAGTCATCAGCTGATGAAACACCTGAAGGTCAAAGTCTGAAGATCAAGTACTGAAGCATCAGTAGTTTGTCACAACTGCTGAAGAGTACTCCTTCAGTAGTTTGTCACAACTGCTGAAGAGTACTCCTTCAGTAGTTGTGATATCAGTAGTTTTATATTTCTAGTTTCAGTAGTTTTATGTTTCAGTAGTTTTATAAAACGACTGAAGAGCTTGTTCTTCAGTCGTTGTAGTTTCAGTAGTTTTATATTTTGTACTTAACACGCTGATATGTTCTCAGTAGTTGTGAACATTTCAGTAGTTTGTTAAGAATTAGTTATTTTTGTATTATATCTGCCAGTTGTCACTTTCCTTGATAACAGCAGTTATTGTTGCACTCTATATAAGGAGTGACAACTTATTGTAACGATGATGAATGAGATGGAATGAATGGAATGAACGATTGATTTGATTAGAAATATTCTACATCTATAAACATTCCTTGAAATCAGAAATATATATTCTCTCCCTATAACCGTATGCGTTCTTAATGCTTACAAGTATCGATTGCTTGCTACAACTTGTCTAATTCTTGTTTGTATTCCGCTGCCTTGTATCCTAATACATCAAACTTGTGATCGCTGATCCTGTCAAATGGTATCAGAGCAGGTTAATCATTGATCGATCTAATAATTGATCATTGAAACTGCTATTCAAGATCTAAGTTTGATTGAATTAGCTTTTGTTTTTGCAAGAAACAGTTATAGAGATTAAATTTTCTGTATTTCTGCTCATTCATCCTGAGATCTTTTCTTGGTTCTCATTGAGTTTGTTGTGGTCTGTCTAAAATTTTTTAAAAGCTTGAACTAAATTGTTTTTGAACTGAAAATGACTACTCCCTCCAATGATCCTCACAATACTGGTTCCTCAACCAAGCCACCAATGCTGGTTAGGAATGAGTATAACATATGGCAAAGACGTATGCTCCATCACCTGTCTGTTAACAGCGCAGGGTGTTGGACATTAGTGGTACATGGTCCACACAAGCCTATGGTGAATAACCCGGAAACCAATCAAATGGTTCCGAAGAGGAGGGAGCAATACTCAGATGAGGATAAGAGTTGCTTGAAATTGATGCAAAAGCCCATGGAATTCTGGCCATGGCACTGCCAAATGAAATCTATTCTGGGCTAATGCATCATGAAACTGCCCATGACCTCTGGAATGCCTTGAAAGAACAATTTGGAGGAACAGATGAGGTCTTGGCAAATAATAGAGAAATTCTTGCCCAACAATATGAGACATTCTCTCATAGAAAGGGTGAGACACTGACTCAACAATATGAGCGGTTCTCTTGTTTGATCTCTGAACTAAAAATGGTCAAACTTGAATACACCAATATTCAGATGCATAACAGATTTCTCAGATCACTGCCTGAGAGATGGGACACATATACTATTGTCCTACGCTCCAGTGCAAGTTTGGACAAACTATCTCTCACCCAACTCCATGGGAAACTGCTCACGTTTGAGAGAGAGATAGAACAGAAGAGAAAGCTGTCTTCATCTGGAAAGCTCACTGAAGACTTTGTACCAGGCAACACTGCCTTGGTGGGTCATGAGTCAGAATATGCTTCATCTGAATGCCAGTATGATGAGCATATTAATTTCTCTTCAAGCACTTCTGATTATGCATTTATGAGTATTGATGGTCAGTTTACTAGGTGTAATAATGACAATTTATGCTTCATTATGGATGATCTCAAGGGGATTGCTGATGATGACTTAGAAGAGATGGATATTTTGAGCCAAATGGCCCTGATAAATATCAGATCTCAGAAGTTCTATAAAAGACCTGGAAGAAAATTCCCAGGACTCTCTGGCAAAACCAAAGTTGGTTTTGACAAGAGCAAGTTGAGGTGTCACAAACGCCAAAGGCTTGGACACTTTGCAAGAGAGTGTAGATCAACTGGATCTAACTCCACTGCACCCTTTGTGACTTTTCCTAGCAATAGTCAACAACACAGAGGGCAACATCCTGTCACCTCTAGTCATCATCCTCAATAACAATCTCCGGCATATTTTGTTCCTCAGGGTCAAATGCCATATCCGTACCCTTGTTATTACATGCCACAGTCAAATCAAGTTCAAGTTCCTATGTCACCACAACCTCATGCACTACCAGAACCTCAGCCTTCCCAATCTCATCAACAATCTCAACCTCAACAACACAGCTTCTTCACCCCAGGAGTTGTTGACTGGAGCAGTTTACCAGATGACTTGTCTGGTCATGATCAACTGTTCTCAGGTGCTGGTCAACATGGTGGTGACAGTCCTTTTGGGAATCTAGCTCTTATGGCTTTGGAGTCTGCTGATACTTCATTTTCTAATGCCTCTACACCTCAGGTATCACAGGTATCCTCTGAGGCAAAAGCCAAATTATGTTCTGAACCATGCATAACAGCATTTGCTTCCATTAGAGAAGCAAATGTAGCTCTAATTAATAAGAACATTGAGCTAGAACAAATAATTTCCAAAAACAAAGCTGAGTTTGAGTTTGTGCTCAAAGATAAAAATGATGAGATTTATAAACTGAATTGCCAAATAATTGATGATAAGGCTAGAGAAGAAGTACTTCTAGAGAAGTACAAAGATCTCAAAGAAACCCTTGCAGTTACCTAGGTCGAGTGTGATAGATGGGTACAATCATGCAAAGGTTTTGAAATGCTTCTTAGTAAGCAATCTGCTTCAAATGTGAAGTTTGGAATTGGTTACAATCACACTGCTCCACCTACAGATTTTACCCCAAGAGCAGAGGTAGAATCTGATGGTGAGAGTGATAACCAATCCATCACATCATGTGATCTACCTTCTGATACAGCACAATCAGAAGTAGCAGTCAGCATCAAGCCCTCTTTGAACCTATCAGCTGATGTTGATGGTTCAAATGCTGACATTCACATGATTAATGAGTTGATCAACTCAGGAGTTAATCCTGAAGGTCCTGAAAGGACTAGAGAGCAGGATTTAACACCTAAAGTTCAAACTTCAACTGCTGTCAGTACTTAAGAGAAGAAAACTGGCAGTAGAAAGAGTTTGAAGACTACTAAAGAGGTAGTCAAGAAAGCAACCAATGCTTCCAAAGCATTAAAGAACAAGTCTTCTGTTGCTTCACCCTCTTTAGTTGATGATCAACCTAAGATGAAGAAGAAACCATGTGAAGTATGTGGTTTGTTCAATCATCTTACAGATGATTGTTGGTACAAAAGAGGTTCCAAACTCAAACAAAAAGAAGAAATTAATGAGAAAATGGTAAAAATGAAAACTGAGTTTGAGACCACATTTGTATCAGCAACATCAAATCCTGTAACCCTTAAGTCCTTAAAGAAATTCAAAAAGGAAGGGGTTAAACAGGTGACAGCTAAGGGTGCTCAAAAGAAAAAGGTGCAACATAGGAACTTATCAAACTCCACTAGCAATGTGTCTGATGAGCTGAAAGCTTTATCACATGGTTGCACATGGCAAATGTGGTGGTTTAACCACCAATGATTCCCCCCCGCAATTCTGTCTCTCTAATACCCTTTTAGGGAATTTGAAACATTTCTGCATCAATCTGATGTGCAATGTCGATGATGATGGGGCTTCGTTCATCTGAGATGTTTAGTGTTTATGATTCAATAAGATGTTTGTTAAACTTCTTTGGGTTTGTTTGGTTGCGATTATTTTCCCTAAATGATCTTGGTTGTTATGGTTTGGTAGTAGTTTCCAGCATTCAGCTGCAACCAAGAATCAATTCTGAGCCAATATTTAAATATTACCATCTTAATGATGCGTTGATTCCGGTCGGTGAAAATATTGCTTGCGTTTGGTGTTTCTATTATCTTTAAATGCTTGATGTCGATGATGATGAATGTTTGCGTCTAAGACTCTTCATTTTTTGGTATGATGATGTATCTAAGCCTTTACTTTGCACGTTTATCACACGCACAACACGTGCGTCTGTTTATCACTAGTTACATGAACCTCCTTATTTGTAAATGTATTTCATCATTTTCAAATGTACGGGCCTCCTATTCTTCACATGTATTCTTCTCTAAATATTAATAAGAGTAAATTATATGGCTAGTCCCTGTACTTATGTTAAACTTTTGGATTTGGTCCTTAAAGATTAAAATCATTGAATATAGTCCCCAACATTAATTTTTCTTTCATATATGGTCCTTAGGTATGTTAGTTAACCGTTAGTGATGTAAAATATTATAAGAATTATTATTTTGTAAGGTTTTATATAAGGCTGATGCACCTAAAACATTCAAAGACTTTCTTGCATTCATGCACTGAAGTACATAGTATAAATGCTTCAGAAGTTTTACACCATGTACTAGAAATATTCTAAGTGTAACATCTTCCGAAGCCAAAACCAACATCTTCCGAAGCCAAGACCAACATGTTAGGGACCGTGTACTGGACGGAGTACTAACTGATTTACGTGTATACTAACTAAAATAGTGCAGAATCCTAGTTTATTGGCGATCCAATCGGTGAGAATGTTAACCCGATCGATATACGAATAAACTAAACATTAAGAACGAATAGGAATCAATCAAGAATGATCTATGAACTTGGACTAGCTTTTTTGGACATTGTGGATGGCTAGGGTACGAGTAGGAATCGAAATATTGAAAGTGTTACGTTTTTCTACGAATTAAGTAGTATTTATAGGTTTGGGTTAGTCAATCGTACGACTGAACCATTAGCATGGTTAAGTCGTGCGACTAAAGCATGCAACTGAGTCAGTCACATGAATGAAGGTTCAGTCGAGCGACTGAGTCATCCGTATGTCTCATTCGTGCGACTGATCCAGTCTCCTGGTTCAGTCGTGCGACTGGTCCATTAGCATGAAGTATTCATGCATATGAACCATTAGCATGGTCCATTCGCAAGAAAATTTCATACGACTAAGTTTGAATATGTTTCTCAATCATTACTTGACTAAGATCTATTCAAACCACCTCAAACCTATATAGTTGGTTCAATATGCGTTAATAAATAATAAACATTAAGACGTACACTGAAACATTAAACATTAAGATCAACAACCACATATTATGTTTCATTCAACTCATTCGTTTCATTACATTTAGGACATGACAGACATATTACATTAAGATCGTAAACCAGGTACATATGGATCAACAAACTCCCCCTTGGACCTAGTTCCTTTCATCGTCTGGCATCCTTCATTAGCTCGTCGAACTTCTTATGCCTCTCCTCAACTGTGACTCCAGCATGTATCTCGAATGCAAAACAGAGTCTTATCACTTTCTGAAACTGGAGGGCATGTACAATATCCTGCGGATCATAGAATAATGTCCACCTGTATAAAGTATAAACATCACTAGCTGATAAGTTTCCTAGCCATATTGGGTCAAATACCCGGATGGTCTCCATTTGGCGTTCTTTCTGTAATACTATGACCGCTTCTCCTCTTCGCTAGTCATAATACCACCACTTGAAGTGGGGAGTGAAGTCCTATGGCATTTCCCTCATGGGGATCTTTGACATAGTATGCGGAGGACTCCACTTTAGCACCACTTTGGGTTTCCCAGTCCTTGGGTCCACCTCCGACCTTCGAATGTACCTCGTAGGTTGTTAAGGCTTGAAATTAATCCATCGAGTGTGGTATTCTTTCCTCAACGCAGCTTCAAACCAGCTTGACATCTTCCTGGGGTCCGCATACAGTAGGTTCAGGCATGCCAACTGGTTGAGCTCAAAACCAGGGAGAGTCTTCAGATCATGTGGAAATCTAAAGTACTCGACTCCCTTCTCCCTCTTCACTACATACACATTTAGATCCTCAAAGTAAGCCCATGCTATAATCTTTCCAGACACCTTAAGATGCTTCTTTACTTTGTAGAGCTTGATGTAGGCACTCGGCTTTGGATGTGTGCGTTGGGCACGGATCTCTGCAAAAGAAGCACCCATGCAGCCTTTTGATCTCAACATCGGCATCCGAGGCTTACGCTTGGCTTTCTGATTTCTCGGCCTCCTTCTCCGTCGTATCCAGTTTGGAATACATATCACTATCGAGAGTATCCCCAAAATTAGGAACCACATTTCCCTCTCGATCAGTATATTCCAGATAGTGCTGTGCTGTGATGTCTTCAATATCTATCTCATCAACATCGTTAAGCTCGTCATCTGAAGTAGATGGATCTCCTCCTTCGTCATCATCTCCTCCATCCTCTGTGTCATCCTCATCCTCTTCATCATCATCCTCTTCATCATTATCATCACCATCATCATCATCTTCTCTGATCTTCAGAGGCTCCTCTTTGGATCCTTTAAGCTTGAGCATGATAGATCTGTTAGATGACTCCAACTCTTCAATCATCTTTGCTGATTCGGCTTTATTCTCTTTGAGTTGGGCAATCTCCTCTGCCTGCTGAGAGATCTGCTGTGATTGTGCAGCAGTTAGCTCCATTAGATGTCGTAACTGAGCAGTCTTCTCGTCATCGGCAGCTAACAGCTTCAGCACCATACGATTTAGTGCCGACAGCTGTTCCTCTACCCCACTGGGAGGTAAAGGTGATCCAGTGGTCAATGTGGTGAGTATGGGGGGAGGTAGATGAGTGGGTAGCGATGGGTATGTTGTTGTGGTGGTGGTAGTGGTGTAGATAGGTGGTGGAGTGGTTGTAGTGGTGATGGTAGGTGAAGTAATAGTTGTGGTGGTGGGTGGAATGGTGGTAGTGGTGGCTGTGGTGGTGGTAGTGATGAATGTCATCCTCCTCCTCTTAGACTTCATCCATGGGGCTAAGCCATCCTTTTTTTTCTCATCCCCTTGAGGAGGATGCTCCCCCTAGGATGCTGCTAGGATGAGCAGGTGTGAAACTGGGATATGCAGTAGTCTCCCCGGACTCGCTAGGGCGTCCTACAACCTCCCGAATACCTCGTTCGGTGGCAACCACCCTGCTGCCCACCGTCCTGGTCAGTGTCTCCTCATCACTCTCCTCCTCCTCATCAGGAGGGCAAAAATCTTGATAGAAACTGGTGGTGGTGGCATCTCCATGAGTGGGTGGTGGAGGTGTAACATGTGCAGTGGTGGCCCTAGAAGCAGCGGGGCCAGAGTCTTCACCAGTGCCACGCTCATCATCATCGGAGTCATTAGATGGAAGAGAAATCTTCTCAACATCTGAGTCACTCTCCTCGTGGCGCCACTTACGCCTTGCTGGCGCCATGTAATCCTCCCGGGCCAGGTGCCCGAACAGTCTCCTCACAAGGGGTTTGACTTGCTTTCCCCTGTAGACCTTCATTCTCTCGAGATTTGTGTCATCCATAATCTCAAGAGATACTGCATCATGGCTCTCCTTGGGTAGCGAAGGAAGCTTCTCATCTATAATCATCTGTAAGAATCTTGGGTACATACAGAAGCTTTCCTTGCCTTTGGCCTTCAGATTCTCGATCAGGTATGCAAATATCATGTTGGAGAAGCTGAAGGGGTGATTCAGCACCAGTGCCACGTAGGCATTCTGAATTTGGTAAGATAAATCATCAAATCCACCCCTTCTTGATTCAATGCACTTGAGGATGACGTGTGCTAAGTACTTGAACTGGGGACACAGGTTGCTTTTGTTTAGCACACCTGCATTGATGTCCCCTGAGTACTTCATCCTGAGAAAACATCCCCTTATAGTCAGCGGGTGTAACCTTGTTGGGTGAGCAGTATCATCACCCAGGTCCAGTACACGTCGAAGGTCTGCCACTGTCACCCCTATCTCTTGCCCAAAGATGGTGCTACGAATGCAGTAGGACTCACTAGATCGGTCACCAATGCACCCTCCTAAAAGGCCTGCTGTATAGACATGTAAGGAGTGCATGGTGTAAATATCGTTCTGTATATCCTTGATCTCTTTAGGAAAGCAATAATGCCAGCAAACTCGGCAACATTCCGAGTTACGGCATCCAAGTAAGCACAGATATTGTGCTTCATGTTGATGGTCCACCAATCTGCCATAAATCTGTAACACAAGACACATATATATTAGATCAGCACATAACAGAAAGCAATTCGCTCTAAACTATTTGAGATCAGTCTGGTTCAATCATGCGATTGAACCATACGACTGAGTTCAATCGGTTGACTTATCATGCAATTGAGTTCAATCGGCCGACTGATTCAGCGTCTGAGTTCAGTTGGGTTACTAAGCCAGCGACTGAGTTCAGTTGGGTGACAGAGCCTAGGACAGGGTTCAGTCAGGCGACTGAGCTTATACGTCGTGTTTAATCGGTCAACTGACTCATTCGGCCAGCTCAGTCATGTGATTGAAGTTCATCAGGGTGACCAATCGCATGATAGACTGTCTGTTTAATTGAAATTCAAATTTTGAGCAATCTTAATATTAGACATCGTGGTTTGGCTCATTAGACTCGCAATCACCCTACTTAGCACCTAATAACCTTGATTTCAACATTTTACTTAGTTTTCTTAGTTTATTAATCCAACAAAGTTTCGGTTCTATGTTAGGGCCGAATTCAGTCATTTAGGGCACAAAAAGATTTCCATTTGAGTAGATTGCACCGCATTATACCTGTATAAACACTGTCGATCATCAGAATATAGCAATTTCAAGTCAATCAAGGTTAGAGGAAAATCAGGCAGAGTAACGACACTATAGGCGATTTTAGGGCGAATGAGGAGTGACGAGTATATGCGATCGACTATAGTCCTATTTATACTAAATCTGGTTTCAATCAGGCGACTGGATCCATTCGCTCTTTTCATTCACGCGATTGGATCTCAGTCGTGCGATTGGTTCAATCGATCACATTCAATCGGCCGACTGGGTTCAGTCTGGCGACTGACTCATCGGTCAACCCCATTCAGGCGATTGGCTCATTCTTGTAAGCCAGTCGTGTGTATGTTTCATACTCATGCTCCATTCGTTGACTACTTCATAAGTATGGTCCAATCGTACGACTGGTCCGTACTCATGGTCATCGTGCGAATTCTTTTAACTTTTGATTAAACATTTTGAGCATTCGATCATCTTAGACATGAACATTTTAACTTAGAAACTCTTGATCACTTCAGTCGAGATCCTTTAAACAAAACACATTTTGTCACCTCAGACGGACCCATTTAACATTTGAAAACACGTTTGGGTCACCTCAGACGTGACCATTTTAGTTGTTGATACATGTGTCCCTAGATCGTGATATGTGATGTAATAGATCTTGTTTGGTATGATTAATGAACTGATGTTGATAGTCTGTTGGTTATAACGTTTAATAGTTCATTAATGAGTCGTAATGAATTGATTGAGTGTATGATTACTTGAATGATTACATATAATATTATATTATTAACTAAAACATTCAAACTTAACTTATGAAGTTCCCATGCGAATGGCTCATGCGAATGAACCATAGCATGAAGAACCTCATACGATTGACTCAGTCGCACGACTGAACCAGGAGACTGGATCAGTCGTACGACTGTAACATAAGATTGGCTCAATCGCACGACTGAACACTCAGTCGCACGAATGAACCAACCGCATGGTTCAATCGCACGACTGAACCAAACTAATGGTTCAGTCGCACGATTGAAGAGTGCCAACCTATAAATACAACTCAATTCGTGAAAAACGGGAGATTCGTTCAAGTTCAATTCCATACGAACCCTAGCCGTCCAGAAACCTTCCAAATCGTTCTCCAAGTTCATAGAACACATTAGATCGATTCCTTATCGATTTCTAACGTTAGTTTCAATCCTTGATTGATTCTTCGTGTGTTCTCACTGATTGGATCGCCAATCAAATAGGATTCCGCACTATTTGATCCGGTATACACGTGATCTCTAGGTATTTCGTCGAATACCAGGTCCTAACAAGTGGTATCAGAGCTTTTGGCTCTGATTACGTGTTGATTCAATCAAGATTGCATAAAGTTTGTGTTTTTACACTAAAAACGCAATCTTTGGCATCAAAAGTGATCTTGGAAGTTCCCTGCTCATCGACGTTTGGTTTCTACGGACTCAGGCAATCAGAACTTGTAAAATTTCGAGTTTTTACGGCTGAAAACGTCAAACCTAGAAATTTTCGCAAACCAGCGGCTTCAATCGCACGACTGACTCATTCGTACGACTGGACTCCATTCGTACTACTCATACGCACGATTGGACCTAGTCGCACCTTCATTCGGCCGATTGACCATTCGTTCGCATAGCTCATACGTACCAGATTCATTCGCCCGACTGAACCAATCGCCCAGTTCATTCGCACGATTGAACCAATCGCAGAGCTTATACGCACGATTAGCTCAGTCGCATCCTTCAGTCGCATCAGTAAAAGTTTGTTTGATTAGATTATAAGTTTATTCATCATGGAAGATCAGATGTCAGCCTTTACTGCTGGGAAAGACTCAAGGATACAGAATCTGTTGCTGCTTGAGAGTGAGGTGGGGAATCACAATAAACCACCAAAGCTCTTGACTTTAGATGAGTTTCCCCACTGGAAACAACGTTTTGAGATCTACCTTAATGGAGTAGATCCTAATCTGTGGGAAGCCATTGAGACAGGTTATAGTACACCGGTGGGAGCTGATGGGGTTAAACTAACATTAAGCGGGATGACCGACGCACAGAAAGTAAAGTACAATGCAGAGAAAAGAGTATATGCATTGATCACTCAGTCGATCCCCAAAGACATATTCCACCAGTATTCCGAGAACAAGCAATCCAAGAAACTGTGGGATGCGCTAGAGAAGAGATATGATGGTAATGCATCATTGAAGGCAATCAAAGCAAAGGAGTTAAAGAAGGAATTCGATAACTTCTCTTCAATTGGTAATGAAAGCTTGGACGACGTCATAGATAGATTCTACCACTTGATGAGCGAATTGCATACCCATGGAGTGGTTACTACCATGGAAAAAAAGTAAGCAACTTCGCAGACGGTTGCCGGATAAGTGGGCTACATTCGTGTCTAACCTGAGACAGAATGGTATCCTTGTAAAGCTGGATATAAATGACTTCATTCTTAAGTTGCGCGAAGAAGCACTAAGGATGAAGTATAGAGCTCAGAAGTCTTCGTACACACAAAATCCAGCTTTATACAACGCCACACCTCAAGCAAAGGCATCTGGAGCACCTCTCCAGACTGCTTTTGTGTCTAGCTCGTCAGGTCCTTCACATGCCTCTACTTCTGGATCAGACACGTCTGGGTCATCATGTACCCATATTGGATCAGAAGCAAACGCTACTAAACTGAAGACGAGAACTTCGGTAATGTGACCGTGGAAGTAGCACGAGAGCATATGGATCTCTAGCAGCAGTGGTTCATTCATATGATGGACTTTTGCTGGGAAGATTGGAAACTGCCATCTGGCAGATGAGGACTACGAGCAGGTGGATGAGATGGAGCTCGAAAGAATGGATATAATGTGGGCCTTAGCAAGTGCTGTTCGAAGGGCGAAAAAGTTTGTGAAAAAGACTGGACAGAACTTGGTTGCTACTAAGGACACCACCTTTGGCTTCGACAAGAGTAAAGTGACCTGCTTTAACTGTGGTGAGAAGGGGCACTTCAAACGAGAATGTGTCAAGCCAAAGAAGACGGGGAATGGGAACCCGTTCTCATCATTTACTCGCCAGGACAAGCAACCCTCTAATTCTACTTCATCAAACAAGGACCCTAAAGCACTAACTGCTCATGATGATGAAGGACAGGATTGGAGTTTCAGGTTTGTCTCACCAGGAGAATCTAACATTGCCAGTGTCGAGGATATTGACGATGATTCTGCGAGTGAAGGTGATATAGCAGTTGAAATTGCAATGTCACATAGTGAAGAAACAACTGCAGCCGAGGTCAGCTACAAGCCAAATGAGGAAGTCTCCACCTCAGAGACTGAAAAGCCAGAGTCGACAGAACCAGAATCATCTGATGCAGCACTGATGGCTAATTTCTGACCAACTCAGGTAAGTACCACTGACCGACTTTTTAATAACCATGCTTGTTCTGATTGTGACACGTTTAGGAAGAGCATAGATGAAAATTTGCTAGGTTATTAGACCATAATGATAACTTAGTAAAAGATTTACGTCTGTGTACTGAGGCAAATAGAGTGCTAAAACAAAATGAGCATTGTTATAAAGAAAAGATAGACCTATTGACCAAACAACTTAGGGAAACTGAAGTAGTGGCTTTTAACCAAGCAAACGACATTAGGTACTATCTTAACTCCCTAGAAGACACTAAGAAACAAAGAGCAGTGTTAGAAGTCGAAGTTAATTCATTAAAACAGAAACTGCATAGTTGGACTAGTTCTTCACACATAGTTCAACACTTAGTAAGAGAAAGGAATAACGGGGAGGGATTAGGCTACAAAGTGGTTCCACCACCACCTGAGACCTTGATGAACACCAAGTCTAGACCAGTAAATAATAACCCCATCAAGGATCATGTGGTGACCACTCCTCTTGTTACTGATCCAGACACCTCATGTTCATCTACTGAATCTGGTAAGAAACAAAAGGAGGCCACTTCAAAGGCAAAGGTAAAATGCCATGTGTTAACCTGGAAAATGAATTTGAAAAAGTTAATTTACAGTCAGGGTCAAATAGAGTCAAATCAGAACCTAAAAGGACTTCAAATGTTACTTTTTCACATGCTTCAAGTCAAAAACAGCTAACCAAAAAGGAAAACAGGTTAAATCAGTAAAATTTGTTATACCAGAGAAAACATCAAACATCCAAGAGTCAAAAACTAAAGTGATTGATGTTACTAGAGTGTCACGCACTTCTCCACAAAGAAAGTCTACTCATAAAGTTGATAGCAGGTCATGCTACAACTGTGGAGAATGTGGACACATTGCTTCCGACTGTCATTTCTATCAGACACCTAGGAAGAAGATTGATCTTCTGGACTCTAGACCTAGGTCTTCTAAGCGGAGTTCTCTAACTCCACCTAGAAGAGCTAGTGACCCTAAAGTCCAACCTGTAAGCCAGACGACTGTTTATCATAAACAGGCACTGCACAAATCTGGCTTATGGAAAGAAAAATCCACCCTCGTGTCTGATACTGATAACAAGAAGAACCTGAGCTACCCTCACCTTCTAAGGGTCAATGGGTGGAGTTTATGATGTGTGATGCCTCAGGGAAACCCAAGACAGTCAAAGCTTGGGTTCCTAACCTAAACTGATTCCTTTACTTTGTATGCGCAGGGTGCTCGATATAGTGCTGACACTAACACGTGGATTATAGACAGCGGAGCATCCAGGCACATGACAGGAAATAGCGCCCTTTTATCTAACGTCAAACAAATAAAAGGAGGGCATGTTTCCTTTGCAGGAAACAAAGGAGGCTATATCACAGCTCAGGGAGAAGTGGGAAATCAGAAAGTTAAGTTTGATAAAGTGAACTACGTTCAACAACTTCAGAACAACTTACTTTCTGTGTCCCAAATCTGTGATAAAGGATTTAAAGTCGTCTTCGATAATCAGAAGTGTTACGTGCTGAAGAAAGAATATATGATCCCAGAAGACCAAGTTCTGATGACTGCTTCAAGATATAAAGACCTTTATGTCTTGGATCTGTCAACAGCTGCCACAACGGATCATGAGGTTCAGTGTTTCTTATCTAAAGCTACTGAGAAGGATTCCATCTCCTGGCATCGGAGAATGGGACACATTAGTCAAAGGAAGATGAATCATTTGATTCAGAAGGATTTAGTTAGAGGAGTGAATGTCAAGAACTTCCAACTTCCTGACTTTTGTGTAGCTTGCAAGAAGGGCAAACAGACAAAGAAGTCTCATAAGGAAAAGAAAGTTCATTCAATAGAACTTCCTCTTGAGCTTCTTCACATGGATCTGTTCGGTCCAGTTAGTACAAGGAGCATCGCAGGCGACGCGTACTGTTATGTGGTCACTGATGACTACTCAAGGTTCACTTGGGTAATGTTTCTGAAATCAAAATCAGAAACTTTGGAGACATTCAAAGAATTAGTAACCACACTGGAATCACTCTACAAGCTCAAAGTTCGACAAATACGCTCAGACAACGGGACAGAATTCAAGAATCAAGGGATGGAGGCATACTGCAAGGAAAAGGGAATTGTGCATCAATTCACTTCTGCCTACACACCTCAGATGAATGGAGTTGCTGAGAGAAAGAACAGGAGCTTGATAGAAACAGCCCGGACTATGCTGGCAGACTCGAAACTGCCTATCCAATTCTGGAACGAGGCAGTGGCAAATGCTTGCTATACACTGAACAGAGTCCTAATAGTCAAGCGCCACGGAAAGACATGTTATGAGCTACTTCAAAGACGCAAACCGAATTTGGAGTATCTTAAACCTTTTGGCGCACCGTGTACACTTCTGAAGAAGACACAAGAAGGAAAATTCAGCGAGAAGGCAGTTGAAGGAATTTTTCTAGGATACAACATACCGAACAAGCGAGTTTACAATAACTCAACGGGTCTTGTAGAAGTGTGGTGTAATGTCGACGTTCAAAGATATACCACACCCCCTACAGGCAAAGGACCTGCATACTTCTTTGATTATGATGGATTCTTCAAATCCTCCAACATCTCTCTCTCTCTCTCTCTCGGATGATGAGTTAGCTACTAGGATGATGTATGATATACTAAACACTCCATACAGCACACAGGGAGAGTCATCTACTCAGTCAGAAGGGGCAGTCGATGAAAGTGACTCCTCCTCTGAAGATGAAATTGAAGCAGATGACCAGAACGGTCAGGAGGAACAGGTTCCAGTTCCTGAAAGTCCACAAGCATCCACAAGTGATGCACCCTCGACTTCGGAACCTCAAACTCCAACCTCCTAAGATGCAGACCAAAATGTTCACAATCTTGGTTCGGAGGTGACTGTGCCGACTACTCCAGGATCACGACTAAACGTCTATCATCCCCTTGACAATGTTATTGGAGATGTCCGATCAGGAGTACAAACCCGAAATCAGCTATACTCAGCTGATTACGCCTCAGTTATGGAGAAGGGTTACATTCATGATGGTGCTTATCGATGTTTTGTCTCGCAGGTTGAGCCAAAATATGTCAGTGAAGCACTAAATGATGAGGCGTGGGTGAGTGCCATGCAAGAAGAACTTCTGCAGTTTAAGAAGTTAGGTGTATGGACACTGGTAGATAGACCTAAAGGTGCTAAAGTCATTGGCACCAAATGGGTACTAAAATGTAAGAAGGATGACCAAGGAGTCATCATAAGGAACAAAGCTCGACTGGTGGTTCAAGGTTTTCGCCAAGTCGAGGGTATTGATATAACGAAGTGTTTGCACCCGTGGCAAGGATGGAAGCTATTCGTATCTTCCTCGCCTATGCCTCGTACATGAAGATTAAAGTCTACCAATTAGATGTGAAGAGTGCATTCCTTCATGGTGAAATAAGGGAAACAGTCTATGTCAGTCAACCCGAGGGATTTGAAGACCCTTATCATCGGGATAGAGTTTACAAGCTCGACAAAGCTTTATATGGGCTTCATCAAGCTCCTCGAGCTTGGTACGAGAAACTCTCGACTCATCTTGTGAAACACGGCTTTCGCAGGGGAGTCATTGACTGTACACTGTTTATTAAAGAAAAGGATGGTGACCTACTGCTTGTACAGATCTATGTTGATGACATAATCTTCGGGTCAAAGAACGAAGAGTTATGCAAAGAGTTTGAAGCAGTGATGAAGAAAGAGTTTGAGATGAGTGCAATGGGGGAGATGAAGTTCTTTCTCGGGTTACAGGTGGATCAAACACCTAATGGGATCTTTCTACATCAGACCAAGTATGTAGGAGACATTCTCAGTCGCTTTGACATGGAGAATGCTTCTGCTGCTGGGACTCCACTTGCTACGAATCATGATATAGCACCTGATGAGAGTGGAGATCTTGTAGATGCCACTATGTACCGAGGAATGATTGGATCCCTCATGTATCTCACTGCCTCAAGACCTGATATCATGTATGCTACATGTTTATGTTCCAGATATCAGGCTAAACCTAAGGTCAATCATCTATCGGGGTCAAAAGGATCTTTCGCTATCTAAAGGGTACACCCACCCTGGGGTTGTGGTATCCTCATGATGACGATTTTGAGCTCACAGCGTATAGTGACTCGGACTATGGAGGCTGCAAAATGAACTACAAGTCTACATCAGCAGGGTGTCAATTCTTTGGGAGAAGATTAGTTACATGGCAGTGTAAGAAGCAGACATCGGTTGCATTGTCAACCTGTGAAGCCGAATATGTTGCTGCTGCAAGTTGCTGTTCCCAAATCATTTGGATTCAACAGCAAATGCGGGATTACGGTTTGAAATTCTCGTCTACTCCTATTTTTGTTGATAACTCTGCTGCAATTGCAGTAACCAAAAACCCGGTTCAACATCCTAAGACCAAACACATCGGTATTAAATACCACTTCATAAGAGACTGTTTTGAAAAGAACTTAATAGATGTGGTTAAAATTAATACTGATTTTCAACGTGCTGACCTCTATACAAAAGCCTTTGATAAACCACGTTTTCAATACTTGCTAGAGGTCAACGGCGTTAAAAAGAAAAGTGAGGTAATTCCTGATGAGAATAATGTGTAGTCCGATGTAGTTTCGTTAAAGTTTATTTTATCTTATGTTATCTGTTTTTTTGTCTGTTACATTTAACTTCATGTTACCTTGCTGTTTATTAAAATCCAAAAATAATTAAATCCGAAATGATTTTAGTATTTTAGGGGGAGAATATGTCAGCAAGTTAATATTAAAAAAAAAGAGGGAGAAGGGGTAACTAGCTGAAATAAGGTAGATTGTGTCTGTGATACTGATTCAATACCTTGGAATATGATAGTACACAGGAACAAATCAAGAGGGATTTTAAAATTTAAGGTTTGAAAAGATGCAAAAGTTCAAAGTATAAGTCTGTGTAGTCTAAGCAATATAAACGGGAAAATGATAGAAAACTGGCAACTCCTAAGGTGACACAGAGAAAGTAGACTTAGAGGCTGCTAGACCACAAATGATATGTTGGTAGATTCAACACAATAGACAATTAGACCTGATTGGTGATCTCAAGATCAAACTAAGCTGTTCAACTGACTGTGGACTTCCATCTTATCACTGGTTAACACAATCAAATATATTCCAATAAGGGTAATGAGCATTTAAACGCCACAAAAGTGTGCGGATGACCAAAATTAGAGCAAAGCAAGAAAAATGAAAGACAAATGCAATAAAGCTAATGGCTCATGTTGTTGGTGCATTTTGTGTAAAATAAAAGTAAGCTGCTCTAACAAGGAGATAGGTTGTGTGCCTCTCTGCTGTGCGATGGCACTGACCTGAGGATAAGCATAACCTAGATATTCTAGAATTCATTGTTGTTTGCCGCCTCTCTGCTGTGCGATGGCACTGACCTGACACTTCTCTTTGAAAGCTCTAAGAATAGTCTCTTCTTGTAATAATACCCGTAGACCGCTCAAAACCTCTGAGGAATGTTGATTACCATATATGTGGGATCCACAAATGTTAGCTGAAATAATTAAACCTAAATCAGTCACCAGTCTGCGTCAAAAGTCTGTGTATGGATTTAAGTGGACAAATATACTGACAATCTTAGTGGCTACCTTCTCAAAGGTTCAACTCAATGTGAATCTAAGAGTTTCAGTATGATTTCCTTAAGTTGCTAACGACTCTGGATGAATACCGAGAATTTAAGCGTCAAAGAGCTTTAATAACAAGTCCCAAAATGATTTGATATTCCTGTATGATTCCAAAATTGATTTGGTCCAGATATGATCAATCTAAGTTAAAGCTGTCTACTCCTAATCAAATCCCTTAGATTTCATCTTAGGGTTTTATCTCTCACAAAAAGTCCAAACATAAACTTTAGTTGTGTAGTTAGTTTAAGTTACTATGTTTATTTTTAAGTTGTGTGTCTGTCGGACTACATCAGGGAAATCAGAAGGGAATTAACTTACCTAAAAAGGTCATGTCTGAGATGGCCACATGGTTTTAAAATTTAAAGGTCACGTCTGAAGTGACTGAATTGGTTAAGAGCTTACAATGTTATTATCAAAAGTGAAAAGGGTCTGAATAGTAAATGTTAAAAATGACTGTAAACTCACAAAGTGTGACCCATTCGCACTAGTGGATCATGGTTATCGACCAACTATGCGAATGGCTTCCAATCGGCCGAATGGACATGAAATTGTTATTCATTCGACCGAATGGAAGGGGGAGAATGAAACAGGAGACCGACTGAGGCTCAGTCGGTCAACTAAAGGGGCGAATGAAGGAGACCGAATGAGTCAGTCGACCGACTGAGACTCAGTCGGCCGACTGAATGCGATTGACTAGGCCAATCGTACGACTGAACCTCAGTCGCCCGATTGAACTGAGCGACTGAGGCCAGTCGGCCGAATGAACCTAGGTTAGTATTTAAAGGTCTTAATCGATCGCATATCACTCATCACTCCCAAAAAACCCCGAATCGCGTCATTACCGTTACCCTGTCGAAATTGCCTCCGATTCTGATATACTTTGCGTTAAGATTCTTCATTCCAGTGACGTTTTACAGGTACACTACTCCTTGAACCTATCAAAATCAGTACATCACCGAACTACAATAGCGACATTGGATTGAATCAAGAACCGAACTTGAATTGACCTAATCACCTATGTAAATGAAGCAAAATGTTAAAATTGAGTTTAATAGGTTATTAGTGACAAGTAGACGAGGCTAATGGACCATTACACACTGTTAAAAGACTTAGATTGGTCAAGATTCGACCCACAGGCGATCGAACAGTGGGGCAAGCGACTGGACGTTCGAATGAACTCCAATCGCACGATTGAACCTTGCGATTGGATCATTCGACCGACTGAACCACCCGAATGAGTCCAGTCGGCAGATTGAACTCAATCGCATGCATCAATCTCATGGCTCAATCAGCCGATTGAACTCAATCGCATGTCTCAAACACCCGATTGAACTCATCGCATGTCTCAAACAGGCGACTGACTTCAGTCGCATGATTCATTCGCACGAATGAATCAAATGACTTTCAACTTTACACTTAGAACAGAAGTTTTCATGTCTTATGTATTAATAGTTCTATGTCTTGTGTTTACAGATAAATGGCAGAAAAGTGGACCATAAATCCCAAGCACAACATCTGTGCCCACTTGGATCACACCACCAGGAACGGGCTGAGTTTACCGACATAATTGCATTTCTGAGACGGTCCCGGATCTAAAGGCGATCTCCACTCCTTGCACGCCTTACAGATCACTCCATCAGGCATTCTGGGAAAATGCCTCGTGGACCGCTCTCGTGAGCCTTACTGTATCAGGAGCTCCATACTGGGCCATGATATTGAGATCTCTGCCGCCGATATTCAGAGGGTCCTGAGTTCGGGGAGGATGCTGATCATCCTACAAAACTACATCCATTGACTGTAAGAGGATGCTTCCTAAGGCTAATACGCTGGGGATATCAACTCAGGTGTGCTCAACAAGAGCAACCTGAGCCCCCAGTACAAGTACTTAGCACACGTGATTCTAAAGTGTGTAGCTTCGAGGAGGGGTGGGTTTGACGACCTCTCAGACCAGATTCAAAATGCCTACGTGGCACTGGTTCTGAACCACCCCTTTAGTTTTTCCAGCATGATATTCTCCTACTTGGTGGAGAATTTGGAGGTAAAGGGAAAAGAGGGGTTCTGTATGTACCCCAGATTCTTACAGCTCATCTTCAACGAGAAGCTGCCACAGTTGCCCAAAGAGAGTCATGACGCAGTGGCTCTTGAAATAATGATGATACTACTCTGGGCAGAATGAGAGTTTACAGGGGAAAGCAGATTAAGCCCCAAGTGAAGAGAATGATTGGCCACTTAGCAGATGAAAGCTATGTGGCACCGGGGAGACGCCAATGGCGTCACGAGGACAGTGACTCCGACGTGGAGCCAATTGTCCTCCCTACTGATGACTCTGAGGAGGATGACATTGAGGATGAGCTGTTCCATCCCGAGGCACCGTGTCTGACTCTGTTCCCTCGGTGTCTGGCTCACCTGCTGAGTAACTGAGTCAGCAGGATTCCATCAAGATTTTGTGCTTACCGAGGAAGATGAAGATGAATCTGATGAGGAGCCATTGACCCGAACTGTGGGAAGGAAAGTGGTTCCCACAGAACACGGGTTGAGGGTTGTCGGTGAACAACCGAGAGGATCCGGAGATACAGAGACTGATCCATCATATGCTCCGGAGTCCTCAGGCGGGATTGAAGGGGGAGCATCCACCTCGAGGGGAACGAGGAAAACGGATGGCTCAACCCCATGGCCAGAAAAAGAAAAAACGTAAGGTAACCTTCATCACCACCACATCCCCCATACCTTCCACCACTACCACCTCTGCAGACACACCTTCCACCACCATACCTCTCCCCACAGCAACCACAACCACCACCATACCGATCACCACAAGCCAGACCCCTGCTACCACTACTACATTCACCACCCCACACTCACCACCACCATCATCCAGACCTTACCCGATATTCACCACCTCCACCACCACCACTAGCCACCAAACCGAGCCCTCAGCCTACCCCTCACACACCTCTAGATCTCCTCTACCTCCAATCGGGGTAGAGGAACAGCTGGCAGCCTTAAACAGAATGGTGTTACGACTGCTGGCGGCTGATGAGGAAAAGACCTCTCAGATCCGCCAGCTCACCGACCTGACTGCTGCACAATCGCAGAAAATTGCAGAGCAGGATCGAGCTATTAGGAGCAGGCCCAGAAATTGGCTGCTCAGAACACTGAGTTGGACCAACTCCGAGCACAAAGCGTCACAGCAGGTAAGCAGATAGAAGAGTTGGAAAAGGCAAAGAGGTCCATTTTGTTAAAGTAAAAGGATCAAAGGAGGAACCTCTAAAGATAAAGGATGGAGAAAGAGAGAGTGATGATGATGATGATGATGATGACAGTGATTCTGATGAAGAGAAACAGAAGAGTGGTGTGCTGATGAAGAGACTGAAGAAGGAGAAGCAGCTGACTCTGTCTCAGCTCCCGGTCAAGAGCAGAGAACAAAGAACCGACAGGATCAGTCAGCTTCTACTTCTGCACCTTCACACGAAGAGACTAGCATACAGGATAAAAGTAAATAGTGGATGTTTATGTATTTAATTACTTTTGTATTCTGTATTGAAAAACGATGTATGTTTATATTAACTTAATGCATTTTGTTTGATATATTACTAATGATTTGAATGTGAAATGTGTAAATCAAACAGATCCAAAGTACCACAGAGATGAGTTTGATATTGCTCCCCTTCAACAGGTCAAGTCTCAACTCACAATGATTCTTGATCTACAAGGGATTGTCAGAAGGTCAGTGAGTTATACACCTGAAGAAGGTGAAATAATTCACGACCTATCTAACGAGCAACTGGCAGAAATGTTCAGACTCAATCCTGATGATATTGTCAAGGATGCTCCAACAGTTGATTCAACCAGTGACGACGAACTACACGACGTTGATGAAGTTGAGGTTGAAGATATTGCTGCTGAAGAGTACCCTCAATACGCTGACAACGCGGGTAATGTGGTCCCCAATCTGGGTGAGTCCCTAGTCAGTGATATGTTTGAGGTACTGACAAGATGGAGCAGGAAGCAGGAAAGATACGAAGTAAACAGCCCAGCCTCACGAAGATGTGCTACATTCGAACAGCCCCAGCATGGCCAGAGTTGAAGCTGTTGTATGCTGATCTACGAGAAAAGGTTCCAGGCTTGTTTGAGGCTGCCCTCAAGAAAGAGTACCACACCAGATGGATTAACTTCAGACCTCAACAACCTACAAGGTATAGAAGGTCTGAGATGGATGCCATTACTGGAAAACCTAAGATTGTGTTGAAGTGGAGTCCTCCTCGCACTATGTCGAGAATCCCTCTCAGGGAAATGCCACAGGACTTCACTCCACACTTCAAATGGTGGTACTATGATTGGAGAACTGCTGAAGCTGTCATAGTTCTAACAAAGGGGATCAAATGGATACTGTCAGGGTATTCGACCCAATGTGGCTAACCAACTTGTCTGCTAATGATGTCTATACATTATACAAGTGGCCACTGTTCTATGACACACAAGACATTGTACAAGCCCTCCAGTTCCAAAATGTTATACGACTTTGCTTTGCGTTTGATATTCACGCGGGAGTCACACAAGAGGACAAGTACAAGAAATATGAGAAGGTAATGAAGAAAACAAGACATTAGAGAGATCTAGGTCCAAGGGGGAGTTTGTTGATACATGTATGTCCCTAGATCGTGATATGTGATGTAATAGATCTTGTTTGGTATGATTAATGAACTGATGTTGATAGTCTGTTGGTTATAATGTTTAATAGTTCATTAATGAGTCGTAAATGAATTGATTGAGTTTATGATTACTTGAATGATTACATATAATATTATATTAATTATAAAACATTCAAACTTAACTTAATGAAGTTCCCATGCGAATGGCTCATGCGAATGAACCATAAGCATGAAGAACCTCATACGATTGACTCAGTCGCACGACTGAACCAGGAGACTGGATCAGTCGTACGACTGTAACATAAGATTGGCTCAATCGCACGACTGAACACTCAGTCGCACGAATGAACCAACCGCATGGTTCAATCGCACGACTGAACCAAACTAATGGTTCAGTCGCACGATTGAAGAGTGCCAACCTATAAATACAACTCAATTCGTGAAAAACAGGGAGATTCATCAAGTTCAATTCCATACGAACCCTAGCCGTCCAGAAACCTTCCAAATCGTTCTCCAAGTTCATAGAACACATTAGATCGATTCCTTATCGATTTCTAACGTTAGTTTCAATCCTTGATTGATTCTTCGTGTGTTCTCACTGATTGGATCGCCAATCAAATAGGATTCCGCACTATTTGATCCGTATACACGTGATCTCTAGGTATTTTCGTCGAATACCAGGTCCTAACATAAGTGATTAAATCCCAGATTGAATTCCACGACATAGTCCGACATATAAACCTAAATTGAGAAACTTAAACAGATGAAACTACTAGAACTAAAGGACAAATTTTAAAACATATTTTTATGATTTTGTGTGAGGTGGAAATCCTAAGATAGAAATCTAACAGATTTATTTCTTGAACAGGCAGCTTTAACTTATTTTGACCATAAGTAAAACGATTCATTATGGAATCATACAGGTAAGTGAAATCATTTGGGACGTGTTACCAAAGTCTTTTGATGCTAGATTCTTGTTTTCATCAACAGTCATTAGCAAGTTTAGGAAATCATACTAGTACTACAAGATGCACACATTGATTTGGACTTTCAAGACTTGCAGCCATGATGATGTCAGTATACTTGTCCACTTAAATCCATACACAGACTTTTGACATAGATTGGTGATTGTTTAAGGTTTAATTATTTCAACAAGCATTTGTGGATCCCACGCTTATATCGTAATCAACATTCCTCAGGAGATTTTTGAGTGGTCTACGGGTATTTTGACAAGAAGAACTATTCTTAGAGCTTTCAAAGAGAAGCCAAGCCTCAGCTCAGTGCCACCGCATAGCAAAGAGGCGGCAAATAACAATGAATTCTAGAATATCTAGGTTATGCTTATCCTCAGGTCAGTGCCACCACATAGCAGAGATGCACACAACCTATCTTCTTATTTGAGCAATTTTATTCTTTTTGCATAGATCACAACAACAACATAGGTTATTAGTTTGATTGCTTTTTGCATTTTTCATCATCTGCTTTGCTCATATTTTGGTCATACGCACACATTTGTGGCGTTTATTTTGCTCGTCACCCCTTACTAGAACTCTGTTGATTGTGTTAACCAGGGATAAGATGATAACCCACAGCTTGTTGAACAACTTAGTTTGATCTTGAGATCACTAACAAGGTCTACATATCTATTGTGTTGAATCTACCGACACATCATCTAATGGTCTAGCAACCTCTAGGTCTACTTTCTCCGTGTTACCTTAGTAATAAATAGTTTTACTATCATTTTTCCCTTTATTTTTTCTTAGACTTCTCAGACTTATACTTTGAATTTCGCATCTAATTCAATTTAATCTTTTAAAGTCCCAAACTCTTTGTTCCTGTGTACTATCATTTTCCATAGGCATTGAATCAGTTTCCCAGATCCGATCTCATTTCTATTAGCTAGCCTATCCTCCTCCCTCGTTCTTTTTTTAATACTAACTTAACCTATTCTCCCCCTAAAATTCTAAAACCATAAACGATTTGCGTTTTTAGGATTTTCATAGGCGAAGAAATAAAAACACTAAAATTAATTTAATAAAATAAACTAAAATCAATGAAAATAAAAGAGAAATGGAGTCGACGCATCGGACTAAACATGTTCATCTTCTGGAATAACGTCACTTTTCTTTTTAACGTCGTTGACCTCTAACAGACATAGAAAACATGGTTTATCAAAGGCTTTTGTGTAGAGGTCAGCGCGTTGAAAATCCGTATTTATTTTAACCATATCGATTAAATGTTTTTCAAAGCAATCACGTATAAAATGATATTTAATTCCAATGTGCTTGGTTTTAGGATGTTGAACCGGATTTTTAGTTACAGCTATTACAGCAGAATTATCAACAAATATAGGAGTATTTGAGAATTGCAAACTGTAGTCCCACATTTGCTGTTGAATCCAGATAATTTGTAAACAGCAACTTGCAGCAGCAACATATTCGGCTTCACAGGTTGACAGAGCAACCGAGGCCTGCTTCTTACACTGGCAGGTCACTAATCTCCTCCCAAAGAATTGACATCCTGCTAATGTGGATTTGTAGTTCATTTTGCAGCTACCATAATCCAAGTCACTGTACGCGGTAAGCTCAAAGTCATCATCATGAGGATACCACAACCCTAGTGTGGGTGTACCCTTCAGATAATGAAATATCCTTTTAACCCCTATAAGATGGTTAACTTTTGGTTTTGTCTAATATCTTAAACAAAGACATGTCGCATACATGATATCAGGTCTTGAGGTAGTAAGGTACATGAGGGATCCAATCATTCCTCGGTACATGGTGGCATCAACCAGATCACCATTCTCGTCGGGTGCTACATCATGGTTTGTAGCAAGTGGAGTCCTAGCTGAGGAAGCATTCTCCATGTCAAACCGACTGAGAATATCCCCTACATACATAGTTTGATGTAGAAATATCCCTTTTATTGTTTGATCCACCTGTAACCCGAGAAAGAACTTCATCTCTCCCATGGCACTCATTCCAAATTATGCCTTCATTACTGCTACAAATTCTTTATATAAGTCCTTGGAAGCGAAGATTATGTCATCAACATAAATCTGAACAAGCAGCAGATCACCATCCTTTTCTTTGATGAACAGTGTACAGTCAATTACACCTCTGCGAAATCCGTGTTTCGCAAGGTGAGTTGAGAGTTTTTCATACCATGCTCTCGGAGCTTGATGAAGCTCGTAGAGAGCCTTATCCAGTTTGTAAACTCTGTCCTGATGATATGGATCCTCAAATCCTTCGGGTTGACTGACATACACTGTTTCCCGGATCTCACCATGAAGAAATGCACTCTTTACATCCAGTTGATAGACTTTAATTTTCATGTAAGAGGCATAGGGTAGAAAGATACGAATGGCTTCCATTCTCACCACATGTGCAAATACTTCATTGTAATCAATTCCCTCGACTTGTCGAAATCCTTGAACTACAAGTCGAGCTTTGTTTCTGATTATGACTCCTTGGTCATCTTTCTTGCATTTCAAGACCCATTTGGTGCCATTGAACTTAGCACCTTTGGGTCTATCCACTAGTGTCCATACACCTTAATTCTTGAACTGAAGAAGTTCTTCTTGCATGGCACTCACCCATGCCTCATCATTTAGGGCTTCACTGACGTATTTTGGCTCAAACTGGTGAAGGTATCCATTTTCCATTACCAAGGCATAATCAGCTGAATATAGCTGATTTCTTGTCTGAACTCCTGATCTGACATCCCAAATGACATTGTCCAGAGGATGAGAGACATTTAGGCCTGATCTAGGAGTGGTGGGGACAACTACCTCAGAATCAAGATTATGAACATTTGGTTTCGTATCTGAGGCAGTAGGAGTGTGAGGTTCCGAAGACTTAGAGGCATCTACGTTAGATGATTATGAACTTGTAGTAGTTGGAACCTGTTGCTTCTGATTGTTCTAATCATTTTCCATGGCTTCATCGTCAGAGGAGGAGTAACTTACCTCGAGTGCTCCCCCTGATTGACTAGGCAACTCACCTTGTGAACCAGATGTTGTAGAGTCTTGTGTTGGTGTATTTAAGACATCATACATCATTTTGGTTGCTAACTCATTGTCAGAAGTGGACAGAGGGATGTTGAAGGACTGGAAGAATCTATCACAATCGAAAAAGAATGCGGGTCCTTTTCCAGTAGGAGGAGTGGTGTATCTCTAAACTTCGACGTTACACCACACCTCTACATGATCTGTTGAGTTGTTGTAAACTCTCTTATTCGGTATGTTGTATCCAAAAAAGATTCCCTCTTCAACCTTCTGGTTAAACTTGCCTTCTTGAGTTTTCTTCAGCAATGTACATGGTGCGCCAAACGGTTCGAGGTACTCCAGATTTGTTTATGTCGTTGTAGCAACTCGTAACATGTTTTTCCATGTCGTTTAACCACCAAGACTCGATTCAAAGTGTAACATGCATTTGCCACTGCCTCATTCCAGAATTGGATAGGCAGTTTCTATTCTTCTAGCATCATCCTGGCAGTCTCTATCAAGCTTCTATTCTCCCTTTCAGCAACCCCATTCATCTGTGGAGTGTAGGCAGATGTGAACTGATGTACAATTCCCTTTTCTTTGCAGAATGCCTCCATCCATTGGTTCTTGAACTCTGTTCTGTTGTCTGAGCAGACTTGTCTAACCTTTAGCTTGTAGAGAGATTCTAGTGTAGTTACTAACTCCTTGAATGACTCAAACATTTCTGATTTCGATTTTAGAAACATCACCCAAGAGAATCTTGAGTAATCATGTGTAACTACATAGCAGTACAAGTCAAGATGCTTCTTGTACTGACTGGACCAAACAAATCCATGTGAAAAAGCTCAAGAGGCAGTTCTATGGAATTAACTTTCTTTGCCTTATGAGACTTCTTAGTCTGTTTGCCTTTCTTGCAGGCGACACAAAAATCTAGGAGTTGGAAGTTTTTTACATTTACTCCTCGCACTAGATCATTCTGGATCAAGTTGTTCATCTTCCGTGGATTGATGTGTCCCATTCTCCTAAGCCAGGAGATAGAATCCTTGTTAGTAGCTTTTGACAAGAAGCACTGAACTTGATGATCCGTTGTGGAGGCCTTTGATAGATCCAAGACATAAAGGTCATTATATCTTGAGGCTGACATTAAGACTTGGTCCTCCAGGATCACATAGTCCTTTTTCAGGACATAGCACTTCTTATTGTCGAAAACTACCTTAAATCCCTTGTCACATATCTGGGAGACAGAAAGCAAATTATTTTGAAGTTGTTGAACATAGTTTACCTTGTCAAACTTCACTTTTTGATTCCCCACTTCCACTTGAGCTATGATATACCTTCCTTTGTTTCCAGCAAATGAAACATGACCTCCTTTTATTTGTTTGACATTTGACAGGAGTGCTCGGTTCCCAGTTATGTGCGTGGATGCTCTGTTATCTACAATCCAAGTGTTTGTTTAAGCACTATAGCGAAGAC
This sequence comes from Flaveria trinervia, assembly GCA_025506515.1. Taxonomy (NCBI): domain Eukaryota; kingdom Viridiplantae; phylum Streptophyta; class Magnoliopsida; order Asterales; family Asteraceae; genus Flaveria; species Flaveria trinervia. The sequence goes on along the minus strand of CM046447.1, from coordinate 68,774,867 downwards.
CCTGCACATTCAATTGAAAATATTGGTTAAGGTTAGGGACCCAAGCCTTAACCGGCTTGGGTGTCCCAGAGGCATCACACATCATAAATTCTACCCATTGTCCATTAGAGGGTGAGGGAAGATCATTTGTCTTCTTGTTTTCATTACCAGACATTGAAATAGATTTTTCTTTCCATAGGCCAGCTTTGTGTAAGGTCTGTTTGTGGTAAACAGACGACTGGCTAATGGGTTGAACTTTAGGTTCACTGACCCTTTTTGGTGGAGTCATGGATCTCCTTTTTGATGAGCTAGGTTTAGTGTCATGAAGTTCAACTCTTTTCCTTGGTGTCTGATAATAAGAATAGTAAGACGCGATGTGTCCATACTTTCCACAGTTGTAGCAAGATCTACTTTTGACATGATGGTGTAACTGTTTCTATGGAGAAGTGTGTGACACACGTGTGACTTTATTCTGTTTGGGTTCTAACACTTGTTCTTTAGAGGTTTTACTTTGTTTAATCACATTTGCTTGAACCCTTTCAACATCTTTACCCTTGTGTTTACCTGGACTTGGACATGATGCACGTGTTTGGTTAACATGTATGGTCTTTTTAGGTTCAGATTTAGACGTGGTTGAACCTGACTTTATATTAACCTTTTCGAATTGTTCATCCAGATTAAAAATAGGCATTTTACCTTTTGATTTTGAAGTGGCCTCCTTTTGTTTAGTGCCAGATTTATTTGGTTTACATGTGGAATCTGGATCACTTACAAGAGGGGTGGACACCACATGATCCTTGATTGGGTTGTTATTTATTGGTTTGCTTTTGGCATTCAACAAGGTCTCATGTGGTGGTGGAATCACTTTAGAACCCAAACCCCTTCCCGTTGTTACGTTCTCTCACTAAGTGTTGAACTATGTGAGAGGAACTAGTCCAACTATGTAGTTTTTGTTTTAATGAGTTTACTTCTACTTCCAAAACTGCTTTTTGTTTGTTTGTTACTTCTAGGGAGTTTAGATAGAACTTAATTTCATTAGCTTGGTTAAACGCTACAACTTCAGTTTCCCTAAGTTGTTTATTTAAAAGTTCAATCTTTTCTTTATAACTATGCTCATTATGTTTTAAAACTCTATTTGCTTCAGTGCACAGTTGCAAGTCCTTACAAAGTTATCATTATGATCTAATAACCTAGTAAATTTCAAATCAATGCTTTCCCTAAATTTATTACATTCAACACAAGCATGATTATTAAATAATTGATCTGTAGTACTTACCTGAGAGGGTGCGGTTGAATCAGCCATCAAAGCAGCGTCTAACTTTTCTGGTTCTGGTGATTCTAAACTTGTGGAACTTGTCCCTTCTTCGGGCTGGTGATCAATCATAGTTGCAGTTTCTTCGATATTTGAAATCGCGAGTTCCACTGCAATATCACCTTCGCTTGCTGAGTCGTCATCTAAATCCTCAACACTAGCAATGTTGGATTCTCCCGGAGACACAAACCGAAAGCTCCAATCTTGTCCTTCATCATCCTGAGTAGTCAAGGCCTTAGGATCCTTGCTTGACGAAGTAGGACTACTTGTGGGTTTATCTTGACGGTTGAAAGATGAGAATGGATTCCCATTTCCTGTCTTTTTGGGCTTCACACATTCACGTTTGAAGTGCCCCTTTTCCCCACAATTGAAGCAGGTAACTTTGGTCTTGTCAAAATCAAAAGTTGTGTCCTTAGTTGCAATCAAATTTTGTCCAGTCTTCTTGACAAACTTCTTAGCTCTCCAGACAGCACTTGCTAAGGCCCACATGATGTTCCTTTTCTCCAGCTCTGTCTCGTCTACCTGCTCGTAGTCCTCATCTGCCAGATGGTAGTTTCCAATCTTCCCAGCAACTAGTCCGTCATAAGAGTGAACGACAGTTGCTAAGAGATCCATGTGCTCCTTTGCTACCTTCAATGTCACATTCCTGATATTCTCGGTCTTTAGTTTTGTAGCATTGGCTTCAGGTGCTATGTATTGGGTACAAGACGACCCTGACATGTCAGATCCTGAAGTGGTAGCTTGAGATGGATGAGCTAAACTCGACATAAATACCATTTGAAGTGGCGCTCCAGACGTTTTGGCTTCTGGAAGTTGAGTTGTACAGTGCCGAATTCTGATCATATGAAGACTTTTGGGCCTGTACTTCATCCTCAACTCCTTCTCTCCAGCTTCAGAATGAAATTGTTGATATCTACCTTCGCCAGTATATCATTCTGTCTGAGGTTGGAGACAAAGGAAACCCACTTCTCTGGCAACCCATTTGCGAAGTTCGGCACTTTGTCTTCCATAGACGTTGTGACTCCATGAGTGTGTAGCTCACTCATCAAGTGGTAGAACCGATCGATGACGTCATCCAAGCTCTCCTTACCCACTGACGAGAAGTTGTCGAACTCCTTCAACGCTTTTGTCTTTAGAGCTTTTAATGACGCATTCCCGTCATACCGTTTTTCTAATGCATCCCACAGCTTCTTTGCTTGCTTGTTCTTAGAAAATTGATGGAAGATGTCCTTAGGAATGGACTGAGTTAGCAATGCATATACTTTCATCTCAGCATTGTACTTTACCTTTTGGCCATCAGTCATGCTGCCTAAGGTAAGTTTGACTCCATCTACACCTATAGGCATGCTATATCCTGTCTGTATAGACTCCATTTAAATAAATCTCAAATCTTTGCTTCTATTGTGGGTAATCATCTAACTTTATGAGCTTACGGGGCTTGTTATGATTTTCCACTTCATTTCCTAGAAGCAACAAATTTTGAATCCTAGAATCATTTCCTACGGTGAACGCTGAATATTGATCCTCCATTACTATTGACTTTGGTCTTTAGAACAAAACTGGTGTACTTGTGCAACTAAAAGAGAGCGAATGGACACTTCGTGTGATTGAACAATGCGGTTGGCTCAGACGTGCGAATGAGCAAATGCGGATGCCTCAATCGTGCAAATAGGAAGTGCATTTCAGTCATACCGAAAGGATGAAAGACTAAGTCCAATCATGCGTATGAGGGATGCGGATGGATTCGGTCATGCGATTGAGTCAATCGTGCGACTAAGGCTGCTGAATTTTGAGAATTCGAAGGTTTAAGGTATTTTGACGCAAAAACACGAATTTCTCACTAACCCTAATTGTCGTATGCCGGAAAACGTTAATTTTTTTACCTGGAGACGTCCAAAACACTATTTGACACAAAAAGATTGCGTTGTTGAGTGAAAAACAGGATTTTTATATCAAAATCGATCGAATCACACGTAAATCAAGAGCCAAAGCTCTGATACCACTTGTTAGGGACCGTGTACTGGACGGAGTACTAACTGATTTACGTGTATACCGACTCAAATAATGCGTAATCCTATTTGATTGGCGATCCAATCAGTGAGAACATTAACCCAATCGACATACGAATAAACTAAACGTTAAGAACGAATAGGAATCGATCAAGAACGATCTATGAACTTGGACTAATTTTCTTGGACGTTCTGGACGGTTAGGGTACGAGTAGGAGTCGAAATATTGAAAGTGTTACGTTTTTCCACGAATTAAGTGGTATTTATAGGTTAGGGTTTGTCAATCGTATAACTGGACCATTAGCATGGTTCAGTCATGCGACTAAAGCATCCAACTGAGTCAATCACACGACTGAAGGTTCAGTCGAGCGACTGAGTCATCCGTATGTCTCAGTCGTGTGACTGATCCAGTCTCCTGGTTCAGTCGTGCGACTAGTCCATTAGCATGAAGTATTCATGCTTATGAATTTAGCATGGTCCATTTGCATGAAAACTTCATACGACTAAGTTTGAATATGTTTCTCAATCATTACTTGACTAAGATCTATTCAAACCACCTCAAACCTATATAGTGGTTCAATATGTGTTAATAAATAATAAACATTAAGACATACACTGAAACATTAAATATTAAGATCAACAATAACATATTATGTTTCATCCAACTCATTCATTTCATTACATTTAGGACATGACACACATATTACATTAAGATTGTAAAATAGGTACATATGGATCAACACAACATCTTCCGAAGCCAAGACCAACATCTCCCGAAGCCAAGACCAACATCTTCCGAAGCCAAAGCGAAATCTTCAAAAGCTTCATAGGAAAAGTCTTCTGAAGCCAATAGGTGAAGATAGATTTCTTCCAAAGACTTTTAAACACATGCTTTATCTGATGTACTTTACCATAAAATTGGACAACTTTCCTTTGCGACTCTGTTGACTCACCAACTTTCACAAGTTGGTAAAAAGTCCTACTTTTGGTAACTGTAAATTGAGGTCTTGAGTCTGTGTTTTCTGCTTTATGTACTTTTATTCTTTGTGTAATATATTAGGATGTGAGCTATGGCATGTCCTACATACTAGTCAAAAGGCAATCTGCCTTTTGACTTTATATTTGATTTTGTTGTCTAGTTTTGGCCTTCTAAGTATGGCCAGCTGTAGGAAGTAGTATAAAGTATCCTAGGTCCTTGTATCTTTTCTTATGCTTTGAAACACTTGTAAAGAACTTGAGAGCAATATACACCATTCTTGAAAACCATATACTTGTGTTGTTTGTTCTTGTTCTATCTCATATTTACTTGTGTTCTAAGTATCAAACTAGTGTGTTACCAGTTCTATATTTGATCTGTTAAATGTTCTTAAATAACTCTCCTTATTATGTGTTTTTGTTGTAAGTGACAATCCCCTCTAACAGTCCTACAATTGGTATTAGAGCATTCCAGGCTCTTGATTGTATGATCTCACCATCTTAAGAACCCTCACACACAAAAAATACTTAACATCTCAAATGACAGCTCTCACTAAAGCTGATATGGAAAGTGGAACCATGACAAAGTCCCCACTGATCACTCCTGAAGACTTTGACACTTGGTGCCAACAAATGGAAAGGTTCATCAAGTCACAAGACTCTAGGATATGGGAATCTATTGTCTTAGGGTATCAAATCCAAGCACCTCTTCAACTATTTCTAGGGTGTTATGATTCCAAAAGATGTGGCTGACTATTCTAAAGAAGACAAGAAGAGAATAGACATTGATCAGAAAGTCATGACAGCCCTTTAAACTACTTTTCCCCATTCCATATACAGAGGCTTCAAGAAGTGCAAAACAACTAAATAGCTATAGGATGCAGTGAATCTAATGTATGAGGGGTTACCAGAAGCCAAGGAGAACAAGAAGGATCTTCTAAAGTAGCAGTTTGAGAACTTCACCTTCAAAGCAGGTGAAACCATGACTCAGCAATACTTTAGGTATGTTAAGATTATGGACACTCTAATGAATGTTGGAGTGACTGTTGAGAATAGGGACATTATAAGAAAGTTCATGTCCTCTCTTCCAAGAAAATGGACACATTATTATGTTGTTATCAAGAGAACTGAGAACCTTAAGGTATTGGAACATCTCTATACACTTAAATGTATTGCTAAAGTTAATAGATATAGGGCCTACAACTTAGAGATGAGATCTGATCTTGAGTCTTTGAATATCTTAAAATTTGATTTCAAAAGAGCTGAAAATAATTAAACTAAAGATAAAGGACTTAGAGAAAACCATTTCAACTCTTAAACATAACATGCCAACTACAGGACTCAGATCAATGATCTCATAGCTAACTTAATTGAATGTCAGGCTGAGCTTGTGATCAACAAAACCAAGGTAGAAAATTTTTTCTTGAAGAAAAGACCTTTAAGAACATGATAAGTGTTTTTTTCTTTATAGGGTGATTAATGAAGAAGTGTATGTCAAACAATCACCTGGGTTTGCAGATCCTGATCATCCTGATTATGTCTGCAGGCTTGATAAAGCTCTTTATGGGTTGCATCAAGCACCAAGGAAATAGTATGAGACTCTTATCGGTATCTTTGTTGGCATGGATACAAAAAGGGTAGTATAGATGGAGCTTTGTTCATCAAAGAAACAGGGAATGACTTAATGCTAGTTCAAGTATATGTAGACGACACTATCTTCGGGTCAACTAATCTAAACTCTATAAAGACTTTGAGAAGCTGACAAAGAATAGATTTGAAATGAGTGCCATGGGGGAACTCAATTTCTTTCTACGAATTTAAGTGAAGCAAGTTGATAGTGGCATCTTCATAAGTCAGTCAACGTACGTATAGGAAATACTTAAAACATTCAGTATGACTGACTATAAGGTTGCTAAGATACCCATAGCCAGAAACCACTCCCTTAGACCTAATCTTGAGGGGGAGTGTGTGGATGAACACCTCTATAGGACTATGATGGGGTCTTTTATGTACCTCATAGCTAATATGTCTAATATCATGTTTGCCACATGTATTTGTGCAAGATATCAAGCCAACCCCAAGATGTCACACCTAGTCACTGTCAAAAGGATTTTAAAATATCTCAAAGGTGCCTCAACCTTGGCCTTTGGTATTCAAAGAATTATAACTTTAATTTCTATGCTTATACAGATAGTGACTATGGTGGCTGCAATATAACTGCAAAGTCTACAACAGGAGGATGTCAGTTCCTTGGTGGAAGGATAGTCTCATGGCAATGCAAGAAGCCATCATGTGTCTCTGCATCAACTGTTACAGCTGAATATATTGTTACTGTAAGCTGTTGTGCTCAAGTGCTTTGGATTCAAAATCAGATCTTAGATTATGGACTCAACTTCAAAGAGACTCCCATCCACATAGATTACAACAGTGCTATCTCAATTACAGAAAATCTTATGCAACACTCAAGGACAAAATAGATCAATATCATGTATCATTTGATTAGAGATAACTTTGAAAATGAATTAATCAATCTAGTCAAAGTTAACACAAATAACAATATTCTGATCTGTCCACCAAAGCTTTTGCTGAGCATAGATTTAAGTATTTTTTATCAACTATTGGGATGATTAACTTTGATTAGCTTTTCTTAAAACTTAATCATATTATTTTCCAAAAACTATGTGTCCTAAGTTGTCTATTTTTGTCATCTTCATATGCCCTTGTTCACTCTAGAAGATAAATCTTATTAGAAGACATTCCTTAGAGTTTTAAAATTTTTGATCTTTTTATTCTTCAGAAGATACTTATTTTACTTTCGGAAGAATTTATGTCTTTAAAACAAACAACTACTTAAGAAAATTTACCTTCGGAAGAAATTTCCAAAATATCTTCCAAAGCTTAACATTCCTCTTAAAGAACTTGTATGTTTTCAAGAACATTTTTTTCCCAAAAGCAATTAATTCTCGGAAGCTTTTCATCAAAACTTCCGAAGGAAAACTTTCTAAACTCTTTGGAATATCTTCTCAAGTCATTTTGGCTTCAAAAGCTTTACATCAAAACTTCCGAAGTAAAATTACCTTCGGAAGATTTTAGACTTCCAAAAAAACTACTTATTGGGACAAAGAAACTACTTTTTATAGGTGGGACCAACATCTAGATTTCAAAATTTTTCATCTTTCATTAACTTTGTCTAAGATCCATTTCTTATATATACCCAACAGTTCCCTTCCCCCCTCTTTCACTCTCTTCTTCCTCTGTACTTACCCAAAACCTAATTCACCCACACACCACCTTTGTTCTTCACTTTCTTCACCTTTAAGCTTTCACAAATGGCTAACCTTAACCGCAGAAACGACCCAAATTTCTCCATGGAACTTCACAGGCAGCATAATTAGGTTGCCGTGTTGAACTCTGAGAAAGAGTCTAGTTTCTCAGAGGTTTGCTGATTCTTGGCTCTATCTAACTACTTCACATCCCTGACCATTGATCCTCCACTTTATAAGGATCATTTGCTTCAATTCTGGAAGAGCTATCAAGAGGTCATTATGGACGGGGAGAAGGCACCGTCTGCTATAGTATAGGGCAGGACAATCTTCATCACTCCAACCATCATCAACACTCATCTTCAGTTAGATGATAAGGAAGGTGAATTGTCCTTTCCAAGGAAGATGTCAACCACTCCTCTCAGCAAATGGGCTATGAAGGAGATTTCTCTGTAAAGGCCTTCAGGAAAGGGAGGTCTCAGCAACCACTCCTCTCAGTGGAAGTACCTACTCCATGTGGTCATCCATAGCTTGTCCAACAAGCATGGCGGTGGGACCAGATTCCTAAGGATCTCTCCTTTATTGTGCATGGAATGGTTCAAGGGATCATGTTCAGGTACTCTCAATTTGTCTATACAAATTTACTTGCAAACTTGGACTCCTTAGAGTATTACATGTTTCCTAGATATGTTCAATACATTCTTAATTGTAAGTAGGGGTCACACTTGAGAGAAACAGGTAATATTATTAAATTGGGAAAGATGAAGCCTAGCATCTTTAAAATAATGAAGAAGCCAACTGTTAGCTTATTTGGGGTAGAAATAACCATTGTCCCTAAAATGTTAGAGCCCATTGCTCAAGGTGACAACCTAACAACACAAGCTAGTGTTGAACCCACACCTTCTACTTCTTAACCACCTTCACAGCCTAAAACACTTCTCACCTACCAAATAAAATCGAAATGAACCCTTGTATTAGCTATTCAACTTATGCAAGCCCCTATATCATCACCTATACAGGAGAAAGTGGACATTAGAGCTCCTACTTCTCTTGAGGAGCAAACCACTCCCATCTCATCAAGAATCAATGTTGAGGTTCCTCATGCTTAGACTGATGATCTCATTAGCCCATCGGCCTTAAACCTTCACTCTGAGCCTCAACACTCAAGTGAATAACCTTCGAGGGAAAGTTACCATCCCTAACCTCTAGATCTCAACCAACCTATCCCTAACCTTGAGTTCTATGATGATGAAGATATAGGATTCAGTGAGTACCATGAGTCTTTTTACTCCTCCCTTACTCAAAGAGAGATGAGTGCTCCTGATTCTCCCATATCTAGCCCATATTGTCCACCCATCACTCAGGTGGATCTCCATGAACTTGTTTAGGAGGTCCATATAGAAGAGGCTCTCACTTCTGCAAGTGATTACATCATTCAGACCTCAACCATGGCAACTCAGCTCATTGACACTTCACTTGAAACTGTCAGTTAGCAGGGGGAAATCCAATAAACAAGAACATGATGCTAGTAGTGAGATGTGAAGACTTTGATCCAATTCTCTCATCCCCTAATGATTCGTTTAATGAAGATGAGGGGAACTTGAGACTTAAGCTGCAAAAACTATCATAAACTTGCTCTTATCTTGTCTCTAAGGTTAGTCATCTAGAATCTCATGTGACTTCCTTACTAAACAGGATCATTGATCAGCAAACTGAGATATCTTATCTCAAGGAACAACTAGCTGGGAGACATTTAAGAAGAGCTCATCCAGGAACACAAGAACCTATGGATGTGATTGACCTAAATCCTAGCTCACCTATGCAAGTGGGTGATGCTACCAAAAAGGGGAGAAAGTCACAACAATCACAAAACTTAGGAGTTCTTCACAGAGTATGGACACTGAGGACTCACCATCCTCACTTGCAATTGTCCATACTCAACAACTTCCTCAAAATCACATTATATGGATTCACTAGAATCTCTTATTCAGAGTCTCTTTGTGGAATGTATTCCAAGGGCTATGTCATCCCCACTCCAAGGAACTTCAAACTACATAACTAGGTAGAGGTATGATGCTGATAGAAGAGCCCTCATACTTTAAAGAGTTCAAGGGCAGCAAGAAGTCTTCAACTTTCAAACCTTGAACCAGTATGAAGGTCTTGAACTGATCAACATGCCACTTGTCAATTCAAATCAATCTAGGAAAGCTGACAGGCTGACTCAAAGAAATCAAGACAAGATTACTGAAGAGTTCAGCTCAAGAAGAAGACAAAGGCAATCACGTAATGTCATTGGTTAACTCGATGTTGAGGCAAACCCTAAGATTAGCTTCAAAGGGAAAACCTTGACTCAAGCTCTAGTGATAGAGCCTGAGAGCTCTGTCTTAACCTTAATTACTTCAACAATCCACTCCCTTAGTGAAATACCTACGGGTGAAGGTGTATCACAGCCTCTCTCTGGCAAAGCATAGATGTTACTCTAAGCAATGAAGGCCAAAGCTCCTCCACCTTGAGTCACAAAGGTCTCTGAGTGACAAATGAAAAATGAAAATGACTCCTAAGGAGATGGATGAGGAGGAGAGAGTGGGAGAGGAAGCTAAGCTAAAATGAAAATGACTCTACTGTTGGGTCTTCTAGCTTCATGGAAGCTGCAATTAGGGCTGACCCAGACCAAATACTCAAAATGATGAGTTAAGGGTAGTCAAGATTACTTACTTATAGACCATGAACTATGATATTAAAGAAATCATCTCTCTCTCCTTGGAGGAACTAAATGAACTGGCAGGCATGGAAATGTCTAGGGAGAGGAAGGAAGCAGAGGATGCAAGGTTGCTCCTCTAAATCAAAGAATAAAAGAGATAGAAAATATTGTACAAACATGTTCCTACAATCTCCCCAATTCAAGAAAGCCCTGTGCACGAGATTGTGGCAACATAAGCACCTCAGGTAGATAAAGAACTAACAGGAAAAACATGATCAACTACCTGAATGCCACAAGTCTCTACCAAGAAGCTGCACTCCTTCCCTTGGGATTTGAGTATATTGAGTTTGAGTACCTCAAACAACTTGAACTTCAAGTACTCAAAGAACAAAAGGCTACAAAGAGTAATATTAGGGAAGAAGCAGCCAACACAAGAGCCATCATCCAAAATAGTCAATAGAAGTCTGCTAATAGGCAGAGAATGAAAAACTTCTTAAAGATGTATGGATTCTCAAGAAGGAGACTTAGCCCAATGTCTCTATCCACCATGATGAGCATATAAGAGTGATCAAGCAGAAGATTAAAAGAGGAGAGCTCATTGACTTACACGCCCCACCAAATCAAGCCCCTCAAGAAGTTGAGGCTTAGGTTGAACCATTTGAGATAACACTACCTAGACCTCCTACTGAAACTTAGCAAGCTTCATCTTCTAATCCATAGTAGGGTCCAACTCTCTCTCCTTCTGAACCTATAAGAGAGGCAGACCCAACTAAGAAAGACAACACTGAACAACAAGGTGTTGCAAGTCAGCCTTCTCAGTTAAAGTTTCCAAAGAGGAGGAAGAGGATGTCTTCTAGACCAAAGTCAAAGAAGAAGAAGAAGTCAAAGTCATCCACATCCAAGCCTTGTGATGAATCAGATCATCCTAAGAGAGTACATGAAGATGCAAATCAATTAACTCCAATTCAAGTAGTTCCTCTTGCAACAAGAAGACTCATCTTGTCCTGGACTTACCTTACTAATCCAGAAAGATGGCATGTAATCAGAGATCAAGGTATTGGAGATGTATACATATAGCAGGACATGTTCAATCTACCTTTGCATGATCTCTTTGAGATGAGAAAACACTATGAGACTTTGAGTGATCCTCATCATCAATTGAAGAAGGGTATGGTAATCATCATAATGAGGACTATCAACTTATAAGGTCTTCAATTTTTTTGGTAGCATGAGCCTAGGCGGAGTTTGTAATGTTTTATATAAGTCTAATGCACCTAAAACATCCAAAGTCTGTGTGCATTCATGCACTGAAGTACAGAGTAGAAATGCTTTAGAAGTTTTATACCGGGCACTAGAAATATTCTAGGTGTAAAATTTTCCAAAGCCAAGACCAACATATTTGAAGCCAAAAGTGAAGTCTATTGAAGCTTCAAACACAAAGTCTTCTGAAGCCAAGAAGTGAAGATAGATTTCTTTCGAAGACTTTTGAACACGTACTTTATCTTATGTATTTTACCACAAAGCTGTACCACTTTTTGTTGTGACACTGTTGTCTCACCAACTTTTACAAGTTAGTGAAAAGGTCTATACTTTTGGCAACTGTAAATTGAGATCTTGAGTCTGTGCTTTCTACTTTATCTACTTTTTTCCTTTTTGTAATATATTAGGATATGAGCTATGGTATGTCATGGTCACTAGTTAAAAGGCAATCTGCCTTTTGACTTTACATTTGATTTTGTTGTCTAGTTTAAATGTTTCCAGTTGGCCTTCTAAGTATGGCCGGCTGTAGGATGTAGTATAAAAGTATCTTAGGTCCTTGTATCTTTTCTTATGCTTTGAAACACTTGTAAAGAACTTGAAAGCAATATTCCGCATTCTTGAAAAACATATACTTGTGTTGTTGTTCTTCTTTTGTCTTATATTTGCTTGTGTTCTAAGTATCAAACCAGTGTGTTACAAATTCCCTATTTGATATGTTAAGTGTTCTTAAATAACTCTCCTTATTGTGTGTTTGTGTTGTAAGTGACCATCCCCTCTAATGGTCCTGCATATTTTACTCGCATTAGTCATCTATTTAATTTACCTTTTAAGCTATAATATTATTTTGATTTAAGAAAAAAATTTATTTTTTATTTTACAATGTTTTTTATTTTTTATATTATTTTCATAATTTTATTTTTAATAAAATTATTATTTAATATAATAGGTTTTAAAAACACAAAAATTTACTTTTTAAAAACATGTTTTATAACATGTTAATCGTTTATTTTTATATGTCATTCTAATACCTTTTGATTTTTTAAACTGGTTGGTTTTATATAGTTCTAAAACCTTTTAATTTCTTAGTTTTTTAAACATTTTTTTTTAAATTGTTCAGTTTTAAATGTCTTATAAATGAATTCATTTTTAAAAAAATTTTAAAAAACCCACATATTGGTTTAAATAGTTGTATAAACCAAACATTTACAAGAAGACATTTTCTAAAAATATTTTTATTTGTGTATTAAATATAAGCATACTTATAATAAAAAAATTATAATAAAATAAAATTACATTGGTGATTCCAACAAGTAAAATAGTTATTTTCATAAATTTAACATCACTAATTGAACTAACAAAGTAGGGACCATTGATGAAGATAAGTATAATATTAGGGACTATATTTGTAAATTTAAAACTTTAAGGACCAAATTCAAAATTTTAACTAAATCATAAGGGCCATGTGTGTAATTTACTCTATTAATAAATTCTTCACAAACCATTGTATATTGTTTTTGGAATCAGGGTTTTCTATGGTTAAATATGACAAACATGGGGTAGAATATGTCATCTTAGCTTATACGATGCTAGATAGTCTCTTGGAATTTGTGGTCTAGCTCGGAAATAAACTCAGGTACGATTTAGTATGTCGACTTTGTAATTCTTAATGTATATTGAAAGTCCACTAGCATATGTTTTATTATGTTTCTAGATGAAGTCCTTTATAAACAAGTTACTTAAGTAAACTAGAGATACAATGATACTTGATAAGTCAATAGGTTTCCACAACTCATGAAATGGGAGGGAGGTCGACTTATTCCATAAGATGGTTTTCTTGCATGTATGAATCTCACATGAGCATGCATTTCTCTATTGATAACATTGTGTATTTTTATCAGCAAGGTCTGAAAATGTAATGTTAACAATAAAATATTTGTATTTCACTATTTTAAAACAACTCACTGTAATACAATAAAGTCTATTAAACCCCCTAATTATGAATTAAGGAATTGTTATCTAACTTAATATGACTAAGCAAAAGCTTAATCAAATCATTAGAACATGACACCTATCTAATCTATTATGTCCTAATGTGACTATCCATAATTTATTACATGACCGGTGCAGGGAGTCAATTCAATAGTTTCACAAGGTTAGAGAGTGTTGAACACTTAACAGATCAAAAGGGAACTAGCTAAATTAAACAATGAACAAAGACAAAGAACATAAGTAGAACAATGTATTTGGTTTTAAGAAAACATGCATATTGCTCTCAAGTGTTTACCGATGTTACAAGACTTGGTTCTAATGACCGGTTACAATAAGATACTTTATACTACATCCTACAGCCAACCATACTTTAAATGGCAGCTAGAACACTAATCTAGACAATAAAATCAATGTAGAGTCAAAAGAAAGATTATCTTTTGACTAGTGACTATTACATGTCATAACTCACATCCTAATATATTACGAAAAAGATAAAAGTACAATAGTAGAAAGTTACAGAGTCTAAGACCTTAGTCTACAGTTGACAAAAGCCTAAAGATATCACCAACTTATATAAGTTAGTGAGTCTTCGGAGATGGTAGCAGAAAGGTGATTTAGCTTTTGTCAAAGCATGTCAGAGAAGACATGCCTTCTGTCTTTGGAAGAAATCGGTCTCTTGGCTTCGTAATAATTTGTCTTTAAAGCTTCAGAATACTTCATCTTTGGCTTCGGGTGGCCTTTTGGTATCAAAAGATTTGATACTTCCTGAATTTCCTTGAGTTATATCAAATCTTCTGAAGTAACTTACCTTGTACTTTAATTGTACATTCTGAGAGTTATTTAGTTGCATCACCCTCTAAGTAACCCTTAGAAACTCCCCTTAGTTTGATACTTCCAAAACATGAGAATCACTTTGAGTTTTGATCTTTATCTGTTGACAATCCTCATCAGAATCAAGACCATGCCCTTCTTCAATCAGTTGGTCAGGATCCCTTAGACTCTTAAAGCATCTTCTTTTGTCATTAAGATCATGCAAAGGAAGGTCAAGCATGTTTTTCTAGAAGTATAAATCTTGACCTTCTTGATCTCTAGTGACATACCATCTATCTGGGTTAGTGGCGAAGACCCAAGACAAGTTGGGTCTCTTAGTAGCAAGAGGCTATACTAGAAACGGAGTTGGTTGAGCAGCCTCTTTTTTATCACCTTTAGGATATTTTGACTAATCCTAAGGGGCAGAGGTGGATGCCTTGGACTACTTCTTCTTCTTCTTATCCCTTCTTATGGCCATCCTCTTCCCTTTTTTGTACTTTGATTGAGAAGGTTGGTCTTGAGTACCTGATGTTCCATCTTTATGCTTCTTAGTTGAGTCCTTTTCCTTCACATGTTTAGAAGATGATGTATCAAAATCCTACTATAGGCTATAAGATGAAGTTTCTTGAGATGTAGCATTAGGTCTAGGTTGTGTTATCTCTAGGGGTTCAACCTTGACCTTATCTTCAGGTGTAGCCTGACTTGTTAAAGAATGCAAGTCTACCAGATCACCCTTCTTTATCTTTTGCTTGATTACTCTAATGTGCACATCCATTGTGTATAAAGATATTAGACCAAGTCTCCTTCCGAAGAATCCATACAGCTTCAAAAAGCTCACCATTTTCAATTTGTCAGCAAACTTCTTTGATTGGCTCGGATGGTGGCTCTTGACTTAGTAGCATCTTCCCTCATCCTCCTCTTAGAAGATTTTGTTCTTTTTGCTCAAGCTTCTTAAGGTACTCAAACACAATGTATTCATATGACAAGGAAAGTTGGTCTGCTGCTTGATAGAGACATATGGCACTCAGGTATTTGATCATGTTATGTCTGTCTTGTTCCTTATCTACCAAAGTTACTTATTCAATAGCCACTACCTCCACTTTAGGGATTTTTTGAACTAGAAAGAGAGGATAGGGGATTTGAAAAGTCTTTTTCTTCTTCTTTCTCCTTAATCTTGAGGAGAAACTTTGTAGCCTCAGCCTCCTTCCTCTCTTTTAACATTTCAGTGTCAGCCAGTTCATTCAACTCAGACTATGGAAGAGAGATAATTTCATCATTGTAGTAGTTCCTAGACCCCAAATAATTCAATATAGTTGCCTTTAATTCATCTTAATAATTTAAGCTAGAAATTTAGCAAATGCTACATTATGATTTGATAACAAAGTGACATGAGACCATTTGTTAAATACATCTATTAGAACCATAAAGTATCTATATGGTCAAGATGGTGGATGTATTGGCCAACATATTTCACCTTGAATTCTTACAAGAAACATAGGTAATTTCTTTTCAACTTTTAATAGTGAAAGTCTAGTATTAGATTTTAAAGAAAGCAAGATGTACATTGAGGTATTTATTTGCTTGTGAAATCTTTTTATTTTTTAGTGGATGTCCATGTGTACTCTCAGTTGTTATTTTCATCATTGTATATCTAGGGTGGCATAATCTATCATATCACAACGTGAATATATCAAAATGACAAATGTTCTCTTTAACTATCATACATGCTTGTGGCACATTAATATATATGTATGCAAACCAGAATGGGGCATTGACAATTTTTTTAATATGTGATTTTTGTTCATGATATGCAAATAGTTTTTTATTTTTAATAGTCATTGATTGAGTATCATATTCATTATAATATGTTTTTTAAACTTAATAAGTGTTGGATTAGGGTTAGTGCCAACAAAAAAGAACTTCTTCTAGGATTAGTAACTAGCTAATACGGAATCTAAGTTAGTTACTTACTTTCACAACATAAATACTTTGAGTAAATATAAATACATGAGTTTGTTTTTTTCAAAATATTCACTTGATTAATCTGATTTGTACAAAAATTACAAACTTGAAAATATAATCAAATGGCTTGAAAAGCTTGTCTCTCTTATATAACTTTGAGGACTTTAATACTAAACAATTAGAATAAAGCATTCTATGTTCAGCTACTACAGTAGAACAGGTAATCTATGTATTGGAATTGGTCGCTTCAGTACTTTGTTGTCTCCTAAAGGTGAAACACAACAACTGTCGACATAGACAGACTTGTTCAAAGTAGTAGTCGATCAGTAGCTCAAGCAGTTCATTGTTGATCGGTAGTTGATCTACATATGCTGACAAGTAGTCTTTTAGCATATTTAGTTCAGCAGTTGCCTGACATATGCTAACTAGTAGTCATTCAGCATATGCACTTCGGCAATTGATTCACCACTTGGCTTGATTCTATAGTTGTAGGCCAATGCCGAAATCCTGAGTTTTTGGTAGTTTTATCCATCGTGATTCACCAAGAAAAATCTTATGATCTTGGGGAAAATAAGATATTTTCTATCAAAAACTTTGTAGCATCTGTTAACACTAATTTAGCCTTTTCAACTCCTATCAAGTCTATAGAACATGATATTGTATCAATGGTTCCTTTTATATGTTTTATTTCATGAAAATATTTATTGGATCAAAGTATCATGTGTGTAACTCTACAATCTAATCTACATAAATATATATATATATATATATATATATATATACACATTCTAATCTATATATATATATACACGCACACAAGTGATCCAATAAAATTCATTTTTAAATCTTTGAACATGAGAAAATATAATAACTGTGATAAAATTATTATGATTTTTTTGTTAAAAAATTCATTCATTTAATGAACACAATACATAAAAACAAAATAATTAAACATACTTAAATATAGTTAAATTAAGAGAATTACATAATTATTGCATAAGATTATTATGATCTAGCAACATATCTTATAGATTTTCAAGTCACCAAATAAGATCTGACGTATTTAGCTCTACTTGAGTCATCAAAGTCATCCACATGGTTCACTTCTGTCGCTTCCCATTTAAGATATGCTTGGTGGAGTAGTACGACAAACTTTTGACCCGTGGTTTGTGCTTCCACTTCTAAAACATGAACTGTCATAATTTTGAAAAGTACTAGCTTCATTTTTAAACTTCTTTTGATGGTTGAATTTGATAGTTGGTTGTCCACAACCAAGAACATGGTCAAGATCACGTCATGACCACGACCACGAGAATTACATTGGTAATTGTTGTTACATTTGAAAGGATGATTACGACCATTAAAATTGGGTTTTATCAAAATGGCCACTACCATGACCTCACCCACGACCTTGTTCCATTTACGTCCATAGTTTTTGTTATCATTACTATTAACAACATTTACTTTTCGAATTGCTGGTGAACCTATGAGACGAGCTTGATGATTTTTCATTAATAGCTCGTTGTTTTATTTCGCTACAAAAAGATATAAAAAATAAGAAAATTTCTTAAAGTGAAGGAATTTGTATTGTTTTTAAAAACTTATATTTGATGCATGAAATGTGGACAGAGTTTTTTTCAACATATCTTCCTCACTAATTATATGCACACAAAATCGAAGCATTGAACATATTTTGAATACAACAAAGACATCTTTATTTGTTTTTTAAAATCTTGGAACCTTAGTTTATTCCATTCATCTCTAGCATGACGAAGTAAAACTTCTTTTTAATGATCAAATTAACTTTGTAAGTCTTTCCATAAATTATACTAATCATCAAAATTTGATTATTCAAACGGTAACATTTCATCAATGTACTTATGCGAAATGACATCAGGTTTCGGTTTGTCTTGTTCCGAGTAAGCATTTCCCTCTTGTATTGTTTATAATACACCCATTGATTTTATGTGTCTATTTACATAAGTTGTCCACCGCATATAGTTTTCTCCACTGATATTAAGAGTCAGGAATTTGATTTTCGCAATGTTTCACATTTTTGTTTGCTAAAGAAGAATTAAGCAAATAGTAAGATAATTATTTTAATCCATATATATTAATAAAAATTATGATACAATAGAGCGGTAGAGCTATAAACAAATACAAAAATAAGAATATTTTGAAATTTTCAGGTGGTAGTTTAGCAATGGAGATAAAAATTAAAATGAATATTATGGTTGTCTGCACTAAAACCAAGTGGATCATCTTTGAAGAATTAACTTGGATAAACTTGAGAAAAGAGGTAATCTCTTTATTGTAATAAAAAAAGTTTGATAGTGATCAATTTATAGTTTATATTATGTATTATAGATAAATAATAATGAAGTACTTACCTTGATTAATTGGATGACTTTATGCTCTATTGATCATTTTTATTAAAGTATAAGAGCTCTCGTACTGATAACGTGTTATAACATAAATATAATTAACACAAGATTAATGTTGCATCTTATGAATTTTAGAGAGAATTGCAAGAGGAATAAGAAGAGAAATGTATAACTTATGAAAGTGTATACAAGATGTGCATTTTCTCATATTTATTGATATGTTATTTATACTACAAAAATCAATCATTTTGATAAATAAGTAAGCTATTTGATACATAAGTAGTATAGTAAATTTATCTGCAAGTTTGATAAAAAAATTCATTTGTTATGATAATAATTCATAATATCACTAAATTGTTTGAAAATATTATAGATGGATTATCAATCGGTATATTTGTAGATTAGATTTCTAATCAAATTCTTGCATTTTAGGTGTTTGTCAATGTTGTCTTCACCATCGTGCTTTCCGTTGTAAAGATGGTGATGAAGTATATTTATAAATGAAAACCAACGCCAAGTGTTGATGTGTAAAACTTTCTATAAATATCCAGTGTGGTAACCAGAATCCATTAAACCTAAAAATACCAACATCCCTTAAGTTCAAATATAGTAGATTATTTTTTGGTTGTAGTCTCTTCGAAGAGTTAATATTCCAGATCGTTGTTAGCGAGCTTGTTAAATTGATGGATCTCAGAATTTAACTTGTCAAACCAGCCTGACATCTTACGAGGGTCAGCATATAGCAACTTCAATTTTGCTAGCTGGTTAAGCTCAAAACCCGGAAGAGTCTTCAGATCGTGTGGAATCTGAAGTACTCGATCCTCTTCTTTATTTTAACAACATAAACGTTAAGATCTTCAAAATAGGCCCACGCTATAATTTTGCCTGACACCTTGTGATGCTTCTTCACTTTATAGAGTTTGGTGTAGACATTTGACTTTGGAGCACTGTGCTGGGCACTAATTTCTGCAAAACATGTTGTCCATTCAGCCTTTCTGATATTTACATCGGTGTCTGAGGTTTGGGCTTGCTCTTTATTCTTCTTCGACTCCTGTTCCAATCCAGAGTTTCAAAAGTATCACTAACAAGGGAGTCACCTAGATTGGGGACTACATTTCCCTCGTTGTCAGCATACTCTGGATAATGTTGGGTCGTGACATCTTCAATCTCTATCTCGTCTATGTCATTTAGCTCATCGTCACTTTCCACGTTTACTGTAGGAGTATCCTTCACGATCTCTTCAGGATTCGGTCGGAATATTTCAGCCAATTGCTCATAAGTGAGATCATGAATTATTTCTCCTTCTTCAGAAGTGTAACTCACAGATCTCCTAACTATCCCTTGCAGATCAAGAATCATTGTGAGTTGAGTCTTGATCTGCTGAAGGGGAGCAACATTGTATTCATCTCTTTGAAATTTTGGATCCGCTTGGTTTAAAATATGTAACCCATCAACCATTAGTCAATAATCAAAACAGTAAACATCAAATATATACATAAACATTAATTACATAATATTAATCCAAAATTCAATTACAAAGTTTTCAAGTACATAAATATATACCCTGAATAGCCGGCGCATCAGTAGGAGGGGCAGAAGATGAGGCTCCTTGGTCTTGATTTCTCTTTGTACGTCTCTCTTGACCTTGAACTCATGTAGATGCAGCTGCATCTCCTTCTTCATCATCATCACTGTTCTGCCCTTCCCTTGTCTCTTCCTTCTCACTGGCCTCATCATCATCACTATCATCATCATCACCACCATCAACATCTCCTTCTCTTATCTTGAGTGGCTCATCCTTTGATCCCTTGAGCTTGAGCATGATTGTCTTGTTTGAAGCCTCCAACTCCTCTATCCTCTTTGATGAGTGAACGTTTTGCTCCTGGAGTTGGGCAAGTTAGTCAGCTTGCTGTGAGAGCTGTTGTGCTTGGGTAGCATTTAGCTCCACAAGCTAATGTAGTTAGGCAGTCTTCTCCTCATCAGCAGCTAACAACTTTCGCACCATACGGTTGACTGCTGACAGATGTTCCTCTACCCCAATGGGGGGGGTAGAGATGAACCTGTGTGAAATGTAGGGTGGGATGATGGGCCGGTTTGGTGGCTAGTGGTAATGGTGGTAGCAGTGGTGAATATTGGGGATGGTTCAGGAGTGGGTGGTGATTGGTGAGTAGTAGTAGTGGTGGATGGGATGTGGGTAAGTGGTGGAGTGGAAGTGGTAGTGGTGTGTGAGGTGGTAGTGGTGGTGGCAGGTGGTGTGATAGCAGTGGTGGCGGTAGGGGTGGAAGGTGTGGCTGAGGTAGTGGCTGTGGTGGTAGCTGAGGTCAGGGTAAACTTCAGTCTTTTCCCTTTCTTGCCATAGGGGTGAGCCATCCTCTTCTTCTTTGTGCCTCTTGGCACTAAGGCTCCCCCTTGGCTGCTGGGCGGGTGCGGGGCATATGAGGGATCTGAATCAGCAGCAGCATCCCCGGACTCCCCTGGGCGTCCACCAACCGCCCTCAAACCTCTCTCTATGGCAACCACCCTGCTGCCCACAGTCCTCGTCAGAGGCTCCTCATCACTCTCCTCCTCCTCATCAGGAGGGCAAAAGTCCTGATGGAAATCGGTGGTGGTGGATTCTCCATGAGCGGGTGGTGGAGGTATAACATCTGCAGTGCTAGCCCTAGAAATCCCGGGCCCAGAGTCTCCACCGGTGTCACCGTCATCGTCGGAGTCATCAGATGGAAGAGCAATCTGCTCTGCATCTGAGTCACTCTCCTCATGGCGCCACTTTCGCCTAGTCGGCGCCATGTAATCAGCCCGGGCCAGATGCCCGAAGACTCTCTTCACAGGGGGTTTGAATTGCTTTCCCATGTAGACCTTCATACAACCCAAAGTCGTATCATCCATCACCTCCAGGGATACAACATCGTGTCTCTCCTTCGACAAGGTAGACAGCTTCTCATCAATAATCATTTGTAAAAACCTTGGGTACATACAGAAGCCCTCCTTGTCTTTGGCCTCAAGGTTCTCTATGAGCACAAATGTTGTGCTTGGTGTTTATGGTCCACATATCAGCCATTAATTTGTAACACACAGGTCATACGAGTTAGATCATCACCCAACAGAAACCATTTCTAACTAACCTGTTTGAAATTAGTCTGGTTTAATCATGTGATTAAACCATACGACTAGGTTCAGTCATTTGACCTAACATACGACTGGGTACAATCGGGTGTCTGAGCATGCGATTGAGTTCAATCAGCTGACTGAACCTACGATTGGTTCAGTCAGCCAACTGAGCTCATTCGTATCATTCATTCGGCTGATTGAGACATTCGTCCAGCTCAGTCGTGTGATTGTAGTTCATCCGAGTGTCCAGTCGCATGACCCATCGTTTGTTCGACTGAAATTCGAATTTTGACCAAATCTTAAAATTAGACATCGTGTTTTGGTTCATTAGACTCACAATCACTTAACTTAGCACCTAATAACTTTGATTTCAACATTTTACTTAGTTTAGTTAGTTTATTTGTCCAATTTAGCTCTCAGTTCTTGTTAGGGTCGAATGTTGTCAATTTGGAATCAAATCGACTGAAATTTGGTGAGATAGCACCGCAATGTACCTGTATAAACACCAGAGATCATCAGAATATCAAAATAGGGTGTCAAATTTGGTTAGAGGAAATTTCGGCAGAGTAACGGTAGGTTGTGCGATTTTAGGGCGAATGGGGGGTGATGAGTTTATGCGATCGACTATGGCCCTATTTATACTGAATCTGAGTCGGGCGATTGGATCTCAGTCGGGCGATTGGACCCATTCGCTCTTTTCATTCGGGCGATTGGACCCATTCGCTCTTTTCATTCGGGCGATTGGATCTCAGTCGGGCGATTGGTTCAGTCGATCACATCCAGTCGGCCGACTGGGTTTCAGTCGGGCGATTGGTTTAGTCGATCACATCTATTCAGCCGATTGGGTTTCAGTCGGGCGAATAACTCATTCGCACAACTCCATTCGGGCGACTGGCTCAATCTTGTAAGCCATTCGTGTGAATGGTTCATACTCAAGCTCCATTCGGTTGTTTAGGGCTTAAGTATGGTCCAATCGTACGAATGGATCATACTCATGATTTTGACTTTATGACCGATTGACATTTTACACCATTTAACTTATTGATTAAACATTTGGAGCATTCGATCATCTCAGACATGATCCTTTTAACTTTGAAACCTTTTGATCACCTCAGACGTGATCCTTTTAAAGCAATTTGTCACCTCATACGTGACTCATTTTACATTTGAAAACACGTTTGGTCACCTCAGACGTGACCCTTTTAAGTGATTAAATCCTAGATTGAATTCTTGACATAGTCCGACATATAACCTAAATTGACAAATTTAAACAAAAAAACTACTAGAATTCAAGACATATTTTTGTGCTTTTGTGTGAGGTGGAAATCCTAAGATTAAAATCTAACAGATTTATTTCTTGAACAGGCAGCTTCAAGTTATTTTGACCACAAGAGGACGATTCATTATGGAATCATACAGTTAATCAAATCATTCAGGATGTGTTACCAAAATCATTTGATGCTAGATTCCTGTTTTCGTCGAGAGTCACTTGCAGATTAAGGAAATCATACTAGTACTATAAGACACATACATTGATTTGGACTTTCAAGAATTGCTGCCATGATGATTGTTAGTAGTTGTCCACTTAAATCCAAACACAGACTTTTGACCCAGATTGGTGATAGTTTAAGGTTTAATTATTTCAACAAACATTTGTGGATCCCACGCTTATATGGTAATCAACATTCCTCAGGAGATTTTTGAGCGGTCTACTGGTATTTTGACAAGAAGAAACTATTCTTAGAGCTTTCAAAGAGAAGCCAAGCCTCAGGTCAGTGCCATCACACAGCAGAGAGGAGGCAAACAACAATGAATTCTAGAATATATAGGTTATGCTTATCCTCAAGTCAGTGCCACCGCACAGTAGAGAGGCACATAACCTATCTTCTTGTTTGAGAAATTTAATTTTGTTGCGCAGATCGCACCAACAATATAGGTTATCAGTTTGATTGCTTTTTGCATTTTTCAACATGTGATTTGCTCATATTCTGGTCATCCGCACACATTTGTGGTGTTTATTTTGCTCGTCACCCCTTATTGGAACTCTATTGATTGTGTTAACCAGAGATAAGATGATGACCCACAGTTTGTTGAATAGCTTAGTTTGATCTTGAGATCACCAAAGAGGTCTACTTATCTATTGTGTTGAATCTACCGACATATCATCTAATGGTCTAGCAACCACTAGGTCTACTTTCTCCGTGTTACCTTAGTAGTAGCTAGTTTTACTATTATTTTTTATTTTATTTTTGCTTATACTTCTCAGACTTATACATTGAATTTCACATCTAATTCAATTTAAATCTTTTAAAATCCCAAATGTTTTGTTCCTATGTACTATCATTTTCCATAGTCGTTGAATCGATATCTCATATACGATCTCATTTCTATTAGCTTGCCTGTCCTCCCTCGTTTTTTTTAATAATACTGACTTAACCTATTCTCCCCCTAAAATTCTAAAACCGTAAAGAATTTGCGTTTTTAGGATTTTAATAGGCGAAGATTAAAATCAAAAAATAAATTAAATAAGATAAACTAGAATAAAAGAAAATAAAAGACAAAAGACTTGACGCATCGGACTAGACCTGTTCATCGTCTAGAATTACCTCACTTTTCTTTTTAACGTCGTTGACCTCTAACAAATATAGAAAAAGTGGTTTATCAAATGCTTTTGTATATAGGTCAGCTCGTTGAAAATCCGTATTTATTTTAACAATATCGATTAGATTATTTTCAAAACAATCACGTATAAAGTGATATTTAATGCCGATGTGTTTGGTCTTACGATGTTGGACAGGATTTTTAGTAACGGCTATTACAGAAGAATTATCAACAAATATAGGGGTGTTAGAAAATTTCAAATCGTAGTCCCGCATCTGCTGTAGAATCCAGATGATTTGAGAACAGCAGCTTGCCGCAACAACATATTCAGCTTCATAAGTTGACAACGCAACTGAGGTCTGCTTCTTATACTGCCACGTGACTAATCTTCTCCCAAAGAATTGACAACCTGTTGAGGTGGATTTGTAGTTCATCTTGCAGCTGCCATAATCCGAATCACTGTACGCGGTAAGCTCGAAGTCATCGTCATGAGGATACCACAATCCCAGTGTGGGTGTACCCTTCAGATAATGAAATATCCTTTTGAACCCAATAAGATGGTTAACCTTTGGTTTTGCCTGATATCTTGAACAAAGACATGTTGCATACTTTTCAACAAGGCAATTGTTTATTTATAAAACAATTAAGGATTTATGTTATTATGCATAAGAAATATGATAAAATAATTTATCTTGTTTAGTAAACTCAATATTAGGTCTTGAGGCAGTGAGGTACATGAGGGATCCAATCAGTCCTCGATACATGGTGGCATCAACCAGATCACCATTCTCGTCGGGTGCTACATCATGATTTGTAGCAAGTGGAGTCCCAGCTGCGGAAGCATTCTCCATGTCAAACCGACTGAGAATATCCCCTACATACTTGGTCTGATGTAGAAATATCCCCTTTGGTGTTTAATCTACCTGTAACCCAAGAAAGAACTTCATTTCTCCCATGGCACTCATTTCAAATTCTGCCTTCATTACTGCTTGAAATTCTTTACATAAGTCTTCGTTCTTGGAACCGAAGATTATGTCATCTACGTGAATCTGAACCAGCAGCAGATCACCATCTTTCTCTTTGATGAACAGTGTACCGTCAATTACACCTCTGCGAAATCCGTGTATCACAATGTGAGTTAAGAGTTTTTCATACCATGCTCTCGGGGCTTGGTGAAGCCCGTAGAGAGCCTTATCCAGTTTGTAAACTATGTCCCGATGATATGGATCCTCAAATCCCTCGGGTTGACTGACATACACTGTTTCTCGGATTTCACCATGAAGAAATGCACTTATTACATCCAATTGATAGACTTTAATCTTCATGTAAGAAGCATAGGCTAGGAAGATACGGATGGCTTCCATCTTCGCCACAGGTGCAAATACTTCATTGTATTCAATTCCCTCGACTTGTCAAAATCCTTAAACTACAAGTCGAGCCTTGTTCCTGATGATGACACATTCATCATCTTTCTTACACTTCAAGACCCATTTGGTGCCAATGATCTTAGCACCTCTAGGTCTATCTACCAGTGTCCATACACCTAACTTCTTGAACTGAAGAAGTTCTTCTTGCATGGCACTCACCCATCCCTCATCATTTAGGCTTCACTAACGTATTTTGGCTCAAACTAAGACACAAAACAACGATAAGCACCATTGTGAGGGTATCCTTTTTCCATGACCGAGGCATAATCAGCTGAATATAACTGATTTCTAGTCTGAACTCCTGATCTTACATCCCCAATGACATTGTCCAGAGGATGATAGACATTTAGGCGTGATCCAGGATTGGTGGGAACAACTACCTCAGAATCACGATTATGAACATTTGGTTCAGTATCTGAGGCAATAGGAGTGTGAGGATTCGAAGACTCAGAGGCATCAATGTCAGATGCTTGTGGACTTGCAGTAGGAGGAACCTATTGCTCCTGAGTGTCTTGATCATTCTCCACGGCTTCATCGTTAGAGGAAAAGTCACTAGCTTTAAGTGCGCCCCCTGAAAGGTTAGTCAATACATCTTGTGAATCAGATGATGTTGAATCTAGTGATGGTGTGTTTAAGACATCATACATCATTTTGGCTGCTAACTCATCATCAGACGTGGAGAGAGGAATGTTGAAGGACTTGAAGAATCCATCATAGTCGAAAAAGAAAACGGGTCCTTTTCTAGCAGGAGGGGTGGTGTATCTCTGAACATCAATGTTATACCACACCTCTACTTGACCCGTTGAGTTGTTGTAAACTCTCTTATTCGGTATGTTGTATCCTAGAAAGATGCCCTCTTTAGCCTTCTTGCTAAACTTCCCATCCTGAGTATTCTTCAGCAATGTGCATGGTGCTCCAAACGGTTCGAGATACTCCAGATTTGGTTTACGTCGTTGAAGTAACTTGTAACACGTCTTGCATTGACGTTTTACTACCAGCACTCGATTTTACGTGTAACACGCATTGGCCACCACCTCATTCCAAAATTGGATAGGCAGTTTCGAGTCTGCTAGCATTATGTGTGCTGTCTTTATTAAGCTGCGGTTCTTTCTCTCAGCAACCCCATTCATCTGAGGAGTGTAGGCAGAAGTGTACTGATGCACAATTCCTTTTTCTTTGTAGAAAGCCTCTATCCATTGGTTCTTGAACTCGGTTCCTTTTTTTGAGCGTACTTGTCTTACCTTCAGCTTGTAGAGAGACTCCAGTGTGGTTACCAATTCTTTGAATGACTCAAATGTTTCTGATTTTGATTTCAGAAACATCACCCAAGAGAATCTTGAGTAGTCATCTGTAACTACATAGCAATACAAGTCGCCTGCGATGCTTCTTGTACTTACTGGACCAAACAGATCCATGTGAAGAAGCTCAAGAGGCAGTTCTATAGAATTTACTTTTTTCCTTTACGAGACTTCTTTGTCTGTTTACCTTTCTTGCAGGCGACACAAAAATCCGGGAGTTGGAAGTTCTTGACATTGACTCCTCGCACTAGATCATTCTGGATAAGTGGTTCATCTTCCTTGGATTGATGTACCCCATTCTCCTATGCCTGGAGATAGAATCCTTCTCGATAGCTTTTGACAGGAAGCACTGTACTTGATGATCTATTGTTGAGACCTTTGATAGATCCAAGACATAAAGGTCATTATATCTTGAGGCAGACATTAAGACTTGGTCCTCCGGGATCACATAGTCCATTTTCAGGACATGGCACTTTTTGTTACTAAAAACTACTTTAAAGCCTCTGTCACATATTTGGGACACAGAAAGTAAATTTTTTTGAAGTTGTCAAACATAATTTACCTTATCAAACTTTACTTTCTGGTTCCCTACCACCCTTTGAGTTGTGATGTACCCTCCTTTGTTTCCAGCAAAAGAAACATGACATCCTTTGATTTGTTTGACGTTTGATAGGAGTGCCCGGTTTCCAGTCATGTGCCTGGATGCTCCGCTATCTACAATCCAAGTATTTGTTTCAGCACTATAGCGAACACCCTGCACATTCAATTGAAAACATTAGTTAAGGTGAGGGACCCAAGCCTTAACCGGCTTGGATGTCCCAGAGGCATCACACATCATAAATTCAACCCATTATCCATTAAAGGGTGAGGGAAGATCATTTGTCTTATTGTTGTCATTTCCAGACATAGACTTTTCTTCCATAAGCCAACTTTGTGTAAGGCCTGTTTGTGATACACAAACGACTGGCTGATAGGTTGAACTTTAGGTTCACTGACTCTTTTTGGTGGAGTCATGGATCTTCTTTTAGAAGAGCTTGCCTTAGTGTCATAAAGTTCAATCCTTTTTGTTGGACCAAAAGAACCAATGAGCCAAGATCAGAAAACCTCTAAGTCCCACATGGTATCACAACAACTGCTGAAAGCTTCATCAGCAGTTTGACAAGTGCTGAAGACTTCAACAGCTGAAGATCAAGTGCTGAAGACATCAACAGCTGAAGAACTAAAGTGCTGAAGTACAACAGCTGAAGAACACAAGTGCTGAAGCTGAAAGACCAAAGTACTGAAGTACAACAGCTGAAGAGTTTACAAGTGCTAAAGATCAACAACTGATGTACAAAGTCTGAAGACAAAGACTGAAGACATCAGCTGATGATATCTACTAAAGTCATCAGCTGATGAAACATCTGAAGTTCAAGTCTGAAGACCAACTACTGAAGTTTCAGTAGTTTGTCACAACAGCTGAAGAGTACTTCTTCAGTAGTTGTGATATCAGTAGTTTTATATTTTTAGTTTCAGTAGTTTTGTAAAACGACTGAAGAGCTTGTTCTTCAGTCGTTATAGTTTCAGTAGTTTTATGTTTTTCAGTAGTTATAACAACTGATAACACTTAGCATTTTTTGTAAGAAGATGTCAGCTGTTTTGACATCTTCAGTAGTTGTGTTTCAGTTGTAATAAATCTGTTAGATGTCACTATCAAGTGACATCAGCAGACGTCACATCTCTTATATAAGAGTGTCGACCTAGTTGTAATTGTGACATTCTGTTACCACGAAAGCGAATATTGAATGAAATATATTTGCAGATATTCTCTCTCTCTATAACCGTCTTGTTCTTCATTGAATATCGTTTTGTTCTTGTGAATCGACTAATTCATTGTTTGAATTCCGCTGCTATACTCGTCAATCAATCAAACATAGATCACTGATCTAACAAGTGGTATCAGAGCATGGTTAATCATTGATCGATCTAACAATTGATCATTGAAACTGCTAATTGATTTCTGTGTTTGATTGAATTAGCGTATTTGCAAGAACTGGTTATAGATTATTGAATTTCTGTCGCTTTCGTTCATTTATTTTGAGATCTTCTAGTTCAATTGGTTGTTGCGTTGTGTTCTAAATCTGTTTTAGCTTAACTGAATTTGATTGAATCTGAGATGACGACTCCTTCTAATGATCCTCACAATACCGGTTCCTCAACCAAGCCTCCGATGCTGGTTAGGACCGAGTATAACATATGGCAACGAAGAATGCTTCATCACCTGTCTGTTAACAGTTCAGGTTGTTGGACATCTGTGGTACATGGACCACACAAGCCTATGGTGAACAATCCAGAAACCAATCAAATGGTTCCGAAGAAGAAGGAACAATACTCTGATGAAGATCGGAAACTATTTGAGATTGATGCTAAAGCCGATGGAATTCTGGCCATGGCACTGCCTAATGAAATCTATTCAGGGCTTATGCATCATGAAACTGCTCATGATCTCTGGAATGCCCTAAAGGAACAATTCGGTGGCACAGATGAGGTCTTAGCAAACATAGAGAAATCCTTGCCCAACAATATGAGACATTCTCTCATAGAAGGGTGAGACACTGACTCAATAGTTTGAGCGCTTTTCCTGCTTGATATCTGAGCTGAAAATGGTGAAACAGGAATACACCAATAGCCAGATGAACAACAGATTCCTCAGATCACTGCCTGAGAGATGGGACACATACACTATTGTTCTACGCTCCAGTGTAAATCTGGATGGTCTATCTCTCACCCAACTTCATGGGAAACTGCTTACATTTGAAAGAGAGATAGAGCAGAAGAGGAAACTGTCCTCATTAGGAAAGCTCACTGATGACTTTGTACCAGGGAATACTGCCTTGGTTGGTCATGAGTCAGAATATGCTGCATCTGAGAGCAATTATGATGAGCATATAGATTTCTCTTCAAATAGTTCTGATCATGCATTTGTTGGTATTGAGAGTCATTCTGGCAGTAATAGTGACAATTTTTGCTTTATCATGGATGATCTGAAAGGAATAGCTGATGATGATCTAGAAGAGATGGATATTCTGAGCCAAATGGCACTGATTAATATCAGATCTCAGAAGTTCTATAAGAGAACTGACAGGAAATTTCCTGGACTCTCTGGCAAAACCAAAGTTGGTTTTGACAAGAGTAAGTTGAGGTGTCACAAATGCCAAAGGCTAGGACACTTTGCAAGAGAGTGTAGATCAACTGGATCTAACTCCTCTGCACCCTTTGTGACTTTTCCTAGTACTAGTCCACAAAACAGAGGGCAACATCCTGCTGGTTCTGGTCATTATTCACATCCTAGATCTCCTGCATACTTTGTTCCCCAGGGTCAAATGTCATATCCTTATCCCTACTATTATGTGCCTCAACCAAATCCTGTTCAAGCTCCAATTGCACAACAACCACAAGCATTGCCTGAACCACAGCCTTCCCAATCTCATCAACAAACTCAACCTCAACAACACAGCTTCTTCACCCCAGGAGTTGTTGTCTGGAGCAGTTTACCAGATGACTTGTCTGGTCATGAACAACTGTTCTCAGGTGCTGGTCAACATGGTGGTGAAAGTCCATTTGGAAATCTAGCTCTTATGGCTTTGGATTCTGCTGATACTTCATCCTCTAATGCCTCTACACCAAAGGTATCACAGGTATCTCTGAGGCAAAAGCCAAATTATGTTCTGACACATGCATAGCAGCATTTGCATCTATTAGAGAAGCAAATGTAGCTTTAATCAACAAGAACATTGAGCTAGAACAAATAATTTCCAAAAACAAAGCTGAATTTGAGTCTGTGCTTAATGATAAAAATGATGAGATTTACAAACTGAAATGCCAAATACTGATGATAAGGCTAGGGAAGAGATACTTCTAGAGAAGTATAAAGATCTCAAAGAAACCCTTGCAGTTACCCAGGTAGAGTGTGATAGATGGGTACAATCATGCAAAGGTTTTGAAATGCTTCTTAGTAAGCAATCTGCTTCCAATGTGAAGTTTGGCATTGGTTACAATCACACTGCTCCACCTACAGATTTTACTCCAAGAGCAAAGGTAGAATCTGATGGTGAGAGTAATAACCAATCCATCTCATCATGTTATCTACTTTCTGATACAGCACAATCAGAAGTAGAAGTCAGCATCAAGCCCTCTCTGAACCTATCAGCTGATGTTGATGGTTCAAATGCTGACACTCACATGATCAATGAGTTGATCAACTCAGGAGTTAATTCTGAAAGTCCTGAAAGGACTAGAGAGCAGGATTTAACACCTGAAGTTCAAACTCCAACTGCTGTCAGTACTGAAAAGAAGAAAACTGTCAGTAGAAAGAGTTTGAAGGCTACTAAAGAGGAAGTCAAGAAAGAAAACAATGCTTCCAAAGCATTGAAGAGCAAGTCTCCAGTTGCTTCACCCTCTCTAGTTGATGATCAACCTAAGATGAAGAAGAAACCATGTGAAGTATGTGGTTTGTTCAATCATCTTACAGATGATTGCTGGTACAAAAGAGGTTCCAAACTCAAACAAAAAGAAGAAATTAAAGTGAAAATGGTAAAAATAAAAAATGAGTTTGAGACCACATTTGTATCAGCAACATCAAATCCTGTAACCCTTAAGTCCTCAAAGAAATCCAAAAAGGAAAGGGTTAAACAGGTGACAGCTGAGGGTGCTCAAAAGAAAAAGGTGCAACATAGGAACTTATCAAACTCCACTGGCAATGTGTCTGATGAGCTGAAAGCTTTATCACAAAATCAGACACAGCTGGTTATGATGGTTCAACATCTGTTGGGTAGAGTTAACCAACTAGATGCTCCTATGTTGAAACCACAGAAAAGGAGATCCGAGCCAAAGGATTCTTCTTCTTCACCATCTTCTTCCTCTCAAGCGTGTTTCTAATAACCTGTTAGTTTACCATCTATTGATGAGACCAGGCCCAAAACCAAAAAGGTTTGGGTCTCTAAAACTAACTGATTGTTTATTATTGCAGGGTTCTCCAACATGCCAAAGTAGCATTGGTATGTAGACAGTGGGGGATCTATGCACATGACTGGGAACAGTTCTCTTCTTCATGACTACTCTCAGGAAAGAAGGGATTTGTTTCTTTTGGCAATGATGCTAGGGGTTACATCATTGGTAATGGCTTTGTCTCCAATGGAGAAATCAAATTTGATGATGTTAATCATGTGGAAAATCTCAAGTACAATCTCTGAGTGTCAGTCAAATGTGTGATAAAGGCCATGTTGCTCTTTTCACCAGTCAGAACTGTAGGATTCTGTCATCCAAAGTTTTGCATTTGATTGACAAGGTGTTGGATGATCACACTCTCCTGAGAGCCAACAGGACAGGAAGAGTGTATGCCTTAGATCTTTCCAAGAAAATAGATCTCAAAGGCAATCCTTGCCTATTTTCCCAAGCCTCTTCTCAAGAATCTAAACTGTGGCACAGAAGGCTGGGTCATGTTAATTTCAAAAACATGAATCAGCTTATCCATAATAGTTTAGTCAGAGGCTTACCAATAAAGGAGTTCCACTGTGATGAAACCTGCACTGCTTGTTTAAAAGGAAAACAGCACAAAGTCTCATTCCCTCCTATTGAAGAGCCTAAGTCCACTGCCTGCTTGCATTTACTGCATATGGATCTATTTGGTCCTGTGAGAGTGATGAGCATGGCAAAGAAGAAATACTGTCTGGTAATTGTGGATGATTACTCCAGATTTGTATGACTTTCTTTCTACATTCAAAGGATGAGGTTGCTCAGAAGGTTATTAACTTTGTGTTGTATATAAGAAGCAGTATTCCCTTCCAGTCAAGTGTATCAGGAGTGATAATGGAACTGAATTCAGGAATCATACACTTGATGACTTCTATCTCTCAAGGGAATCAAAAGGCAAAAGGAACTGAATTCAGGAATCATACACTTGATGACTTCTATCTCTCAAAGGGAATCAAAAGGCAGTTTAGCATCCAAGGACTCCAGAACAAAATGGAGTAGTGGAGAGAAAGAACAGGACCCTCATTGAAGCTGCAAGGTCCATGGTGGCTGACTCTGGTTTGCCACTGACCTTTTGGGCTGAAGCTGTCAACACAGCTTGCTATGTGCAAAATAGAGTTTTAGTAAATCAGAGGTTGATGAAGACTCATATGAAGTTCTCCATCATTTGGCTCCTCTAATTTCATTTTTCAAAGCATTTGGGTGTCCCTGTTTTATTCTCAACACAAAGGATCAACTCCATAAATTTGATCCTAAGGTGGATGCTGGGTATTTTGTTGGATATTCATCTACTTGCAAGGCATACAGAGTCTTCAACTGCAGAACAAAGATAGTTGAAGAGACTTTGCATGTGAAGTTTAATGAATCTCCTTTGGACATGATTCCACAAAACCCTGTGGAGTTGTTTGATTTGGACATACTGCAATATGTTCCTTATCAACCTCCAGCTGTTGCAGATCCTGTGGCTAAATCATCTTCTCTGCAGCATGTCTTCCACCTGGTGGTATTGATGATGATGATGATAATATCAATACTCACCTATTCAAGTTTAGTGACCAACTTCCTGTGTCTGCTACACTTGATGTTCTGTAGCTTCAGCAGTCCCATCCACAACAAATGCTGATGAGATCTCTGTTTCCTCTACATCTTTTGAGTTACCATCAAATTCTTGGTTTCAAGAGTCTACATCAACATCTGTGCTGCTGAAGGTTCTACAAACACTTGCACAGATTCATTGTTTATCAAGAACTGAAGAATCACCCATGTCTCAGATTATTGGTGATATCAATGCTGTGTGTTTCAACCAGAATTCAATTGTCTAACTTCTGCTTCTATGCTCTCTTCATCAGTCAGCTAGAGCCAAAGAACTATCTGTTACTTTGAGAGACAATGGATGGGTTGAAGCTATGCAGCTTGAGCTACTTCAGTTCAAGAAACAGCAAGTGTGGGAACTTGTTCCTCCCTCTTCCCCCAGGTAAGTGTGCAATAGGCACTAAATGGGTGTTTAGGAATAAAACTGATGAAAATGGGCTTATTGTTAAGAACAAGGCTAGACTGGTTGTACAGGGGTTTTCACAAGAAGAAGGTATTGACTATGATGAAACCTTTGCCCCTGTAGCCAGACTAGAGGCAATCAGATTGTTCTTAGCCTATGCTGCATTCCACAATCTTAAAGTTTTCCAAATGGATGTCAAAAGTGCATTTTTATATGGTAAAATAAAGGAAGAAGTTTATGTGTGTCAACCACCAGGCTTTGAGGATAATAAACATCCTGAATGGGTGTACAAACTTGATAAGGCTCTTTATGGGTTGAAACAAGCTCCTAGAGCCTGGTATGAGACACTCTCTACTTTTCTTCTTAAGAATAATTTCACTAGAGGCTCCATTGATAAAACTTTGTTATTAAAAGGTGGATCAGCATAAGCTACTTGTTCAGATTTATGTTGATGATATTATTTTTGCATCCTCTGATCCCCAGTTGTGTGATGATTTTACAACATTAATGAAAAAGAGGATTGAAATGAGTGCAATGGGAGAACTACAGTTCTTTCTAGGCTTGCAAATCAAACAAAAGGCTGATGGAACTTTATTCATCAGTCAAAATATACAAAAGATCTTTTGAATAGTTTGATTACAAAACTGTAAGCCCTGTTCTAACCCATGTGCAACACCACACAACTGGATGCTGATCAGAAAGGTAAAGCTATTGATAAAACGCTTTACAGATGTATGATTGGGTCCTTGATGTATCTAACAGCTTCTAGACCAGATATTATGTTTGCTACATGTGTTTGTGCTAGATTTCAAGCTGCTCCTAAAGAGTCTCATTTGTTTGCAGTCAAGAGAATCTTTAGATATTTGCAATGTACACAATCTCTGGGTTTATGGTATTCCACTGGACACTCTTGCAAATTAGTTGCTTTTTCAGACAGTGACTATGCAGGGTGCAAGTTAACTAGAAAGTCAACTTCTGGTGGTTGTCAATTCCTAGGCAACTGTTTGATTTCTTGGCAGAGTAAGAAACAAACATCTGTTGCTACATCAACTGCTGAGGCCGAGTACATTGCTGCTGCAAGTTGTACTTCTCAGGTACTCTGGCTTCAGAACCAACTTCTGGATTATGGCATTACAGAGACTAAGACTCCATTGTTAATGGATAGTGCTTCAGCTCTGTGTATTGTCAAAAATCCAGTCCAGCACTCTAGGACAAACATATAGAGATCAGACATCATTTTATTCGGGATTGCTTTGAAAAAGGTCTGATTGATCCTAAATTTGTGCCTAGTGCTGATGAGCTTGCAGATATTTTTACTAAGCCTTTGGATAGTTCTACTTTCCAAAACCTTGTGTTAAGGCTTGGTATGCTGCAACTAGAATAAGTGACAACTACTGATGATTTCAGTAGTAATTACTGGTGATCATTGGTACCCATGTCACACATAAGTACTGATGAGTCCTTTCCCCTTTAGTAGTTTTTATAACTACTGACGGCTAAATGCCTCACAAGTACTGAAGTACTTTATCTGTTCCAACTACTGATGTAGTTACAACTACTGATGTAGTTACAACTACTGAAATCAGTATAACCGATAAGTACTGATGTCCTATGAAACACCTGAAAATCAGATGCAAAGTCTGATGAGTAAGTGTTGAGGACAGCATGAAACAGCTGAAAGGCTATGAATTGACGAAAACTACTGAAGAGAACTTTCTCTTCATTGTTTTCAACAACTGCTGTTTCATTCTAAACAACTGAAGCAATACCATGTCTTCAGTAGTTTTATAACTACTGATGACTAATACCAGTCTTCAGTGTTTACAACAACTGATGACAAAACCACTGTCTTCAGTAGTTTCACAACTACTGATGACAAACACCAAGTCCTCAGTTGTTTCATCATCTGAAGTCAAAACCACGGTCTTCAGTAGTTTTCTAACTCCTGATGCCTAACACCACGACTTCAGCTGTTTCAACGTCTGAAAGGGTAATACCATGTCAACATCGTTTAAAACTACTGATGACTAACACCAAATCCTTCAGTCGTTTTCTAACCCGTACCCTATAATATCCCTGACCTAATCCTTCAAAGCTTCATCTTCTTCAAACCTAACGTTCCTCTCCAAAACTTCTCTCTTCTCAATGGCGTCCATGCAAATTAAACCGCGACACAACTGTAGCCTACCTTACAAATCGCCTGTCTGGGCTAAGTTCGATACTGCTATCGATCTATGGTTCAGTCACAATACCAAACGACATTTCTTCTCAATCCCATACTACATGCCGAATCCCTCCAACAGTTTTGGATGAACGTCACCATTACCACTGGGGAGAAAACACACCATCTCTCCAGTCGGTCGTCAACAACAAAGAAGTGGTCATCACTCCCGCAATAATCCGCCAAATTCTACATCTGGATGATGCCATTTCTCTGCTGGATATCCCAAGGGCACTACTGATCTATCCTTTGCCCAACATGGATATCAGGGCAATCTTAGTGCCTCCACTATCATGAAGAAACACTTCCATGACGCTGAACACCTAATTTTTCACATGGTGAATGTATGTTTGGCTCCTAAGACTTCGTCTTGGGATCAAATGTCGACAAAGTGGCAGCAGGTAATATATTCTATTCTTGAGCAACAGCCGTTAAATTTTTCAGAAATAATATTTTCGGAGCTCAAGGATATGGCTCAAAAACTAACTACTAACCGTTGGATATTATATCCACGGTTCATAATGGCCATCATTACAAACCAGCTTCACGCTGAGGGACTTGTCGGCCTGGGAGTCCCTGCTACGGCTGTTCTGCCAGAAGTATACTCCCGGCACAACTCTGACCATACACTCAAATTGGCTGCCAAGCTACGCAAACCCACGCAGCTGGAACCCATAGCCACCACCTCCAAATCAAAAGTCCCCACCAAACCCACCAAAAAGAACCCAAAACGGCTACTCAGGGAATTGAGTCCCCTGAGGATGCCCCTGCAACACAAACGCAGGAGATATCCACTGGTCAAAACCCCCTAGTGGATATAAGGACTCTTCCAGCCATAGCCGCTCAGGATTCCTCTCAACAGGAGCCTGCAGCAACCACACAAGGGGTACCCACACATCTGGGATCTTCCTCACTTGAGGGGATTGCCATTGAAGAGCACCTTCCTCCCCAGGTGCACACTTTCTATCCCTTCACCCCATGCAACCGCCCCCACAGCCTAACTTTGATAGTTGCACAAGTGCTGACTCAATTGCACTCCTCACCCCCTCCCCAGATACCACTTACTACTGGAACACCTCTACCATTGAGGGGGAGGAACACAGTGTAATTGAGAACCCACAGCACAGGGGTTTACCACTTCTATCTCCTGGTGTAGATAGGGAGATTAGAATATCTAGTGAGGCTGCCACCTCTTCTGAATCAGCACATGATCAGAATGAGGTTGGTAACATTGCTAAGACCTCACTAGAGGCAACAGCTGATGATGGACATAGTCCTGAGGCTGGAAGTCCCCAGTACCAAGAAAAGGGGCACATGCTACAACTGGTCTACACCCAGTGCATGTACATCCTGCTCCAAGCAGGAGGTCAGGTGATTCAGCTTCAGCTGATGATGACCTGGGCTTTTTCTACGATGTTCTTGCCCAGAACACAATCCTTGAGGAGGAAGTCAGTAGGCTGCAAAACCGACTTGACCAACTTTCACAGGAGAAAGACCATCTGCCTCCACCAACCCACAGATGGCACCTTCAGTTGAAGGTTCCCCAAACACTGAGCCACTCCAAACTCAGCCACCTGCCTCTGCTTCTGGCACTATTTCTCAGGAACAGAACCCTCCTGAGCAAATAGTTGCTGTCCTTCAAAATTCCCTCCCTCTCATCACACCCATAATCACTGACATTGTGACTAAAGCCATTGATGAGAGGCTTTCCTCAACTTTACAACCCTTGATTGATGCTGCTGTGCAAAAGACACTTTTGGCAGTACAAACCCCTACCTCCAATGCATCCAAAAGGGGGAGAGTACTGCAGTGAAAGAAAAGAAGAGGAAAAGAACAGAGGAAGAGAAGGACCAAGAGCAAGCCCAAGAGGTGGAAAAAGAAAAGCAACAACTGATCACTTATAAACGAAAGAAAAGTGCTGATGATCAACCTACTGCTGAAGAAAAATCCTTGGAAGAGCTGGTAAAAGATGCTGATGATACACACAGCCGATCCATGGATAAAATCATTGAGCAACTCTTCAGGCAAGGTTTTGATACAGCCACATTAGATAGTGAAATCAGGAGGTTGGAAGTGCAAGAGATTCAAACCCGATGGGCTGGGTATAATGCACTTGAAAAGGAGAGATTGGAGATCATGATCCGTTTTATTGCCAAATACTTAGGAAGATCTTTGATGGAGATTCGCGCGTGGACCAGAGACAGTATTCTGGCTATAGCCACCAGAGTCTGTTTGTCTGAGCAATTCCACAAGGGGATTATCATTGAAGCCCTTGATGAGGCTGGGGCTGGTAAAAGGTTTGAAATGGCAAAACTTGCAAAGGCTAAACTCACAACAAAGATGCTGGAACAACCTTCCCTTCCACCCACTCAACACAGCCTACCCCTCAAATCTCCAAACCAATCTCAAAGCCCAAATCCAACAACCACAATCACAACCCACAAAACCAACTCCCTCACCATCTAAACCAACAGCCGATGATGCACCTAAGAAGAAGAAGAGAAGAGTGCTGAGGCTAGAAGAAGAAGAAGAAGAGGATGATGTGGAAGAAGATAGGATGCCTCTATCTGCAGTCCTAACACTGGCGAAAGCCAAACCTATGCCCATCACTCCCACCTCACAGATGGATGTTGTGAGAGTAAAAATTGAAGAAGAGGAGCAGCAAAAGCTTCATGATGATGAAATGCTGAAAAGCATTGACAAAACTATGCTGCCTCCTCATCAATATTAGCATGAAGAAAGAAGCTCTGAGGATTGTACACTCTCGCCAACACATGCAATATCTGAAAGAAAGGGTGAGAGTATGGCCTGATCCGAGGGTGGCTCACAGGATTGTAAAGAAAGACATTCCTTCGAGATACAGGGTCAAGTCAAGAGGATCGTAGATGAAGAGATCACTGTGGCCCTTGTAGTATCACCCTGGGAGATTGTCGAAGATTTCAAGAAGGCTACGAGATAAACAACCACCCCAGAAAATGCTAGAGAACCGAATTATCAAAAAGGGGTTAGTCTACAAGAGGCTTGAGAACTTCAAACAGATGAGCTAAGTCTGCTACTCGAAGGGAATCATCCTGATGAGTTTGCATATAGACAAATTACAACTGTTGAGCTCAAGAACGGCAAACAGGCAAGTACATCTCAGAGCTGTATGGGCGAGAAGGATTATTTGATGGTGAAGCCGAGAACCTGACCATGGAAGAACAAATCAGTTTCTCAGAGCCTACACCAGAGAATCTACAGGCTCATACACGGGAAGTAGATCTCATGAATGGGATAACAACTCTGTGTCCAGTCCCCAAAACAGAGTTCCCATTCATATCTTGCCAAAAAATATGAGAGACTTCTTCCCAGGCCGGAGCATATGGGTCATCTTCTCTACTGATCAAGAAGGAAAAAGACCAACCTTTTGCCAACAATAAGTGGGATAATAAATAATTAGAGGTTTTGGCTGCATTGGTTCAGGGGGAGTTTGTTGGACCAAAAGAACCAATGAGCCAAGATCAGAAAACCTCTAAGTCCCACATGGTATCACAACAACTGCTGAAAGCTTCATCAGCAGTTTGACAAGTGCTGAAGACTTCAACAGCTGAAGATCAAGTGCTAAAGACTTCAACAGCTGAAGAACTAAAGTGCTGAAGTACAACAGCTGAAGAAACACAAGTGCTGAAGCTGAAAGACCAAAGTACTGAAGTACAACAGCTGAAGAGTTTACAAGGGCTGAAGATCAACAACTGATGTACAAAGTCTGAAGACAAAGACTGAAGACATCAGCTGATGATATCTACTGAAGTCATCAGCTGATGAAACATCTGAAGTTCAAGTCTGAAGACCAACTACTGAAGTTTCAGTAGTTTGTCACACAGCTGAAGAGTACTTCTTCAGTAGTTGTGATATCAGTAGTTTTATATTTTTAGTTTCAGTAGTTTTGTAAAACGACTGAAGAGCTTGTTCTTCAGTCGTTATAGTTTCAGTAGTTTTATGTTTTTCAGTAGTTATAACAACTGATAACACTTAGCATTTTTTGTAAGAAGATGTCAGCTGTTTTGACATCTTCAGTAGTTGTGTTTCAGTTGTAATAAATCTGTTAGATGTCACTATCAAGTGACATCAGCAGACGTCACATCTCTTATATAAGAGCTGTCGACCTAGTTGTAATTGTGACATTCTGTTACCACGAAAGCGAATATTGATGAAATAATTTGCAGATATTCTCTCTCTATACCGTCTTTGTTCTTCATTGAATATCGTTTTGTTCTTGTGAATCGACTAATTCATTGTTTGAATTCCGCTGCTATACTCGTCAATCAATCAAACATAGATCACTGATCTTAACACTTTTCTTCGGTGTCTAATAATAAGGGCAATAAGACGATATGTGCCCATACTTTCCACAGTTGTAGCATGATCTGCTTTCAACTTGACGATTTACCTTTTTCTGTGGAGAAGTATGTGACACACGACTGATTTTACTCTATTTGGGTTTTGAGACTTCTTGTTTAGATGCTTTCTCTTGTTTAGCAAAATTAATTGTTTGGACATTGTTAACATCTTTTCCTTTTTGTTTATTTGGACTTAGACATGAAGCACGTGTTGGTTAATTTGTTTGGTATTTCTTGGTTTAGAAATAGACTTTGTTGAACCTATCTTTATTTTAACCTTTTCAAATTTTTCGTCTAGATTAACACAAGGCATCTTACCTTTTGATTTTGAAGTGGCATCCTTTTGTTTAGTGAAAGATTCTTTTGGTTACATGTGGAATCTAGATCACTTACAAGAGGAGTGGATACCACATGATCCTTGATTGGGTTATTATTTATTGGTTTACTTTTTGCATTAATCAAGGTCTCATGTGGTGGTGGTACCACTTTATATCCCAAATCCTCCCCATTATTGCGCTCTCTCACTAACTGTTGGACAATATGGGATAAACTTGTCCAACTATGCAGTTTTGTTTTAGTGAATTTACTTTCTACTTCCAAAACTGCATTTTGTTTCTTAGTGTCTTCTAGTGAGTTTAGATAGAACTTAATTCATTAGCTTGGTTAAAGGCTACAACTTCTGTTTCCCTAAGCTGTTTATTCAAGAATTCTATCTTTTCTTCGTAGCTGTGCTCATTTTGTTTTAAGACTCTATTGGCTTCAATGCACAGTTGTAAGTCCTTTACTAAGTTATCATTATGGTCTAATAACCTAGCAAATTTTATATCAATGCTTTCCTTAAATTTATTACAATCAGAACTAGCATGATTATTGGAAAGTTGAGTAGTGGTACTTACCTGAGGAGGTGTGGTTGAATCAGCCATTAAAGCAGTGTCTGACTTCTCTGGTTCTGGTGATTCTGGACTTGTTGGACTTGTCCCTTCTTCAGGTAGGTGATCAATTACTATTGCATATTCTTCAACATTTGACATCACGAGCTCCACTACAATATCACCTTCACTTGCTGAGTCGTCATCTAAGTCCTCGACACTAGCAATGTTGGATTCTCCCGAAGACACAAACCAAAAGCTCCAATCTTGTCCTTCGTCATCATGAGCTGTTAAGGCTTTAGGATC
The DNA here is from genome assembly GCA_025506515.1 of Flaveria trinervia. Classification (NCBI taxonomy): domain Eukaryota; kingdom Viridiplantae; phylum Streptophyta; class Magnoliopsida; order Asterales; family Asteraceae; genus Flaveria; species Flaveria trinervia. The sequence continues at coordinate 68,733,008 of CM046447.1, read as the reverse complement.
CTTGCTCGACAAGTAGGGTTGTTTGTCGGCTTCTCCTGACGAGTGAAAGATGAGAATGGATTCCCATTTCCCGTCTTCTTGGGCTTCACACATTCACGTTTGAAGTGCCCCTTTTCCCTACAGTTGAAGCAGGTAACCTTGGATTTGTCAAAACCGAAAGTTGTGTCCTTAGTAGCAACCAAGTTCTGTCCGGTTTTCTTGACAAACTTCTTAGCTCTCCGGACAGCACTTGCTAAGGCCCACATTACATCCATCCGTTCCAACTCTGTCTCGTCTACCTGCTCGTAGTCCTCATTTGCCAGATGGCAGTTCCTAATTTTCCCAGCAACTAGCCCATCATAGGAGTGGACTACTGCTACAATAGGTCCATGTGCTCCTTTGCTACCTCAACAGTCACATTCCCGAGATTCTCGGTCTTCAGTTTTGTAGCATTTGCTTTAGGTGCTATGTATTGGGTGCCAGACGACCCTGACGTGTCAGATCCTGAAGAAGAGGCTTGAGATGGACCAGCGGAACTCGACACAAACCCCGTTTGAAGTGGTGCTCCAGACGTTTTGGCTTGTGGGGTTGAGTTGTACAGTGCTGGATTCTGATCATATGATGAATTCTGGGCCCTGTACTTCATCCTCAACTCTTCCTCCCGCAGTTTCAGAATGAAGTCATTGATGTCTAACTTCGCAAGCATATCATTCTGTCTGAGGTTGGAAACAAATGAACTCCACTTTTCGAGCAAACCATCTGCAAAGTTGTCAAACTCCTTCTTCAACGGTTTAGCTATCAGAGCTTTCAACGATGCATTTCCCTCATACCTCTTTTCCAATGCATCCCATAGCTTTTTAGCTTGCTTGTTCTCAAAAAATTGATGGAAGATGTCCTTAGGAATTGACTAAGTCAGCAATTCATCTACTTTCTTCTCTGCATTGTATTTTACCTTTTGTCCGCTAGTCATATCGCTTTAGGTGAGTTTAACTCCATCTGCACCTACAGGCATGCTATCCTGTCTCTATCGACTCCTACAGATTGGGATCTACTCCATTTAAGTAAATCTCAAACCTTTGCTTCCATTGTGGATAATCATCTAACGTTATTAACTTAGGGGGTTTGTTACCATTTCCCACTTCATTTTCTAAAAGCAATAGGTTTTGAATCCTAGAGTCCCTTCCGGCAGTGAACACTGAATATTGATCCTCCATTATTATCAACTTTAAACTTTGGAACAAACTGTTTAACTTATGCGAATGAAGGTATGCGATTGAACACTTCATGCGATTGAATAATGCGGTTGACTCAGACGTGCGAATGAGCAAATGCGGATGACTCAATCGTGTGTATGGACAGATGCGAATGGGAACTTCAATCGTACGAATGGATGTACGAATGAGTCCAATCGTGCGTATGAGGGATACGTATGAATTTAGTCATGCGATTGAGTCAATCGTGCGACTGAAGCTGCTGAAACTTGAAGTTCGTAATGTTTAAACGGTATTTTGGCGCAAAAACACTATTTTCAAGACCCTAATTGTCGTATGCTGGAAAAACTTACTTTACAACTGAGATGTCCAAAATAACGTTTGACACAAAATGATTGCGTTTTTAGTGGAAAAACACATTTTTATATCACAACAATTGAATCACAATCGTAAATCAGAGCCAGTCTGATACCCTGTTAAGATCGTGTATTAAACGAAATACTAACTGATTATGTTGTATACAATTCTATAGTGCGAATCCTATTTGATTGGAGATCCCATCAGTGAAATGCACCTTGAAACATTGTAGATTGAATCTAAACGTTAAGAACGATTGTTATCGAGCTAGTGCAATCTATGCTTGGAACCTGTTCTTAGAATCTCTGAGGCTATGGTACGATTAGTACGTAGGTTTTCGGAAGTGTTTGTTTTTTTTTCCACGATTTAAGTCGTATTTATAGGTTAGGTTTTCTCAGTCGAGCGACTGACCATTAGCCATGGTTCAGTGTGCATTGATCATGTCACACCCCCAAACCACGGCGGTTTCCCGCGGGGCGCGAACGTCATGGTTTCATAGTCACTGATCGACCACTACATGGTTTTGTAAAACATACGTCTCAAAATAAGTTTAAGGTACATCATTGTTCAGAGTTAAATTTGCGGAAGCAATAGTAATAAGGTACATTGTTTTCAAAACATGACATATATGAAAATGAACGTCCCAAAACAGCATGAAGGGTCCTAAACATGAATGACCCATGCTAGCTTAACTGGTTGCATCTTTCAATTACCTGAGAAAACATGCATGAAAAATGTCAACATAATGTTGGTGAGTTCACAGGTTTTAAGTGATAGTAAATAGCGTAAAGGACCACAATACTTTCCATGATTTGATTGTTGTACATACAATGCTACAAATTATATAAGCACCGCAACCGAAGCTAGACTGTAATTGAAATAAATTGCCCCTACCCATGCCTACCATGAGCGTGGGTGTGTACAGGCTAATAATGCACCCGTTTAGACCTCCAGTCAAGGTTAGGGTAATTAACCCGGTGGGGGTAGTCAAACCCAATAGTACTATCCATGATTACCTCGCTTTGGGAAATAAACTGACGGTTCGATAACAGGGGACTTCATATGGTAAGTAAACAACTTATATAACATGTGAAATCATTGACAAGTAAATGTGTCCAAGTAAATTAGTAATTTGCATGTAATCTCCCCCAAATGGAAAATAAGTGAAAACGGGGCCGTGAAACTCACCTCAATTGCACGCGTGAATACTAGCAATAGTCTGTATGTACGATTGGTCTAGGAATCTCCTAAACAAAATCACAATATATTCATGAGGTCATGTTACTAACCCTAGATGGTCATGCATAACTCATCCACAAAGGTAGCTTTGAAAATGCCAATTGACTAATTAGTCATGTCGGGTCGTAAATGTTTTATTTAGATTCTCGTCTTCATCTTTATTTTCCTAAGATACATAATGTATTGAGGGTGTTTTATATTAAGTATAATGGTATTATACTTTCCATGTTTATGGGTTTCCCCTTTTTTTACCAAATATCTCTAAAAGTTTACCTTTATCAAATATAGGTATTTGACAGCATCAAGGGAATTTCTTGGGTCTGGTTGTCATCCTCTTTTCATGGTACAAAGAATTTTTATAAAATCTGATACTTTTATCATATCTAGGTCTATGTCTTAGGATTCCAAAAAGGTATAGCTTGTATCCTACAACTAAGTTTAAGTGCCTTTAAATGGTTCATGAAGCAACAGATGTCAGTGCAGCACTTTCCTGTATATGTCTATGGAATTTACCTTTTTGAGAGGTCAAAACTTACATTCACAAATAGCCTATATTACTTTTAAACCTAACACCTTAAGCTAAGTTACCATAGAAGGAAAATCTTCAATTTATTACCTTAAGCATAACTTATGCCTCATTCTTTCTGCCCTATTTATTCTGTCAAAAATTCAGGTTCAGCACTTTAATTTGTTTGTACGTTTTGGAAGGGTTATACTCATCTATAAATTTCAAGGTTGGATGGGTTAGAAACTAGACATCCTAAAGTTAATGTTAGGCTCAAGAATCGGTTCATTTGACCATGTTTAGGTCGAGTTATGGTCTTGAAAACACAGAACATGAATCTGCCAGAAAGTGTTTTACATGTTTTGTTACTTTTTAAACTTTGTTAGAGCACTTTTGGGATGAGGTAGTGAACATGAACACATCATGGTGATGTATGGAAGATTAAAAACAAGGTGCTAACCTTAAACAAGCAAGGAGAAGAGATGGTAGTCTTGAAATGCAAGGAAAAGAAGGTTTGATCCTTTGAACTAAGAAAACCCAACAAGAAAAGGTGAAGAAGATGTTGTAGGATGTTTGGGAGCTTCAAAACTCACTTGATCTTCAATAATGGCACTTGACTCACCCAAGATTTGGGAAATGAGTTGAAAATAAAATGAAATGGTGGAGGTGGTGTCTTGGCCGAATTTGGAGAGAAGGAAAGAAGGAGAAGTGTGTTGGTGATTTGTGTGGATGAAGTGTGTGAATGTTGCTTATATTTGTAAGCTCTACAACTCCTAACTTTGTCTCTTGGTCAACATAGGGAAAGGAGCTTCACACATATGGAAAGGAATCATGTAGCTTTGTTCATAACCTTTTCCTTAACACTAAAATGGCAAATCTTGAGCTTCACAAAAGACAACTTGTCTTGTAAGGATTTGACAAGGGAAGAAGACTAAAATAAAAGTGAGGGGAGGGGGGTAAGGGGACGGTTATGGGGGGTGGGAAATGGGTTGATTTTTCAATTTTATGTAGTATTGGGTATTGGGTGGTATTTGTTGCATTATAGTAATTTATATATATATATATATATATATATATTCAATATTTTTACTCCTTACTTTTTAAAATACATTAGAATTGTATAAGTACTTGTATAATATCATATAGATATAAATATATATAAATATTGATGGTATGCTAATGATGCATCATGTAGTTAGTAGATCCGTTAAAAGGATTCGTTCCGGGTAAAATATTAATTTACGCGATTAGGTGTATTTATAAAGTCAAGCTTTTCCAATGCATTTGGTTTGGAATCTAAAATACTTTGAACCATCTAAATGAATTTATTAGTACATGTATATGAATTATGACCAATGTTCATGTGTGCCGGTTGTATCGCGTGTAAAAATGGTAATTACGTCGAATCACCGATGCATGAAATGTAATGCGTGAAATTTTGCAATGCATAAAACGGTTTCAATAATTGGAATTCAATTGAAAATCAAGTATTATAGGGGTAATTATAACCAAGTCAAGGTCGGGTATTGACCTGAAATTGCCGGTTGTCACATACTCCCCATGTTAGAAAGAATTTCGTCCCGAAATTCAGTTAGGGTTGTCTGCAGATGCCAGAGTTTCAAACAAGTAGGGATAGTTGAGCTTCATTTGATCTTCGCGTTCCCAAGTAAATTCAGGTCCTCTTCTTGAATTCCACCGGACCTTCACTATGGGAATACGGATTCGTTTCATCTTCTTTACTTCTCTATCTAGAATTTCCATAGGCTTTTCAATAAAATGAAGTTGTTCATCAATCTGGACCTCATCGAGTGGTATAACCAGAGTTTCATCTGACAAGCACTTCTTCAGATTCGACACATGGAAAGTGTCATGAACACTACTAAGTTCTTGAGGAAGTTTTAGCTTGTAAGCTACAGGACCAATCCTGGCTAGGATTTCAAATGGTCCAATGTATCTAGGGTTTAGCTTGCCACGTTTGCCAAAACGAATGACTCCTTTCCATGGTGAGACTTTAAGTAGAACCTTGTCTCCCACTTGAAATTCCAACGGTTTACGTCTCACGTCAGCATAGCTTTTCTGACGGTCACGCGCGGCTTTGAGTCGGTTCTGAATTTGAGCGATCTTTTCCGTGGTCTCGCGTATGATCTCGGGACCAGTGAGTTGACTATCGCCAACCTCTGTCCAACACAGTGGTGACCGACACTTCCTTCCGTATAGTGCTTCAAACGGTGCGGCTTTGATACTGGTGTGATAGCTATTATTGTAAGAAAACTCAGCTAGGGGTAGATGAGTATCCCAACGGTTTCCGAAGTCTATCACGCAAGCCCTAAGCATGTCTTCTAACGTCTGAATGGTCCGTTCGCTCTGGCCATCCGTTTGAGGGTGGTATGCGGTACTCATATCCAACCTTGTACCCAAGGCCTTTTGTAAGGATTGCCAAAATCTCGAGGTAAATCGACTGTCTCGATCAGAGATAATGGAGATCGGTACTCCATGTCTCGAAACAACCTCCTTGAGATAAACCCTCGTCAACCTTTCCATTTTATCAGTTTCTTTAATTGGTAGGAAGTGAGCAGACTTTGTCAGTCGATCCACAATTACCCAAATCGTATCACAACTGGTGGATGTCTTGGGTAGTTTTGTGACGAAATCCATGGAAATCTGCTCCCATTTCCATTGTGGAATCTCTGGTTGGTGCAGTAATCCGGATGGCTTCTGATACTCTGCCTTAACCTTTGAACACGTGAGACACCTGCTAACATAGGCGGCAATGTCTGCCTTCATGTTAGGCCACCAGTATAACTCCTTCAGGTCTTGATACATCTTATCGGAACCCGGGTGAATGGAGTATCTGGATTTGTGTGCCTCATTCATCACAAGATCCCTCAAGTTTCCAAATTTTGCACCCAAATTCGATTCATGAAGTAGCGAGCTCCATCGGACTTGGTCTCAAATTGTTTATCCATGCCGCGAAGGAATTCTTCCTTCAAATTCAGTTCCTTTAGTGCCTCAGACTGAGCATCACGAATTTGAGTAGTTAGACTCGTATGAATCGTCATTCCCAACGCTCGCACTCGTAAAGTCTTGGTTCGTTCTTTCCTGCTCAGAGCGTCTGCTACAACATTCGCTTTTCCAGGGTGATAACGAATCTCACAGTCATAATCGTTTAGTAACTCAACCCACCTGCGTTGCCTCATGTTTAGTTCCTTCTGATTGAAGATGTGCTGGAGGCTTTTGTGATCGGTGAATATAGTACATTTAGTACCATACAGGTAGTGTCGCCAAATCTTTAGTGCAAAAACAACAGCTCCTAATTCGAGGTCGTGGGTGGTGTAGTTTTTCTCATGCACTTTCAATTGTCGTGACGCGTAAGCAATGACTTTGTCGCGTTGCATTAAGACACAGCCAAGTCCTTGTCGTGATGCGTCGCAGTACACCACAAAACCATCATTTCCCTCTGGTAGAGACAGAATCGGCGCACAACACAATTTCTGCTTCAACAACTGAAACGCTGCTTCCTGCTTATCACTCCAATCAAACTTCTTGTCTTTCTGAGTCAGGGTTGTCAGTGGTTGGGCTATTTTGGAGAAATTTTCGATATAGCGTCGGTAATAGCCTGCCAAACCTAGGAATTGCCGCACCTCGGTAGGGGTCTTAGGTGCTTCCCAGTTCTTAATGGCCTCTATCTGGATGGGTCAACATGTATTCCCTTCTCGTTAACTACATGCCCGAGAAATTGCACTTCTCGGATCCAGAAGTCGCATTTTGAGAATTTTGCGTATAATTTCTCGTTCTTGAGTAGCTCCAAGATTAACCTTAAATGTTGTTCGTGTTCATCCTTGGTTCGTGAATATATCAAGATGTCATCGATGAAGACGATCACGAATTTATCCAAGTAAGGTTTGCACACTCTATTCATGAGGTCCATGAATACCGCTGGTGCATTAGTTAACCCAAATGGCATAACCATGAACTCGTAGTGACCATAACGAGTTCGAAATGCGGTCTTGGGAATGTCTTCCTCTTGAATTCGTAATTGGTGATATCCAGAACGTAAGTCAATCTTCGAGTAGTAACTAGATCCTTGAAGTTGGTCAAATAAGTCGTCAATTCGAGGGAGAGGGTACCGATTCTTAATGGTGAGTTTGTTTAACTCCCGGTAATCGATGCACATTCGAAAAGATCCATCTTTCTTCTTAACAAATAAAACTGGGGCTCCCCAGGGTGAGAAACTTGGCCTTATGAATCCTTTATCTAACAACTCTTGTAATTGATTAGACAACTCTTGCATCTCCGACGGTGCTAGTCGGTATGGGGATCGTGCTACTGGAGCAGCTCCAGGTACCAGGTCAATTCGAAATTCGACCTGTCTTTGCGGTGGAAGTCCCGGCAAGTCCTCGGGAAATACTTCCGGATAGTCTCGCACGATGGGTATATCCTCAATTCTTTTCTCTTCGGTTCGCTTCTCCACTACGTGCGCCAAGATTGCATGATAGCCCTTTCGTAAGTACTTCCGAGCCTTCATACATGAAACGATCCGTAACACCGTACCATATTTTTCTCCTTGAATTGATATGGTCTCCCCACTCGGAAGTGGAATGCGAACGACCTTCTCACGACAAACGATTTCCGCTCGGTTTTCCGATAACCAATCCATGCCAATAACAATGTCGAAACTCCCTAGGGTTACAGGTAGCAAATCTATATTGAACGTGTGATCCGCCAAACTGAGAGTGCATCCTTGTATAATTTTGTCGGTTTCGATCAACTTACCATCAGCTAACTCTATTGTATATTTAGAAGTCAAATGGGTAGGAGTAATTTCAAGCAATGGACTAAATTCGCTAGACACAAAACTCCTATCAGCACCCGTATCGAATAGGATTGATGCATAGAGATTATTTACAAGGAACGTACCCGTAACAATGTTCGGGTCCTGTCGAGCTTCGCCAGCTCCAATCACAAAAGCTCGACCACGTGCGTTATTTCCACCAGTTTGCTTCAAGTTTGGACAATCCTTGCGAAAATGCCCCGTAACACCACATTCGAAGCACGCACGATGGTTTCCTGTGTTAGGAGTAGTGTCGGGCTTTCGACAGTCCTTAGTTGCATGGCCAAAACGTTTGCACTTCTGGCAAATTGAGTCTCCACATGCACCTAGGTGGTGAAAGTTACACTTATTGCACTTAGGTAGGTTTCCAGCATACCCACCCTTTGCCTTCTTTTCAGATGGGCCAGCAGTGAAAGCCCTGACAACCACTTGTTTGTTTTGGTTTTGATGCGGAGCATTTCGACCATGATTGTTGTCCCATTTCCTTTTGTTGTCATAGTTCTTCTCCACGACCGTCTTCTTCACAAACACTCCCTGACGTACAGCTTGATCAGTCAGGTCGTGAGCAATCCTGACAGCCTCTTGGATGGTGGCTGGCTTGGATGAGGTGACCATGCTCTGGATTTGGGGTGCAAGGCCCCAAATGTACCTTTCCACACGCTTGAACTCTGGGTTAACCATGTGAGGGCATAGACGAGCAAGATCATGGAATCGGGTGGTGTAGCTTGTAACTTCTGCACCCTTCATAGTGTGGTTCCAGAATTCAACCTCAAGTTTTTGCAATTCATTTCGGGGGCAATATTCATCAGTCAGCATCTGTTTCAACTCATCCCAAGTGATTTGATAGGCAGTGTCAATTCCCAAAGTTTGGGCATGAGCATTCCACCAAGTGAGAGCTTGACCTTCAAATGTACAAGTGGCGAATTTCGTCTTATTCTCCTCGGCACAGTTACTGATTCGCTGAACGGACTCCATCTTTTCTATCCAGCGGACCAAACCAACAGCTCCTTCATTACCGCGAAAGTTAAACGTTTACAATTTAGAAACGTCTTGTAGGAGCAACCTTTGTGGTTTGTATCAGATCCTGTGTTGTAGGTTTAATCATATTAGTAATAATTAAACATTAGTAATGACCTGTGTATTGCAGGTCTTTAGCTATGCCAGACATTATAATACCTCCTGCGCCACTAGCATTGCCTCCATTTACTTCAGATCCTCCGGCGCTACGATTCGCCTCGTGATGTGCGATTGCATCCGCCACTCGTTGCGCCACAAGCTGTTCTATAGCTTCTGCTGTCATGGGAGTACCGCTTCCCACATTGGTTCTGACGTTTCTCCTTCGTGGTGGCATGTTTCTTCAAATCATAATGATAAGCAAGATAAGACAATATGTAATAATGCCAAACACATGTGCACCGAAAGTAAACAATCATATCAACCAAGCAACCACGCAATATTTAAAAGATAACATAACTTGATAATAATTTGTACGAATTACAAAGTATTTCCAGAGTACATACTCATGCAACAAGTTAATTCCATATTACGTGAGCACAGCCCGCTCACGACAGGCAATCAACGGGATAAATGTGTGAATGCTCCTGTCTGCACCGCCGCCATGGCCATGAGCATGCACACGGCTGCTAATGCCTTAGTGGACTTGAGGCGCTCTTCCATCACCCTCACTCTTTCCTCAGCCACAGCTGCCCGCTGATCTGCTAGGGTAACTCTTTGCTCTGCCGCCTCCACTCTTTGCGTCATGGTTGAAATGTCCTCCTCTACCCTGGTAAGTCGATCATGCATTGTATGTAACGCCTGGTCATCGAGGTATCTATCCTCCTCGATTGCTAGTAATCGGGTCTCCACGTCCTCCCTGTCAAAAGTCTCCTGAACTTCCGTAAGTTCAGTACATAGCTCATGAAGTTGCTGGTCATGCCTCACGGATCGTGCCACGAGAAGAGGCACGGTGAGCTCCATGGGCTCCTGAGTGAGGGGAATCTGGTGCGGGGTACGTGACGACTCGCCTTCCTCGAAAGTGGAGGGAATACCCTCGATGTCTCTCCACTCGTTCAGTCGGCTAGGCATCCACCCCCACCGACGGATGTCGAGTCTACGCCTTTTGGGCGCAGGCTCGGGCTCAGCAATACAGTCTCGAATGGGTGTGGCAGGACGGATAGGAACATGAACCCTCTTCCTAGGAGTATGTGCAAAAAGTGCACCCCCGGGGCGAGTTCGATAGCGACGGCGAGAGGGGGTGGTACACCCGGACCAAGGATACGGTGGGCGTCTGTAGTCACCGGCTCGGGGCCAGCAGCTACCGGGAGGGATCAGTAGGCTCAGGGGCGAGGTGGAGGGGATCGAGGTCTGCTTGTGGAGTCGGATCAGAGGACTGAGGAACCGGGTCAATGGGCTGGGTAACTGGATCAGTAGGGTGAGAGGCATGGTAACTAGGTGAGGGAATGGCCTCGGAGGACTCTAGGTAGATCGGGTCGATGTCGCCCGAATCAGAGTCGGCCGGGTCAGAGTCGGCCGGGTCAGAGTCGGCCGGTCAGAGTCGGCCGGGTCGGAGTCGACCGGGTCCGTATCGGCTGGCTGGGAAGCTGGGTCAATGGACTCCGAGTCTAGGTCAACTACCTCGGTGTCAACGGGCTGGGGAGTGGGATCTGTGGTCTCGGGAGTGGGGTCGGCTGATCGGGGATCAGTAGTCATAGGGGCAGGCCCCCGAGATGGCTCAACAAAGATATGGGACATGGTCCGTGGGACGACCATCGGCAGTTGTGGGCCGATGATACGTACGACTCCCGGGACGAGCTCTTCTGGAAGGTCGGCATAAATCTCGGGTGTACACGCCCACCAGTACGTACCGGAAGGAGGAGGAGTAGTCCGGAGAACCGAGTCGAGGGTAATGCCTCCGGCGCGTCAGGTGTGGGGTCGGGAGTTGGTTCAGTGACAGGGATAGCAGGTGGTGTGGGGATCTCAGTCTCAATGGCATCACTCGACTGAATAAGGGCACGAGGAGTCAGAGTTGGGAGGACAGACGTGGATCCTGTGGAAGAGATCGGAGACGTGGGCTCGTACTCCTCATCCGAATCAAAAATGTAGATCGGCATCGATGCTGAAGACATCTCTATGACAAGGCAATACACAAGTACATTTATATAAGTTAAGTTAATGCAAAATGTACTAAAGTAATGCAATGAGCTACGGTTATAGACTAGGCTCACTAAATGCAACCTAATTCCCTATAACCAATGGCTCTGATACCAATCTGTCACACCCCCAAACCACGGCGGTTTCCCGCGGGGCGCGAACGTCATGGTTTCATAGTCACTGATCGACACTCTACATGGTTTTGTAAAACATACGTCTCAAAATAAGTTTAAGGTACATCATTGTTTAGTGTTAAATTTGCGGAAGCAATAGTAATAAGGTACATTGTTTTCAAAACATGACATATATGAAAATGAACGTCCCAAAACAGCATGAAGGGTCCTAAACATGAAATGACCCATGCTAGCTTAACTGGTTGCATCTTTCAATTACCTGAGAAAACATGCATGAAAAATGTCAACATAATGTTGTGAGTTTCACAGGTTTTAAGTGATAGTAAATAGCGTAAAGGACCACAATACTTTCCATGATTTGATTGTTGTACATACAATGCTACAAATTATATAAGCAACCGCAACCGAAGCTAGACTGTAATTGAAATAAATTGCCCCTACCCATGCCTACCATGAGCGTGGGTGTGTACAGGCTAATAATGCACCCGTTTAGACCTCCAGTCAAGGTTAGGGTAATTAACCGGGTGGAGGTAGTCAAACCCAATAGTACTATCCATGATTACCTCGCTTTGGGAAATAAACTGACGGTTCGATAACAGGGGACTTCATATGGTAAGTAAACAACTTATATAACATGTGAAATCATTGACAAGTAAATGTGTCCAAGTAAATTAGTAATTTGCATGTAATCTCCCCCAAATGGAAAATAAGTGAAAACGGGGCCGTGAAACTCACCTCAATTGCACGCGTGAATACTAGCAATAGTCTGTATGTACGATTGGTCTAGGAATCTCCTAAACAAAATCACAATATATTCATGAGGTCATGGTTACTAACCTAGATGGTCATGCATAACTCATCCACAAAGGTAGCTTTGAAAATGCAATTGACTATAGTCATGTCGGGTCGTAAATGTTTTATTTAGATTCTCGTCTTCATCTTTATTTTCCTAAAGATACATAATGTATTGAGGGTGTTTTATATTAAGTATAATGGTATTATACTTTCCATGTTTATGGGTTTCCCCTTTTTTTACCAAATATCTCTAAAAGTTTACCTTTATCAAATATAGGTATTTGACAGCATCAAGGGAATTTCTTGGGTCTGGTTGTCATCCTCTTTTCATGGTACAAAGAATTTTTATAAAATCTGATACTTTTATCATATCTAGGTATGTCTTAGGATTCAAAAAGGTATAGCTTGTATCCTACAACTAAGTTTAAGTGCCTTTAAATGGTTCATGAAGCAACAGATGTCAGTGCAGCACTTTCCTGTATATGTCTATGGAATTTACCCTTTTGAGAGGTCAAAACTTACATTCACAAATAGAGCCTATATACTTTTAAACTAACACCTTAAGCTAAGTTACCATAGAAGGAAAATCTTCAATTTATTACCTTAAGCATAACTTATGCCTCATTCTTTCTGCCCTATTTATTCTGTCAAAAATTCAGGTTCAGCACTTTAATTTGTTTGTACGTTTTGGAGGGTTATACTATCTATAATTTCAAGGTTGGATGGGTTAGAAACTAGACATCCTAAAGTTAATGTAGGCTCAAGAATCGGTTCATTTGACCATGTTTAGGTCGAGTTATGGTCTTGAAAACACAGAACATGAATCTGCCAGAAAAGTGTTTTACATGTTTTGTTACTTTTTAACTTTGTTAGAGCACTTTTGGGATGAGGTAGTGAACATGAACACATCATGGTGATGTATGGAAGATTAAAGACAAGGTGCTAACCTTAGACAAGCAAGGAGAAGAGATGTAGTCTTGAAATGCAAGGAAAAGAAGGTTTGATCCTTTGAACTAAGAAAACCCAACAAGAAAAGGTGAAGAAGATGTTGTAGGATGTTTGGGAGCTTCAAAACTCACTTGATCTTCAATAATGGCACTTGACTCACCCAAGATTGTGGAAAATGAGTTGAAAATAAAATGAAATGGTGGAGGTGGTGTCTTGGCGAATTGGAGAGAAGGAAAGAAGGAGAAGAGTGTGTTGGTGATTTGTGTGGATGAAGTGTGTGAATGTTGCTTATATTTGTAAGCTCTACAACTCCTAACTTTGTCTCTTGGTCAATCATAGGAAAGGAGCTTCACACATATGGAAAGGAATCATGTAGCTTTGTTCATAACCTTTTCCTTAACACTAAAATGGCAAATCTTGAGCTTCAAAAGACAACTTGTCTTGTAAGGATTTGACAAGGGAAGAAGACTAAAATAAAAGTGAGGGGAGGGGGGTAAGGGGACGGTTATGGGGGGTGGGAATGGGTTGATTTTTCAATTTTATGTAGTATTGGGTATTTGGGTGGTATTTGTTGCATTATAGTAATTATATATATATATATATATATATTATATTCAATATTTTTACTCCTTGCTTTTTAAAATACATTAGAATTGTATAAGTACTTGTATAATATCATATAGATATAAATATATATAAATATGATGGTATGCTAATGATGCATCAAGTAGTTAGTAGATCCGTTAAAAGGATTCGTTCGGGTAAAATATAATTTACGCGATTAGGTGTATTATAAAGTCAAGCTTTTCCAATGCATTTGGTTTGGAATCTAAAATACTTTGAACCATCTAAATGAATTTATTAGTACATGTATATGAATTATGACCAATGTTCATGTGTGCCGGTTGTATCGCGTGTAAAAATGGTAATTACGTCGAATCACCGATGCATGAAATGTAATGCGTGAAATTTTGCAATGCATAAAACGGTTTCAATAATTGGAATTCAATTGAAAATCAAGTATTATAGGGGTAATTATAACCAAGTCAAGGTCGGGTATTGACCTGAAATTGCCGGTTGTCACAAGTCATGCGGCTGATCCATTCGCACGACTGAGTGTTCAGTCGTGCGACTGAGTCAATCTCATGTTACAATCATGCGATTGATCCAGTCTCCCGGTTCAGTCGTGCGACTAATTCATTAGCATGAATTTGTTCATGTGTATGGTCCATTAGCATGGGCCAATTAAGTTTAACCATATTTCTCGATCATTATTAACTAAGAACTATGTAAACAACCACAAACCTATATAGTTAGTTCAATAAGCGTTAACCCACTAATCAATGAAATAATAAACATTATAAGCACAACTACACATTGTATTTCATTAAGTACCCATTTTATTATATATGTGTAAGACAACTAGGTACACATGTATTTACAATACTTATCAACTTCCTAAAAGTAATATTGTGAATTGTTTATTTGCTTTCAATATTGAGAATTGTTGATTTTTATTAGTGATTCGGCATAAATTTTTTCTGCAAAATAAAAATCAATATACAAGCCATGAAGTTAGGTTTAAAAGATTTGAACGCCCCTCTCATTGCACATACGTTTTATGTTATGTCATGCATAAATTTTTTCTGCAAAATAAAAATCAATATACAAGCCATGAAAGTCAGGTTTAAAAGATTTGAACGCCCCTCTCATTGCACATACGTTTTATGTTATGTTCATAAGTTCATTTAATTAGAGGAAAGAATGGAAGTGAAAGTAAAAAAAAAAAAAACTATTGTATTTCAAAGTTTTTTTTAATGAAAAGATATGAAATTAAAGTAAAAACATTGTGTTTCCGGTTTTACTTAAGAAGAGAAAAAAAAAATTAAAAAATAAATGAATTTTAAATCAGTACTTCCAAATCAAAAGAAAATGAAGAAAAAATAAGAAAAAGAAAAGACAGGAATTGAAAAGAAAGGAACATAAAACAAAAGAAAATGTTTTATTTTTTTTTTTCTGTCATCAGGTAAACTCAAAGACAAAACATTAGTGTTTTATCTAAAGTGTTTTACCTATTAGACCAACACCTGTAGGTCTTAAAAACAAGTGTTAGGTGGCATTGCCCTATATTTTTTATCTACTACTCATCACTGTTTTCGCGACCGGATAGAACCGGCCGGTCCGACCGGTTCCACCGAGGATCGATTCGGTGGCCGGTCCGGTTTACTTCGATTCGTTTTTTAGGGGTTGAACCGGCCGGTTCTTCTCGAACCGATGGTCGGACCGGGAAATCGGACCGGTTCGGACCGGTTTTTGTATTATTTTTTTATGCTTTGCCACTGTTCACTTCTATTGAAAAAATATTTATTATGTTTTCATCTCTCCTTTCTTTTCTCCCTCCTACTTAGAAGAATAAAAGTATCATCTTTGAGGATGAACTTTCCGTAATATTGTCACCTTCGTATCATTATTTTCTTCCTTCATCTCACAATCCCTCCCCTCTAAAAACACTAAAGAACTTAGCATTGGTGAAGTTTCTTGCTCCTTTCAAATTGAAAATAGACTTCATATACTTTCACAAAACATTAAGCCACTGCTTCATATGATTAACCAATCTTTTTTACCTAGATTTAATAGGAAAATATGTTTCTTGTCTTCTTAAGGTTGATTTTTTTTTCTATTTTATTATCTCACTTTCATGAAACGTGAGTCTTTTTAAAAAAATTGGTTGTTTAATGTTTATAGCATAACGTTATTCGGACTTTCACAAATAAAATCACGAATGATATTTTCTTTTGGGATTCAATTCATCTTAACCATGCATGCTTAGCATATTATCTTTAAATCGTAGGTGTAGACCTTGAGTTGGTTTGAAAAAGTTTTCAAGCATTTAGGTTGTCAACTATACAGTTCTTCGATGGCATCAAATGTGGGTCTCCTATTTGTTGTTGTCACCGGATTTTGAATTCACTGCTCCGTACGCTTGACACACAACACTATCTAGAGCCATGTCCACCCTACTTCTTGAGTTTTACGCAATGCGTGTGATAGTTGACCCACAGTTGGTTTGTCACATCGATCGTAAGCTCTCTATTTGTAGCTTAGTAGTCTTCTTGTTAGGATTTGGCTTGACTACTTGTGAAAGGGGATTAGATCACAAATATAGGAGCATGTTATTCTTTTTTTTCGTCAATAAAAGAGAGAGATCGATATCATTTTCAGAAATGAATCCTAAACACTCTTAGTTAACGGAAAAAAATAACATAACATGATATAAAGTTTGATCTTCACACTAAAGTTGCAAGTTTCGAATCATAGTTGAGATCATAACTAAAAATGCATTTGATGTTCTGCTAGATTATACAGCGGACCACATGCTAGATTTCATGATATATACTTCGAATCTGTAAAAACTATTCGTAAGTTTAATGTGTCAAATTGTATCCATGGGAGAAAGAGATAGGGGTCTAAGGCTCTTTAAACTTGCATGCAACAAATGAAGGCAACATTCATGTGACAAAGGTGTTTTTTGTGCTCCAAGAGAAGCACACAAGAATTGTTCCAACATTAATGTGACAAAGGTATTTTTTGTGCTCCAAGAAAAGCACACAAGAATTGGTCAATAAATACGGTTTTTTAAACTAATCTTATAACTATATTAAACTACTAAATTAATTATATTATGTTTATTCAAAACAGATTTAGTTAAATACTGAATTAATTTTCAAATCAACTAATATATAATATTAAATATTTAATCTTATGCTTATCTATTATCTAATAGATTAATGTTTAAGGACCTAATTCCGTATATTAATATATCTGATACTTTATTCTATAGAACATATATACAAAATCCAATACATGATTATATAATAGATATTTATTATGCATTAAAATAATCATTAAGTGACTTATAACAATGTCAGTGTCACTAAAAAGATATTAAATGATAACGTAGGCTCCACACTCCACCACCAGCGCCACCACAACGGCCACCTAAAGCCGTCCTTCACGCATCAGCCCTTATGCTTCTGGTTATTGGCATTGCAACCCCTAACTTTACAATATAACAAATTTTATTGGTGTTGTAACATATAGATTTGATAAATGTAGAAATTAGAATAAATAGGTTGCTAAAGGGATATGATGAATTCTTAAAGATGTAGGACTTTTATACATTACAAGTTGACCTTTCGGTTAGGATCTTACATGTAAAATTACAAGTGCAGATAATTTAGGTTGTAGTTAGGTTGATATACTCATTATCTTAACTTTAATCTCATTTTTTATATTTATCATGTCCACAAATTAGAACCAAGATCTTATATGTTTATCAAATGAGTTGTGGTGTCAAATTGTATTCAAAATGAAGTAGAAATAAAGGTAACCGTAAATATCAAAAGCTGTGAGGTAGAATAACTAGTAGATACATGTTAAATACATAAGCAAATGTGAAAGTAACTTTAAAATAAATAAAAAATTGAAAACCTTAGGCTTCGTAACGATACAAGGGTGTTTAACATAGCTACCCTCTTGTGGTTTCACCTGTCAAATTGTCGTTTGTTTGAGTTGTTGAAACAAATGTATAATACTTTTCTAGTAAAAAAATATGTTCAATCATTGAAAGAATGTTTAAACTCGGAAAATTTATTTAGTAGCAAATACCTATATTTTTGAAACATACACGATTTAATTCTTTCACATTTAATTATCTTAGGTATTGTTAGCGTCTCTACATTGAAGAAAATTGGTAGGATTTGTAACTGTATTGCCAATTCGATGCTCATTAGGAAATAATAGTTTTATTTGCTGTTTATATTCAAGAAATTACAAGGTCATGTAAGTAGTTATGGATATTATGAGGTAATAAGTGAAAATTTATGGACCCTCAATTATGCTATGCAAAGTTCAATTTGCCCAATATTAAAATAGTATCTTCTTGGTGCCATGTGATTGTTGCAGAATATATCCTAAAAGAAACGTGATTAATCCTTATTAAATTTCGCATTTAATCCCTACAACAATAGTATTTGTTTCTTTACATATTAAAGTAAATTGTTTTCTTTTTAATAGCTTTTTTGAATATTATCATGATACTTTTGACGTTTATGCAGTAACAAGCTCGTTTACTACACGAGTGAAATAAATAAAATATTAAAAAATAAAAATAATTAATTATGAAAAGGTATTCTAATACATAAACTAACTTTAGTAAAGTGTTACTATACGAGATAAATAAATACAATATTAAAAGATAAAAAACTAATTAATTATAAAAAGATATTCTAAACATAAAGTATAGTTGAAATTTTACATATTATAAGTAAAATTAAAATTTTGTTTGAAAATAAATGTTTTAGCAAATTGTAATTTTTATATATTTTTTATTATAACTTCTAATTTTAATTATTTTATGTTTATAAAATTTTTTCTTTTTAAAATTCATTTTTAATTTTTTGTATTTTTCAAATAGTTTGATGTTTAAAAAATATTTCTTATTTTGTAATACATTATTCCTTTAGAAATAGCATTAATAGACAAATGTATTTCCTAATTTATTAAAAATCTATTATAAGAAAATAATTAAATATATTATTAATAATTAATATTATTTTTTAATAATAAAAGAAGTAGAAAAAATCTGGTAAGTAGTAATGCAATGTTATCATATGTCCCCTTTATTAACCATTTTATTGTAATGGAAAGATTAAATTTGTACAAGTAAAATGCTAATACAAAAGGAAAGAAAATTCTCTTTTTCTTTTATTTCTCATATATAATATCAACATCACATTTAGTTTTCTTATTTTAAAGCATTCACAGTTGATTTATTTATTTTTATTTATATAATTACATTAAAATTTTACTATATATTTTATCTTCTTCTCAATTAAATAATACTCTTATACTGTTATCATTACTTTGTTTATCTCATCCACTCACAATCACTTTAAAAAATATAAAAAAAATTATAGGGATTGAATAGTGATTCTTCAAATATATCAACCAACAATGATATTTTCTCACTTTCACTCACAACAACTCAAAACTATTTTATATAATATAATAACACACTTACATATTTTTTATACTTCCACTGTGAATGCTCTTTGGGTGTTGTTATATACCTTTTTGACTATTTTCCTCACATGTCATATCATCTTATCCAATTAGGTTATTTTTTAATTTATAAAATTTAATTAACTGTAAAAAAAGAAAAAATAAAGTTACCTTAAATTTTAAAATATAAAACACAAA
The DNA here is from genome assembly GCA_025506515.1 of Flaveria trinervia. NCBI lineage: Eukaryota > Viridiplantae > Streptophyta > Magnoliopsida > Asterales > Asteraceae > Flaveria > Flaveria trinervia. Next base: position 68,713,598 of record CM046447.1, on the reverse strand, counting down.
ATAAAATTACAGTTATATAAAAGATATTTTTTAATAATATAAAATCTAGTAGGGGTAATGTCATCTCTAATGTTGTGTTTTTCACGTTTTTGTTGTAAAATCAGTTCCAATGTTAGGCTAGAATACTCGAAGTAGCCTTTTAATATAAGGTAGGGTTATCGTAAAAAAGATATTTAATTTAAAAAGTATAAAAAGAATTGTGGGCTTAACACGTGTCCTTCTATGTTTTAAAAAACAAGGCCTCTCGGTCATTATGTCAAATACATAATCTCATTGTGTCATATACGTTTATTGTGTTATATATTTTACATCGTATGTTATATGTATTCATCATTGTATTTTACATTTTAAAATATTTTATGTTATTATTGTCATTGTTTTTATATATTATATAACTTTTTTTGTCTATCATTGTGTTGTTGATACATATATGTACCTAGATCCTGATCTGAATGTAATATGTCTTACACTTATGTAATTGTAATTGTATGGGTACTTAATGAAATACAAATGTTTGGTTGTGTTTATAATGTTTAATATTTCATTAATGAGTTGTTTAACGCATATTGACTTGATTATATAGGTTTGTGATTGTTTGAAGTGTTATGCATAATGTTATACTATTAAATACACTCAAACTTGGTGAAGTGAAGTTCTCATGCGTCCGACTGGACCATGCGCCCCAACAGTGGTCATGCGTCCGAATGGCCATGCGACTGAGTGTGCATGCGCCTAAATAGTTCGTACGCCTGAACAACTTCATGCGTCTGACTCAGTCGCGCGACTGAACACTCAGGCGTGCGAATGGATCAACCGCATGTCTTAATCGCACGAATGAACCATGCCAATGGTTCAGTCGCCCGAATGAGCAACCCTAACCTATAAATACCACCTTATTCGTTGAAAAAACGTAAGCATTGAATCCACTTCGATTCCAGACGTACCCTTGCCGTCCAGAAGCCTCTAAGTTCGTACTCCAAGTTCATAGAACATTGTAGATCGATTCCTAATCGATTCTTGACGTTAGATTCAATTCGCTATTATGTCTACGTGCATTCTCACTGATTGGATCGCCAATCAAATAGGATTCCGCACTATTTGGTTTGGTTTAACATGTTAATCAGTTGGTGTTTGGTCAAATACCAGATCCTAACAAGTGGTATCAGAGCTATAGGCTCTTGATTACATGTTGATTCAATCATTTTGATTCAAAATTATGTTTTTGCATAAAAACGTAATCTTTTTGTGTCTAACGGAGTCTTGGAAGTTTCCTGATCGAAAAGTGTAGTTTTTCCGGCATACGGCTATTAGGGTTTGATAAAATTCGATTTTTTTACAGCCAAGACAAGTTTAACCTACGAATTATCAAACTTCAGCAGGTTCAGTCGCACGATTGGCTCAATCGCACGACTGAGTTCATACGCATCCTTCAACCGCACGATTGAACTCATTCGTACCCTCATGCGTACGACTGAGATCTTCATTCGGACTGCTCAACCGCATTAGTTTATTCGGACGACTGACTCATCCGCATTTGCTTAGTCGCACGATTAACCTATCCGCACTTGTTCAATAGCCCAAATAAGCCCAATCGCATACCTTCGTTCGCACCCATCAACAGCTTGTCAAATAGTAAAGTCAAGTGTAGTGGAGGATCAGTTTTCAGCATACACAGCAAGTAGAGATACACGTATTCAGAATCTACTGCTGTTGGAGAATGAAGTGGGGATTCACAATAACCCCCAAAACTTATTACGTTAGACGACTACCCACAATGGAAGCAACGTTTCGAAATCTACTTAAATGGAGTGGATACAAATTTGTGGGAGGCAATAGAGTCAGGGTACAGCATGCCAGTTGGAGTTGACGGAGTAAAACTTACTCTAAGTGGCATGTCGGATACACAGAAGGTAAAACACAACATTGAGAAAAAAGTCTACGCCTTGATTACTCAGTGTATTCCGAAGGATATTTTCCATCAGTATTCGGAGTATACTCAAGCCAAGAAACTTGGGATGCGTTGGAGAAGAGGTATGACGGAATGCCTCTCTGAAGGCTATCAAGGCAAAAGCATTGAAGAAGGAGTTTGACAACTTCTCTTCAATGGGAAAATAAGGCCTTGATGATGTGATCGATAGATTCTACCATTTTATGAGTGAGATGCACACTCATGGAGTGGTTACTTCGATGGAAGATAAGGTATCCAACTTTGCTGATGGATTACCAGAAAAATGGGGTTCGTTTGTTTCTAATCTCAGACAGAATGGAATGCTCTTGAAGTTAGATATAAATGACTTCATTCTGAAACTGAGAGAAGAGGAGCTAAGAATGAAGTATCGAGCCCAAAAGGCCAACTACGATCAGAATCCTGCACTCTACAATGATATTCCTTCAGTCAAGACATCTGGAGCACCACTGCAAACCGCCTTCATCTCAAGCACAGGAGTTCCAGCACAACCTTCAACTTCAGGATCAGAAATGTCAGGGTCGTCTAGCACCCAATATATAATACCTGAAGCTAATGCAGCAAAGCTGAAAACCGACAACCTCGGGAATGTAACTATGGAGGTCGCCAGAGAACATATGGACCTTTTAGCTATGGTGGTTCAATCCTACGATGATTAATTGTTGGAAAGATAGGTAACTGCCACCTGGCAGATGAAGATTATGAGCAGGTGGATGAAACGGAGTTAGAACGTATGGACATAATGTGGGCTCTGGCAAGTGCTGTCTGACGAGCTAAAAAGTTAGTCAAAAGACCGGATAGAACCTGGTTGCAACAAAAGACACAACCTTTGGGTTTGATAAGTTAATGGGTACATGTTTCAACTGCGGTGAGAAGCGACACTTCAAGAGGGAGTGTATAAAACCAAAGAAGACAGGTAATGGGAATCCCTTCTCGTCATTTAACTGTCAAGATAAGTCCACAGCTAGTAATGCTGACTCATCAAGTAAGGATCCAAAAGCCTTAACTGCTAATGAAGATGAAGGATAGGACTGGAGCTTTCGGTTCGTCTCACCAGGAGAGTCAAATATAGCTAGTGTGGTGGATATTGATGACGATTCTGCAAGTGAAGGAGATATAGCAGTAGAGCTCGCAATGTCAAATTCTGAAGATACTGCAAATGTAGTCAACTACCTGCCTGAAGAAGAAAAATCTGCATCATCATCTGAAACCAGAACCAGAGACAACCGAGCCAGCACTCATGGCTGATTCTTATTCAACATTCCAGGTAAGTACTACTGACCAACTGTTTAATAATCATGCTTGCTTAGAATGTAATAAATTTAGAGAAGTTATAGATTCAAAATTTGCGAGGCTATTAGATCATAATGATAGCTTAGTGAAGGATCTGGAACTGTGCACAGAAGCAAATAGAGTATTGAAACAAAAGGAGCACAGTTACAAGGAAAAGATAGACCTATTAAATAAACAGCTTAGGGAAACTGAGGTAGTTGCCTTTAACCAAGCAAATGACATTAAGTACTATCTGAACTCTCTTGAGGACACTAAGAAGCAAAAAGCAGTTTTAGAAGTAGAAGTCAATTCATTAAAACAAAAACTGCATAGTTGACAAGCTCATCACATATTGTCCAACACTTAGTAGAGAGAAATAATGGGGAGGGACTGAGATTAGACTTTACAAACCGGTTGGGGGCCCAAACCGTTTCGGGTCCCAAACCGAAACCGGTTTGGTTAAACTCGGTCAAAAAAGGTTTGGCCCCAAACCGGTTCGGGTTGAAACCGGTTTCAAACCATAAAAACCCAAACCTATCAAACCGGTTTGGGTAGGTTTGGAACCGTTCGGGCCCAAACCGGTTCGGCCCAAACCGGTTTTTTTTTTTAATTTGGTTTTTTGTTATATTCAAACAAAATTTTAAACTTTTAATTAAAACATAAATATTTATAACATTTATATAATTTAAACAATTTATAACAAAACATTTTATATAATTTATATAATTTAAACAATTTATATAATTTAAACAATTTATAACAATATAACATATATAAACAATTTATATTATTTAAACAATTTCTAACATTTATAAACATTTAAAACATTTAAACAATTAAACATTTAAACGATTTAAACATTTAAATATTTAAACATTTATAAACATTTAACATTTATAAACATATATATATATATTACTATTTATTAACATTTATAAACAATTTAAGCATTTTAACAATTATAACATTTATAAACAATTTAAAATTTTATATCATTTATAACAATTTAAACATTTTAACAAGTTATAACATTTAAAACATTTAAATATTTAAACATTTAAAACTAACATTTACATAGTCGTTTCTTCGTTCGTATTATACTTGTACGTTTATTCCTCGCCACCAGAACCGGAACTGTTACGAAGGTAGTCATCATATGTCGCTTCATCATCAGTCATTCCTGGTGTCAATCCGCTCTCTACCTCGTCCTCGTATAATTCTGCTTTGTATTCCAGTTCTCTTTCAAGCGATTGTTTGTCTTGTACTCTTTCCGCGGCATCCAAATAATCTTTCAAGCAAATTGACATTTCAACTGCTTGTGGAGTGAATCGAGTTCGTCTTATTGATATAACCCTGCCACTAACAGAAAAAGCAGATTCCGAAGCTACCGTAGAAGCTTGGACGGTAGTAAATCTCGGGCCATGGTGGATAGGATGGGAAATTGATCTTCCTTACCTTCCACCAAGCCAACAAGTCAAAATTTTTATATTCATGTGGAGTCATGGTCGATAAAATTTTTTTAAGACCATACCTCCCGAGTTCACTACTCGGAGTGTTACCACGTTGACGTTTATTACATTCATCCCTTAAAGTATTATATAAATCAAACATTGGATCATTCGAATTTGGCATTTGCCGCATGCCTTAAAGCATCATGGATTTATGATGTTTCCCCGTTTTTAATAAATAAACATCATACATTTGTTGTAATTGTTTGTTGAAAGTAGCTTTTAAAGTTTTACTATACATTGGTTTACCACCCCCGGCAAATTTAAACAAGGGTTTAAAACAGCGGCACATGTAATAACGGAGGCATTTCTTCAAAATACTTTTTAGTTTTTCTTTCATTGGGGGTATCATATCGGAATAAGGTCTACCCCTACACGACAATTCATTTAATTTTGAAGTCATTAAATAAATTTGGTGTAGTACCACAGACTCGTTGGGTAATAAACTCCAGAAAGACATGTAGTTGCATTTTTAAAACTTGAAGCATTTTTGTTACTTCTTCGATGATGGCCCAACCCAATGGATGGTAAGAATTTGTCTTTCCTTCCCTCTGTAAACCAACTATTACGAAAGGCTATTAAACTTTCTTTTTGTTCAATAGCCTTTTCAAACATGTTACAAGTGGAATTCCATCGTGTTGGTACGTCCCAATTCGGACCTAAACATTTAGTATTTGCGTCTTTACAAAACTTGCGATATTTAGTATATCTTTGGTTGTTACTAAAAATATCACGTAGCATTCTTTTAAAACAATCTTTAACTTTTCAATCATTTTAAACCGTCTTGAACGGCTAAGTTTATGATGTGCGCAACACATCGACTATGAAAAAACACACCCTCACATTGGCTTATATTTTAATTTCAAATGATCTATCACAAGAGTGTTGTTTGACGCATTATCAAAAGATATAGAAAATATTTTGTTTTCTAATTTATACGTTTGAATAACTTTATCAATAAGATAAAAAATGTTTTGGCCGGTGTGAGGATAATCAAACAATTCAAACGCAATAGTACGTTTCATCATTTGCCACGAATCGGGTTCAACCCAATGGGCGGTGACACAAATGTACGAGTCCGGTGAACCGTGAGTGTCGACCAAACATCACTAGTTAAGTTAACACCGTTTTTAAATTTTCAAAATAAGATATTAATTCATTTTTAGCTTTTTTCCACATTTTTAAACAATCTCTTCAAAGAGTAGCACGACTTACATTGGTGTAACGTGGTTGAAGAGTTCGTTGAATGAGTCAAGTCAAACGTTCGTTGTCGAAATGTTTGAATGGCAAGCTTTCTTGAATTACAAATTGCGCCATTTGCTCCAGAACCGCATCAACGTTATAAGCCCAAATATTCCTTCGTTTGTCATCGAAGCTTGACCTTGAGAAGGTTCACTTTTTAACGCTTTACAATATTTATTTGCTATATGGTTTTTCAACGTTGTGTTTGCATCTTTTTTGAAAAACTTATGACAAAACTTGCACCGAGCCTGTTTGGACCGCTAGCCATTTGACATAAATCGTAATTGCACCATACTTCGGGGTTCCTATTCGTAGGAAGATTGCTATCACCACGTTGCTTGAAGACGCTTCACAACCAACGGATGATTGAGCACTTGTTGAAGCCATTTCAGAGATTTTTGTGAGAGTGTTTTTGAGAGCGTTTAAAACAAAAGTATTTGTGAAAGCGTTTTTGAGATTTTTGAGAGTAGAGAGTGTTATATGTTGTTGTGATTCAACCAAAACATCAAATACATATATATACTAACCTAGTGGGGGAAAATGGTAAATAACATCAAAAAAACGGTCAAACGGTAACTGGGTTGAAAACCGTTTGAAGGACCGGTTTGAAAACGGGTTGGAAACCGGTTTGGAATCGGTTTGAAAACCGGTTCGGTTTGAAACCGGTTTGAACATTAGAAAGGAGAAACCGCTTAAGAACCGGCGGTTCGGGGCCCCTGATGAACACCAAACGTGGGATACAAAGTGGTTCCACCACCACCTGAGACCTTGATGAACACCAAAAGTAAACGAATTAACAATAACCCCATCAAGGATCACGTGGTGTCTACTCCTCTTGTTAGCGATCCGGATTCCGTAAGTAAAACAAGTGAATCCGACCCTAAACAAAAGGAGGCCACTTAAAGGCAATAGGAAAGATGCCTTGTGTTAACTTGGAAAAGGAATTTGAAAGGGTTAATTTAAAGTCAAGGTCAAACAAAATCAAACAAGAACCTAAAAAGACTATAAAATCTACTCAATCATGTGCATCATGTCACAGTCCAGGGAAACAAGAGATTAAAGATGTAAAACCAGGTAAAACATTAATTTTTTAAAACCAACTCATACATCTAACAAAGTAGTGCCTCAGTCCAAACCACTAAGGTTGACCGTGTGACAAGTATATCTCCACCAAAACAAATAAACCGTAAAGTTGAAAGGATCCTGCTATAATGGTGGAGAGTATGGTCACATAGCTTCTCACTGTCCTTATTATCAGACACCGAGGAAGAAAGTTGTACTTTCTGCATCTACATCTCGATCTTTTAAGAGGAACTCAGTGACGCCTCCTATAAGGGATTGTAAACCCAAAGTTCAATCCATTAGCCAGTCGTTTGTTTATCACAAACAGGCCTTACACAAATCTGGATTATGGAAAGAAAAAATCTCCTCAGTGCCTAAAAATAAGAACACACAAAATTCTGATCAATCCTTAACCTCAAAGGGTCAGTGGGTTGAGTTTGTGATATGTGATGCCTTAGGGAAACCTAAGCCGGTTAAGGCTTGGGTTCCTAACATGAACTAATGTTTTCATTGAATGTGCAGGGTGTTCGCTATAGTTCTGAGACTAACACGTGGATTGTCGATAGCGGAGCATCCAGGCACATGACAGGGAACAGATCTCTCTTATCAAATGTCAGACAAATTAAAGGAGGGCATGTTTCATTTGCTGGAAACAATGGGGGTACATCACAGCCCAAGGAGAAGTGGGAAATGAGAAAGTTAAGTTTGATAAGGTAAACTATTTCCAACAATTACAAAATAACTTACTTTCTGTTTCTCAAATCTATGATAAAGGATTCAAGGTAGTTTTTGACAACAAGAAGTGTTACGTTCTAAGAAGGACTACATGATTCCGGAGGATCAGATCTTAATGTCAGCTTTAAGATATAATGATCTTTATGTCTTGGATCTCTCAAAGGCATCCACAACGAATAGTGAAATCCAATGTTTCTTGTCCAAAGCTACTGAGAAGGAATCCATCTCCTGGCGTAGGAGAATGGGACACATAAATCAAAGGAAAATGAATCACTTGATCCAAAATGATCTTGTGAGAGGAGTAAATGTCAAAAACTTCCAACTCCTGGATTTTTGTGTTGCGTGCAAAAAAGGCAAACAGACGAAGAAATCTCATAAGGAAAAGAAAGTTCATTCTATAGAACTTCCACTTGAGCTTCTTCACATGGATCTGTTTGGTCCAGTCAGTACAAGAAGCATCACAGGTGACTTGTATTACTATGTAGTTACTGATGACTACTCAAGTTTCTCTTGGGTAATGTTTCTGAAATCCAAATCAGAAACATTTGAATCCTTCAATGAATTAGTAACTACACTGGAATCCCTATACAAGCTGAAGGTAAGACAGGTGCGCTCAGACAACGGAACCGAGTTCATGAATCAGAGGATGGAGGACTATTGCAAGGAAAAGGGAATTGTGCATCAATTTACCTCGGCTTATACCCCTCAGATGAACGGAGTTGCTGAACGAAAGAACCGCAGCTTGATAGAGACGGCACGGACAATGCTTGCAGACTCAAAACTGCCTATACAATTTTGGAATGAAGTAGTGGAAAATGCATGTTGTACTCTCAATCGAGTTCCGGTAGTAAAACGCCATGGAAAAACATGCTACGAGTTATTACAGCGATGTAAACCTAACTTAGAATATCTCGAGCCGTTTGGCGCTCCGTGCACCCTGCGGAAAAAGACTCAGGAGGGAAAATTCAGTGAGAGGTTGATGAAGGGATCTTCTTATGATACAACATACCGAACAAGAGAGTCTACAACAACTCAACGGGTCAAGTAGAGGTGTGGTGTAATGTTGATGTTCAGAGATATATCACACCGCCTGCTGGAAAAGGGCCTGCTTACTTCTTCGACTATGATGGATTCTTCAAGTCCTTCAACATATCTCTTTCTTCTTCAGAAGACGAGTTAGCAAACAAGATGATGTACGATGTCTTGAACACACCATCTCAAGATTCAACAAGTCATGATCCTACCAAATCAAGGGGAGCAGTTGATATGAGTGACTCCTCCTCTGATGAAGAAAATGAAGAAAATGATCAGATCAACCAGGATGTACAGGTTCCGACTACCACAAGTTCACAAGCATCGACTAGTGATGCTTCTGAACTTTCTGAACCTCAGACTCCTATCGCCTCAGATCCAGAACCAAATGGTCATAATCTTGACTCTGAGGTGGTTGTTCTGACAACCCCTGGCTCACGTCTAAACATCTATCATCCTTTGGATAATATTATAGGAGATGTGAGATCAGGGGTTCAGACTAGAAATCAGCTGTACTCAGCTGATTATGCCTCCGTGATGAAAAAAGGATACCTTCACGACAATGCATACCATTGCTTTGTGTCTCAGTTTGAACCAAAGTATGTTAATGAAGCACTAAATGATGAGGCTTGGGTTAGTGCCATGCAAGAAGAACTTCTTCAGTTTAAGAAGTTAGGAGTATGGACACTAGTTGATAGACCTAAAGGTGCTAAAGTCATTGGCACCAAATGGGTCTTGAAATGCAAGAAAGATGATCAGGGTGTGATCATCAGAAACAAGGCTCGGCTTGTTGTTCAGGGTTTTCGACAAGTTGAAGGTATCGACTACAATGAAGTATTTGCACCAGTGGCAAGGATGGAAGCCATCCGCATCTTCCTTGCCTATGCATCTTATATGAAAATCAAAGTCTATCAGCTAGATGTTAAGAGTGCATTCCTTCACGGTGAAATTAGAGAAAGAGTGTATGTCAATCAACCCGAGGGATTTGAAGATCCATATCATCAGGATAGAGTTTACAAACTCGACAAGGCTCTATACGGGCTTCATCAAGCTCCATGGGCTTGGTATGAGAAACTCTCGACTCATCTTGTGAAACACGGATTTCGCAGGGGAGTCATTGACTGCACACTGTTTATCAAAGAAAAAGATGGAGACTTACTGCTAGTACAGATCTATGTAGATGATATAATCTTCGGTTCAAAGAACGAAGATTATGCAAAGAATTCGAAGCAGTAATGAAGGCAGAGTTTGAGATGAGTGCCATGGGGGAGATGAAGTTCTTTCTCGAGTTATAGGTGGATGAGACACCAAATGGAGTCTTCTTACATCAGACCAAGTATGTAGGGGATATTCTCAATCAGTTTGACATGAAGAATGCCTCCACCGCTGGCACTCCACTAGCTACAAACCATGATGTTGCACCCGATGAGAACGGTGATCTGGTAGATGCCATTATGTACCGAGGGATGATTGCATCTCTCATGTATCTCACTGCCTCAAGACCATATATCATGTATGCTACATGTTTATGCTCACGATATCAGGCAAAGCCTAAGGTGAACCATTTAATTGGGGTCAAAAGGATATTTCGTTATCTGAAGGGCACACCCACACTTGGGTTGTGGTATCCTCATGATGATGACTTTGAACTTACAGCGTATAGTGACTCGGATTACGGCGGCTGCAAGATGAACTACAAATCTACATCAGCAGGGTGTCAGTTCTTTGGGAGAAGATTAGTAACCTGGCAGTGTAAGAAGAAGACATCGGTTGCTTTGTCAACCTATGAAGCCGAATACGTTGTTGTTGCAAGCTGCTATTCCTAAATCATATGGATTCAACAGCAAATGCGGGATTACGGTTTGCATTTCACTTCCACTCCTATATTTGTTGATAACTCTGTTGCGATTGCAGTCACTAAGAACCCGGTCCAACATCCTAAGACCAAACACATCGGAATCAAATATCACTTCATACGTGACTGTTTTGAAAAGAACTTAATCGATGTGATAAAAATAAACACTGATTTTCAACGCGCTGACCTCTATACAGAGGCTTTTGATAAACCACATTTTCTATATCTGTTAGAGGTCAATGGTGTTAAAAAGAAAAGTGAGGTCATTCCTGAAGATGACCATGTATTGTCCGATGCATCGCGTCTAGTTTCTCTTAAAATTTCTTCAATTATAGTGTTCTTTAAGTTTAATTCTCTTGTTTTGTTTAATGTTAGTTCGGTAATTACACTTAGTGTCGGTTCTTGCTCATTAAAATCCTAAAATGCAAATCCTTAGAGGTTTTAGTATTTTAGGGGGAGAATAGGTATGAGAAAAAAAATGAGGGAAAAGGAGAGGCAAACCGATAATAAATAAGATCGTACGTGTGATATCGATTTAACGTGTGGAATATGATAGTACACAGGTACAAACCATTTGGGACTTTAAAAATCAAAACTGAAAAAGATGCAAAGTTCAAGTATAAGTCTGAGTAGTCCGAGCAATATAAAAAGAAATATGATAGTTAAGCTAGCTACTACTAAGGTAACACAAAGAAAGTAGACCTTGAGGTTGCTAGACCATAGCTGATATGTTGTAGATTCAACACAATAGATGACTAGACCGTTTGGTGATCTCAAGATTAAACTAAAATGTTTGACTAGTTGTGGGAAACACCTTATCCCTGGTTAACACAATCAACAGGATTCCAATAAGGGGTCACGAGCAAAATAAATGCCACAAAAGTGTGCGTAAGACCAAAGTATGAGCTAAAGCACATGAATGTTAAAAGAAGAAGAATTGCTCAAACAAGAAGATAGATTATGTGCCTCTCTGCTGTGCGGTGGCACTGACCTGAGGATAAGCATAACCTATATATTCTAGAACTCATTGTTATTTGCTGCCTCTCTGTTGTGCGCTGGCACTGACCTGAGGATTGGCTTCTCTTTGAAAATTCTATGAATAGTCGCTTCTTTAACACTACCCTAAGACCGCTCAAAAATCTCCTGAGGAATGTTGATTACCATATAAGTGTGGGATCCACAAATGCTTGTTGAAATAAACAAACCTTAAAACGATCACCAAACTGTGTTGAAAGTCTATGTATGGATTTAAGAGGACAAGTATACTGACAATCACTGTGGCTACAATTCTTGAAAGTTCAAATCAGTGTGGAGACCTAAGCGTACTAGTATGATTTCCTAATTTGCTAAATGACTCCAGATGAAAAACAAGGAAAGAGAATCAAAGTTGTTTTTTTAATAACTTGTCCTGAATGATTTGAATATCCTGTATGATTCCAACTTAAATTGATCCATGTATGGTTTAAATGATTGAGGCTGCTCTCTTAGAATATTATTCCTTAGAACTACACCTTAGGAATTAACTCTCACAAAAACACAAACATGTCTTAATGTGTTTAAGTTTTCAGTATTATTTCTTTTATTTCTGTACAAAGTTTGTCAAATTCTGTAGGTTAGTATCGGACTATATCATGGAAGTTGATAAGGGACCTTATCATCTAAAAGGTCACGTCTAAGGTGACCACATCTAAAAGGTCACGTCTGAGGTGACTAATCAGTTAAAAGGATCACGTCTGAGGTGATCAAAAGTTTTTCAAGTTAAAATGATCATGTCTGAGATGATCAAATGATTATAATGTTAATTCAACAGTTTAGAGGTTTAAATGTCAAATGGTCAGAAAGTCAGAGGAATTTTAAGAGTATGACCCATTCGCACAACTGGACCATGAGTATGGACCAACCGTATGAATGAATCATACTCATGCCTTTAATAGCCGAATGGACAAGCGTATGGACCATGCAACCGAATGGCTGATACAAATGAGCCATTCAGCCACGTGAGAGGAGGCGAATGACCAAGTCACACGACTCAACTCTAGTCGCACGACTGAAGGTGACCGACTGTGCCAGTCGCACGACTATACTCAGTCGCATGAACAACTTGTGCGACTGGACTCAGTCGCACGACTGTAGGAAACCCTAGTATATATAGTGGGATAGTCGGTCGCAGTCACTCACCACCCTCAAAATCGGCCCGAGACGCACGAACTATTGTTATGCTGCCAAAATTTTCATTAGATCTTTATATACCACTAATTCTTGTGCACTGACGATTTCCACTGACTATACAGGTACAATACGGTTCAATCCAACCATATCTCATTCAATTTGACTGCACAATCAACAAGTTCAGTCCAAACCAAGAACCGAGACTTGTTTGACAAAATAACCCAATTAATTCAAGCAATCAACTGAAAGTAATATTATTATGTGCTAAGTATAATGATTGCGAGTCCAATGAACCAAAACACGACGTCTAATCATAAGAATTGGTCAAAACTTGAATTTGAATTGAACAGGAGTCTCTCATGCGAATGGACATACTGATGAACTTCAGTCGCACGACTGAGTAGTGCGAACCGCTAAGTCGCACGATTGAATCATGCGTGTGAGTCCAAGCGCACGACGGGTATACACGACTGAGTATACATACGGGTGAGCTCAGTCGCATGACCAGTCGTACGTATGGAATAATTCGCACGACTAGAACTAAGTCGCACTACTCATTCGCACGACTAGATCCAGTCGCACTACTCATTCGCACGACTAGATCTCAGTCGCACAGTCTCATTCGCACGACAGATCAAAAGGGAAATATTTTCAAGTCCAAGTGATTCAAGATATTCTTAATCAACGGATACTAACATTTTCTTCTGTAACAAATGACGAGTCAGTGGACAAGGAGCACCAAGCACAATATCTGTGCTCATCTGGATCAGTCATCCAGACATGCACCTGACTTTGCTGGAATCATCTCGTTTCTTAGGCGCTCAAGGATCTCTCACGCAATCTTAACTCCATGCACACCGTACCGGTCTATTCAACAAGCCTTCTGGGAAGGTGCTGTAGTTGATAGAACCTCAGAGCCTCATTGAATCTGTAGTTCGATATTTGGAGAGGCCATTGAGATCTCTGAGGATGATCTCAGGACAGTGCTGTAGCTTGGGGATGATGCTGAATGTCCTACATGACTACACCCCCTGACTGTCAGAGGTTGTTTCCTGCGGGCCAAGCACGTTGGGGACATCAATGCAGGGGTACTCAACAAGAGCAACTTGTGTCCCCAGTTCAAGTACCTTGCACACGTACTGCTTAAGTAATTAGCGTCTCGGAAGGGAGGTTTTGATGAACTGTCTGATCAAATCCAGAACACCAATGCTGCACTGGTGCTGAACCATCCGTTCAGCTTCTCCAGGATGATCTTCACCTACTTGGTGGAGAACATTGAGGGGAAAGGGAAGGAGGCTTTTGCATGTACCCTCGCTTTATGCAGATGATTATAGACTAGAAGCTCCCTTCCTTGACGAAGGAGAAGGAGGATGCGGTGGTACTCGAGGTGATGGATGATACCACTTTGGGCAGGATGAAGGTTTACAGGGGAAAGCAGGTAAAGCCCCATGTGAGGAGATTATTTGGGCATCTGGCCCGGGAAGACTACGTGGCGCCGGCTAGGCGTAAATGGCGTCACGTTGATAATGACTCTGAAGAAGAGCAGATACAGCTCCCTGATGATGACTCCGATGATGATAGCGGAGATGTTGGAGATAAAGGACCCACTCAACAAAAGGTCCCACTACAATATTCCATCTCCAGCATCTGCCCCCACTGGAGATGGAGCGGAGACTGTTGGGTTCCACCAGGATTTCATGTCTGGTGAGGAAGAGGAGGAGTCAGATGAGGAGCCACTGACTCGGACTGTGGGAAGTAAAGTCGTTCCCACAGAACGAGGGCTCCGAGTGGTTGGTGAACGCCCAGGCAGATTGGGAGAGACCACTGATGATCCTACCTATATTCCTGATCTGCCAGGCCGCACTATAGGGGGAGCACCACCTCGACTGGATCGAGGAAGAAGAGGATGGCTCAACCCCATGGCTTGAAAAGAAAGAAACACAGAATCACGTTTATCACCACCACAGCCACCACCACAGCTACCACCATTCCACCTACCACGACATCCACCATTCCACCTACCACCACATCCACCATTCCACCTATCACCACTACCACCATTCCACCCACCACTACCACCAGTTCATACACCACTTCCACATCCACTCCACCAGATACACACTTCCCATCCACCACCACTACAGCTCATCCACAGCCATCCATATCGATACCAACCCCAATCTTCTCTACATCCACTACCACCACCATAGCCCATGGAGTTGGGACCTCCTCATAGGTCCCACCTGTTTTTGGATCCGCTTACCCATCTGTCGGGTTGGAGGAGCAGTTGGCTAACCTTAATAGGTTAGTGCTGGACTGCTGGCTACGGATGAACAGCGAGCCTCTCAGCTTAATCAGCTGATGGAGCTTAATGCATCCCAAGCCCAAAGGATAGAGGCCCAGAGCCAAGAGATTACTGAGCTGAGAGAGATGCATACATCCTTAATACAGAGGATACAAGATTTGGAAGCCCAGAACAAGAAGCTTATGCTGAGACTGAAGGGATCCAAAGACGAGCCCCTAAAGATCCGAGAAGGAGATGGAGATGATGGTGATGACGATGACAGTGATGATGATGAAGATGATGATTATGATGATCAAGGGGATGACACTGATGCAGGTGATAATGTTGATCATGATGATGATGATGACGAAGGAGATGCAGCTACATCTACATTAGCTCAAGGTCAAGAGAGGCCACAAAGAAGAATCAAGACCAAGGAGCCCCATCATCTTCTGCTGATCCTACTGACACACCAGCGATTCAAGACAAGAGTAATGCATAGTTGTTTATGTTATTTAAACTTTATGTATTGGAATATTGTATCTAATTAATGTAATCAATGTTTATGTTATTATTAATGTAAACTGATCTGTGTGATGACTAAATGATTGATGTGTTACATCAAGCAGATCCTAACTTTCAAGGATATGAATATGATGTTGCTCCATTCCAACATATCAAGACTCAACTCACGATGATTCTTGATCTGCAGAGGATTGTCAGGAGATCAGTGAATTACACTCCTGAAGAAGGAGAAATAATTCATGATCTTACCGACGAGCAACTGGCCGAAATGTTCCGACTCAATCCTGATGAAATTGTGAAAGATGCCCTAACTGTGCAAACAGAGAGTGACAATGAGCTTCAGGATGTCGATGAGATTGAGATAGAAGATGTCACTGCTCAACACTATCCAGAGTACACTGACAAGGAGGGAACTGCCATTCCCAATCTGGGAGACACTCTTGTCAGTGACACTTTTGAGACTCTGGACAGGATGGAGCAAGAGTCAGAAAAGGATAAAGAGAAGGCCCAAGCCTCAGCCGCTGAAGTCAACATCAAAAAGGCTGAATGGGCAGCATGTTTTGAAGAAACAAAGCCCAATGCAGAGCTACAACATCAACTGTCTACACCAAACTATATAAGGTCAAGAAACATCAAAAAGTGGCAGGCAGGATCATAGCATGGGCACATTTTGCAGACCTCAATGTTTACGCGGTTAAACGTGAGAAGGGAATAAAGTACTTCAGATTTCCACATGATCTGAAGACTCTTCCAGGTTTTGAGCTCAACCAGTTAGCAAAGTTAAACTTGCTATATGCTGACCTCCGTAAGATGTCAGGCTGGTTTGAAGCTGCTCTAAAGAGGGAGTACCATACCAGATGGGTCAACTTCAAACCTCAACAACCAATGAGGTACATCAGAAGATCTGAAGTTGATACCATAACTGGTAAACCTAGAGTAGTGCTGAAGTGGAGTCCACCACGTACAATGTCTAAGATCCTACGTGAGATGCCACAGGACTTCATTCCACACTTCAAATGGTGGTACTACGATTGGAGAACGGGAGAGGCCGTGATAGTCTTGAACATGAATGGCTCAATGGAAACCATAAGGGTGTTTGACCCGATGTGGCTCACCAACTTGTCAGCACAAGATGTTTATACTTTATACAAGTGGCCACTGTTCTACGACCCATAGGATATTGTACAAGCTTTAAAGTTCCAGAAAGTGATAAGACTCTGTTTTGCATTTGAGATAAACACAGGAGTCACCAAAGAAGCTAAGTACAAAAAAGTTTGAGGAAATCATGAAAGATGTTAGACAATAGATAGATCTAGGTCCAAAGGGGAGTTTGTTGATACATATATGTACCTAGATCCTAATCTGAATGTAATATGTTTTACACTTATGTAATTGTAATTGTATGGGTACTTAATGAAATACAAATGTTTGGTTGTGTTTATAATGTTTAATATTTCATTAATGAATTGTTTAATGCATATTGACTTGATTATATAGGTTTGTGATTGTTTGAAGTGTTATGCATAATGTTATACTATTGAATACACTCAAACTTGGTGAAGTGAAGTTCTCATGCGTCCGACTGGACCATGCGCCCCAACATGGTCATGCGTCCGAATGGCCATGCGACTGAGTGTCCATGCGCCTAAATAGTTCATACGCCTGAACAACTTCATGCGTCTGACTCAATCGCACGACTGAACACTCAGCCGTGCGAATGGATAACCGCGATTGAGCTATGTGGTTGATCCATTCGTACGGCTGAGTGTTCAGTCCTGCGACTGAGTCAGTCGCATGAAGTTGTTCATGCGTATGGACTATTTAGGCGCATGGACACTCAGTCGTATGGCCATTGGGACGCATGACCACTGTTGGGATGCATGGTCTAGTAGGACACATGAGAACTTCACTTAACCAAGTTTGAATATTTTTATTATTATAAGATTATGCATATTAATTCAAACAATCATAAACCTATATAATCTAGTCAATATGCATTACACAACTCATTAATGAAATATTAAACATTATAATCACAACCAAACATTCTCATTTCATTAAATACCCAAGCATTACATACGCATAAGACATTCAAGACATATTACATTAAGATCCAAATCTAGGTACATATGTATCAACAAACTCCCCCTTGGACCTAGATCTATCTATCGTCTTACCTTCTTCATAACCTCCTCATACTTCTTGTACTTTTCCTCTCTTGTGACTCCTGTATGTATTTCAAATGCAAAGCAGAGTCGTATCACATTTTGGAATTGGAGGGCTTGTACAATATCATGTGTCAGAACAGCGGCGACTTGTATAGAGTGTAGACGTCGTCAGCTGACAAGTTGGTAAGCCACATCGGATCGAATACCCTGATAGTATCCATTTTGCCCTCTTTGTTCAGAACTATGACAGCTTCCCCTGTTCTCCAATCATAGTACCACCATTTGAAGTGAGGAGTGAAGTCCTGTGGCATCTCTCGTAGAGGGATCTTTGACATTGTCCGTGGAGGACTCCACTTCAGCACTATCTTTGGCTTTCCAGTTATGCGATCGACTTCAGAACGTCTAATATACCTCGTAGGTTGTTGAGGTTTGAAGTTGACCCACCTGGTGTGGTACTCTTTCTTCAAGGCAGCCTCAAACCAGCCTGACATATTTCTCGGATCAGTGTATAACAGCTTCAGTTTAGCCAGCTGGTTGAGCTCAAACCAGGTAGAGACTTTAGATCATAAGGGAATCTAAAGTACTGAATCCCCTTCTCTCTCTTTATAGCATATACGTTTAAGTCCTCAAATAGACTATTCTAAGAGCTTTCAAAGAGATGCCAAGCCTCGGGTCAGTGCTATCGCACAATAGAGAGGCGCAACCAACAATGAATTCTAGAATATTTAGGTTATGCTTATCCTCAAGTCAGTGCCACCGCACAGTAGAGAGGCACACAACCTATCTTCTTGTTAGAGCATTTATTTTTCTTTTTCACATAACACACCAACAACATAAGTTATTAGCTTGATTGCATTTAGTATTTTTCCATGTGCTTTGCTAATTTTATGGTCGTCCGCACACATTTGTGGCGTTTATTTTGCTCTTCACCCCTTATTGGAACTGCGTTGATTGTGTTAACCCGGGATAAGATGGGAACCACAGCAAGTTGAACAACTTAGTTTGAATTTTAAACCACCAATGAGGTCTACTCATCTATTGTGTTGAATCAACCGACACAAAATTTAATGAACTAGCAACCTCTAGGTCTACTTTCTCTATGTTACTCAGTAGCATACTAGTTTTACAATCAGTAGCTCTGATACCACTTGTTAAGGACCGAGTACTGGACGATGTACTAACTGATTAATGTGTATACCAACCAAATAGTGCAGAATCCTATTTGATTGGCGATCTAATCAGTGAGAACGCACGTAGAAACAATTATGTAATTGAATCTAACATTAAGAATCGATTAGGATCGATCTTATGCGATCTATGAACTTGGAGTATGATCTTAGAGGTTCTGGACGGCTAGGGTACGTCTAGAGTCGAAGTGTCTATAATGCTTACGTTTTTCCACGATTAGGTGGTATTTATAGGTTAGGGTTACTCATTCGTGCGACTGAACCATTTTCATGGTTCCTTCGTGCGATTGAGCTATGAGGTTGATCCATTCGCACGGCTGAGTGTTCAGTCCTGCGACTGAGTCAGTCGCATGAAGTTGTTCATGCGTATGGACTATTTAGGCGCCTGGACACTCAGTCGTATGGCCATTGGACGCATGACCACTGTTGGGACGCATGGTCCAGTAGGACACATGAGAACTTCACTTAACCAACTTTGAATATATTTATTATTATAAGACTATGCATATCAATTCAAACATCATAAACTGTTGGACCAAAAGAACAATGAGCCAAGATCAGAAAACCTCTAGTCCCACATGATATCACAACAACTGCTGAAGGCTTCATCAGGAGTTCGACAAGTGCTGAAGACTTCAACAGCTGAAGATCAAGTGCTGAAGACTTCAACAGCTGAAGATCAAGTACTGAAGACTTCAACAGCTGAAGACTAAAGTGCTGAAGGTCAACAGCTGAAGAACACAAGTGCTGAAGCTGAAGACCAAATACTGAAGGGCAAAACAGCTGAAGAGTCCACAAGTGCTGAAGATCAACAACTGATGTACAAATTCTGAAGACAAAGACTGAAGACATCAGCTGATGACATCTAGTGAAGTCATCAGCTGATGAAACGTCTGAAGTTCAAGTCTGAAGACCAAGTGCTGAAGTTTCAGTAGTTTGTCACAACAGCTGAAGAGTACTTTTTCAGTAGTTGTGATATCAGTAGTTTTATGTTTTTCTTTCAGTAGTTTTGTAAAAATGAGAAGAGCTTGTTCTTCAGTCGTTGTAGTTTCAGTAGTTTCTTTTCAGTAGTTGTAGTAACTGATAAAACTTAGTATTTGTAAGAAGATGTCAGCTTTTGACATCTTCAGTAGTGTGTTTCAGTTGTTTAAATAATTCTGTTAGATGTCACTATCAAGTGACATCAGCAGACGTCACATCTCCTATATAAGGAATGTTCCACCACGACATTCCTATATAAGGGATGATTGACCTGATTGTATGTGTGACAATTTGCCAACATGAAAGTTGTGATGAATAATATTCTTTTTCAGAAAACTCTCTCTCTATATAAGAATCTGTTCATTGCAATATCTTTGGTATTCTCTCGAACTGTGACTAGTTGGTACTCTATTCCGCTGCTGAAATCATCTTCGAATCGATAAAACTAGATGCTGGGATCTATCAAATGGTATCAGAGCAGGTTAATCATTGATCGATCTAACAATTGATCATGAAATGCTCATTGCTCTACAGTTGATTCGAACTAGCAAATTCGCACGATCTGTATAGAGATGAAGTTCTGTCGCTTTTGGCAGTTTATAGAGGTTCTAGTGGTTTTGAGCTAAATTGTTTGCTTATTGTTGGACCAAAAGAACCAATGAGCCAAGATCAGAAAACCTCTAAGTCCCACATGGTATCACAACAACTACTGAAAGCTTCATCAGCAGTTTGACAAGTGCTGAAGACTTCAACAGCTGAAGATCAAGTGCTGAAGACTTCAACAGCTGAAGAACTAAAGTGCTGAAGTACAACAGCTGAAGAACACAAGTACTGAAGCTGAACAGCTGAAGAACAAAGTACTGAAGCTGAACAGCTGAAGAAACAAGTGCTGAAGCTGAAAGACAAAGTACTGAAGTACAACAGCTGAAGAGTTTACAAGTGCTGAAGATCAACAACTGATGTACAAAGTCTGAAGACAAAGACTGAAGACATCAGCTGATGATCTACTGAAGTCATCAGCTGATGAAACGTCTGAAGTTCAAGTCTGAAGATCAAGTACTGAAGTTTCAGTAGTTTGTCACAACTGCTGAAGAGTACTTCTTCAGTAGTTGTGATATCAGTAGTTTTATATTTTTACTTTCAGTAGTTTTGTAAAACGACTGAAGAGCTTGTTCTTCAGTCGTTGTAGTTTCAGTAGTTTTATGTTTTCAGTAGTTATAACAACTGATAACACTTAGCATTTTTGTAAGGAGATGTCAGCTGTTTTGACATCTTCAGTAGTTGTGTTTCAGTTGTAATAAATCTGTTAGATGTCACTATCAAGTGACATCAGCAGACGTCACATCTCTTATATAAGAGGTGTCGACCTAATTGTAATTGTGACATTCTGTTACCACGAAAGCGAATATTGAATGAAATATTTGCAGAAATTCTCTCTCTCTATAACCGTCTTGTTCTTATTGAATATCGTTTCGTTCTTGTGAATTGGCTAATTCATTGCTGATTTCCGCTGCTATACTCTCTAATCAATCAAACATAGATCACTGATCCTAACAAGTGGTATCAGAGCGGGTTAATCATTGATCGATCTAACAATTGATCATTGAAACTGCTAATTGATATCTGTGTTTGATTGAATTAGCGTATTCGCAAGAACTGGTTATAGATTATTGAATTTCTGTCGCTTTCGTTCATTTATTTTGAGATCTTCTGGTTCAATTGGTTGTTGCGTTTTGTTCTAAATCTGTTTTAGCTAAACGAATTTGATTGAATCTGAGATGACGACTCCTTCTAATGATCCTCACAATACCGGTTCCTCAACCAAGCCTCCGATGCTGGTTAGGACCGAGTACAACATATGGCAACGAAGAATGCTTCATCACCTGTCTGTTAACAGTTCAGGTTGTTGGACATCTGTGGTACATGGACCACATAAGCCTATGGTGAACAATCCGGAAACCAATCAAATGGTTCCGAAGAAGAAGGAACAATACTCTGATGAAGATCGGAAAATTTGAGATTGATGCTAAAGCCCATGGAATTCTGGCCATGGCACTGCCTAATGAAATCTATTCAGGGCTTATGCATCATGAAACTGCTCATGATCTCTGGAATGCCCTGAAGGAACAATTCGGTGGCACAGATGAGGTCTTAGCAAACAATAGAGAAATCCTTGCCCAACAATATGAGACATTCTCTCATAGAAAGGGTGAGACACTGACTCAACAGTTTGAGCTTTTCCTGCTTGATCTCTGAGCTGAAAATGGTGAAACAGGAATACACCAATAGCCAGATGAACAACAGATTCCTCAGATCACTGCCTGAGAGATGGGACACATACACTATTGTCCTACGCTCCAGTGCAAATCTGGAAGGCCTATCTCTCACCCAACTTCATGGGAAACTGCTTACATTTGAAAGAGAGATAGAGCAGAAGAGGAAACTGTCCTCATCAGGAAAGCTCACTGATGACTTTGTACCAGGGAATACTGCCTTGGTTGGTCATGAGTAGAATATGCTGCATCTGAAAGCAATTATGATGAGCATATAGATTTCTCTTCAAATAGTTCTGATCATGCATTTGTTGGTATTGAGAGTCATTCTGGCAGTAATAGTGACAATTTATGCTTCATCATGGATGATCTGAAAGGAATAGCTGATGATGATCTAGAAGAGATGGATATTCTGAGCCAAATGGCATTGATTAATATCAGATCTCAGAAGTTCTATAAGAGAACTGGCAGGAAATTTCCTGGACTCTCTGGCAAAACCAAAGTTGGTTTTGACAAGAGTAAGTTGAGGTGTCACAAATGCCAAAGGCTGGGACACTTTGCAAGAGAGTGTAGATCAACTGGATCTAACTCTTCTGCACCCTTGTGACTTTTCCTAGTACTAGTCCACAAAACAGAGGGCAACATCCTGCTGGTTCTGGTCATTATTCACATCCTAGATCTCCTGCAACTTTGTTCCCCAGTGTCAAATGTCATATCCTTATCCCTGCTATTATGTGCCTCAACCAAAGCATTGCCTGAACCACAGCCTTCCCAATCTCATCAACAAACTCAACCTCAACAACACAGCTTCTTCACCCCAGGAGTTGTTGACTGGAGCAGTTTACCAGATGACTTGTCTGGTCATGAACAACTGTTCTCAGGTGCTGGTCAACATGGCGGTGAAAGTCCCTATGGAAATCTAGCTCTTATGGCTTTGGATTCTGCTGATACTTCATCCTCTAATGCCTCTACACCAAAGGTATCATAGGTATCCTCTGAGGCAAAAGCCAAATTTTGTTCTGACACATGCATAGCAGCATTTGCATCTATTAGAGAAGCAAATGTAGCTTTAATCAACAAGAACATTGAGCTAGAACAAATAATTTCCAAAAGCAAAGCTGAATTTGAGTCTGTGCTTAATGATAAAATGATGAGATTTACAAACTAAAATGCCAAATAACTGATGATAAGGCTAGGGAAGAGATACTTCTAGAGAAGTATAAAGATCTCAAAGAAACCCTTGCAGTTACCCAGGTAGAGTGTGATAGATGGGTACAATCATGCAAAGGTTTTGAAATGCTTCTTAGTAAGCAATCTGCTTCCAATGTGAAGTTTGGCATTGGTTACAATCACACTGCTCCACCTACAGATTTTACTCCAAGAGCAGAGGTAGAATCTGATGGTGAGAGTAATAACCAATCCATCTCATCATGTGATCTACTTTCTCATACAGCACAATCAGAAGTAGAAGTCAGCATCAAGCCCTCTCAGAACCTATCAGCTGATGTTGATGGTTCAAATGCTGACACTCACATGATCAATGAGTTGATCAACTCAGGAGTTAATTCTGAAAGTCCTGAAAGGACTAGAGAGCAGGATTTAACCTGAAGTTCAAACTCCAACTACTGTCAGTACTGAAGAGAAGAAAACTGTCAGTAGAAAGAGTTTGAAGGCTACTAAAGAGGAAGTCAAGAAAGCAAACAATGCTTCCAAAGCACTGAAGAAAAGTCTTCAGTTGCTTCACCCTCTTTAGTTGATGATCAACCTAAGATGAAGAAGAAACCATGTGAAGTATGTGGTTTGTTCAATCATCTTACAGATGATTGCTGGTACAAAAGAGGTTCCAAACTCAAACAAAAAGAAGAAATTAAAGAGAAAATGGTAAAAATGAAAACTGAGTTTGAGACCACATTTGTATCAGCAACATCAAATCCTGTAACCCTTAAGTCCTCAAAGAAATCCAAAAAGGAAGGGGTTAAACAGGTGACAGCTGAGAGTGCTCAGAAGAAGAAGGTGCAACATAGGAACTTATCAAACTCCACTGGCAATGTGTCTGATGAGCTGAAAGCTTTATCACAAAATCAGACACAGCTGGTTATGATGGTTCAACATCTGTTGGGTAGAGTTAACCAACTAGATGCTCCTATGTTGAAACCACAGAAAAGGAGATCCAAGCCAAAGGATTCTCTTCTTCACCATCTTCTTCCTCTCAGGCTGTTGTTTCAAATAAACCTGTTAGTTTACCATCTATTGATGAGACCAGGCCCAAAACCAAAAAGGTTTGGGTCTCCAAAACTAACTGATTGTTTATTATTGCAGGGTTCTTCAACATGCCAAAGTAGCATCTGGTATGTAGACAGTGGGGGATCTATGCACATGACTGGGAACAGCTCTCTTCTTCATGACTACTCTCAAGGAAAGAAGGGTTTTGTTTCTTTTGGCAATGATGCTAGGGGTTACATCATTGGAAATGGCTTTGTCTCCAATGGAGAAATCAAGTTTGATGATGTTAATCATGTGGAAAATCTCAAGTACAATCTCTTGAGTGTCAGTCAAATGTGTGATAAAGGCCATGTTGCTCTTTTCACCAGTCAGAACTGTAGGATTCTGTCATCCAAAGTTCTGCATTTGATTGACAAGGTGTTGGATGATCACACTCTCCTGAGAGCCAACAGGACAGGAAGAGTGTATGCCTTAGATCTTTCCAAGAAAATAGATCTCGAGGCAATCCTTGCCTATTTTCCAAAGCCTCTTCTCAAGAATCTAAACTGTGGCACAGAAGGCTGGGTCATGTTAATTTCAAAAACATGAATCAGCTTATCCACAATAGTTTAGTCAGAGGCTTACCAATAAAGGAGTTCCACTGTGATGAAACCTGCACTGCTGTTTAAAAGGAAAACAGCACAAAGTCTCATTCCCTCCTATTGAAGAGCCTAAGTCCACTGCCTGCTTGCAATTACTGCATATGGATCTATTTGGTCCTGTGAGAGTGATGAGCATGGCAAAGAAGAAATACTGTCTGGTAATTGTGGATGATTACTCCAGATTTGTATGGACTTTCTTTCTACATTCAAAGGATGAGGTTGCTCAGAAGGTTATTACTTTGTGTTGTATATTGAGAAGCAGTATTCCCTTCCAGTCAAGTGTATCAGGAGTGATAATGGAACTGAATTCAGAAACCATACACTTGATGACTTCTATCTCTCAAAGGGAATCAAAAGGCAGTTTAGCATCCCAAGGACTCCAGAACAAAATGGAGTAGTGGAGAGAAAGAACAGGACCCTCATTGAAGCTGCAAGGTCCATGCTGGTTGACTCTGGTTTGCCACTGACCTTTTGGGCTGAAGCTGTAACACAGCTTGCTATGTGCAAAATAGAGTTTTAGTAAATCAGAGGTTGATGAAGACTCCATATGAAGTTCTCCATCATTGGCTCCTCTAATTCATTTTTCAAAGCATTTGGGTGTCCCTGTTTTATTCTCAACACAAAGGATCAACTCCATAAATTTGATCCTAAGGTGGATGCAGGGTATTTTGTTGGTTATTCATCTACTTGCAAGGCATACAGAGTCTTCAACTGCAGAACAAAGATAGTTGAAGAGACTTTGCATGTGAAGTTTAATGAATCTCCTTTGGACAAGATTCCACAAAACCTGTGGAGTTGTTTGATTTGGACATACTGCAATATGTTCCTTATCAACCTCCAGCTGTTGCAGATCCTGTGGATAAATCATCTTCTGCAGCATGTCTTCCACCTGGTGGTATTGATGATGATGATGATAATATCAATACTCACCTATTCAAGTTTAGTGACCAACTGCCTGTGTCTGCTAAATTTGATGTTCCTGTAGCTTCAGCAGTTCCATCCACAACAAATGCTGATGAGATCTCTTTTCCTCTACATCTTTTGAGTTACCATCTAATTCTTGGTTTCAAGAGTCTACATCAACATCTGCTGCTGCTGAAGGTTCTACAAACACTTGCACAGATCTCATTGTTTATCAAGAACTGAAGAATCACCCCATGTCTCAGATTATTGGTGATATCAATGCTGGTGTTTCAACAGAAGTCAATTGTCTAACTTCTGCTTCTATGCTCTCTTCATCAGTCAGCTAGAGCCAAAGAACTACCATGTTGCTTTGAGAGACAATGGATGGGTTGAAGCTATGCAGCTTGAGCTACTTCAGTTCAAGAAACAGCAAGTGTGGGAACTGTTCCTCTTCCCCCAGGTAAGTGTGCAATAGGCACTAAATGGGTGTTTAGGAATAAAACTGATGAAAATGGGCTTATTGTTAAGAACAAGGCTAGACTGGTTGTACAAGGGTTTTCACAAGAAGAAGGTATTGACTATGATGAAACCTTTGCCCCTGTAGCCAGACTAGAGGCAATCAGATTGTTCTTAGCCTATGCTGCATTCCACAATCTTAAAGTTTTTCAAATGGATGTCAAAAGTGCATTTTTATATGGTAAAATAAAGGAAGAAGTTTATGTGTGTCAACCACCAGGCTTTGAGGATAATAAACATCCTGAATGGGTGTATAAACTTGATAAGGCTCTTTATGGGTTGAAACAAGCTCCTAGAGCCTGGTATGAGACACTCTCTACTTTTCTTCTTAAGAATAATTTCACTAGAGGCTCCATTGATAAAACTTTGTTTATTAAGAAGGTGGATCAGCATAAGCTACTTGTTCAGATTATGTTGATGATATTATTTTTGCATCCTCTGATCCCCAGTTGTGTGATGATTTTACAACATTAATGAAAAAGAGGTTTGAAATGAGTGCAATGGGAGAATTACAGTTCTTTCTAGGCTTGCAAATCAAACAAAAGGCTGATGGAACTTTATTCATCAGTCAAAATATACAAAAGATCTTTTGAATAAGTTTGATTTACAAAACTGTAAGCCCTGTTCTACTCCCATGTGCAACACCACACAACTGGATGCTGATCAGAAAGGTAAAGCTGTTGATAAAACGCTTTACAGATGTATGATTGGGTCCTTGATGTATTTAACAGCTTCTAGACCAGATATTATGTTTGCTACATGTGTTTGTGCTAGATTTCAGGCTGCTCCTAAAGAGTCTCATTTGATTGCAGTCAAGAGAATCTTTAGATATTTGCAAGGTACACAATCTCTGGGTTTATGGTATTCCACTGGACACTCTTGCAAATTAGTTTTTTCAGATAGTGACTAAGGGTGCAAGTTAACTAGAAAGTCAACTTTGGTGGTTGTCAATTCCTAGGCAACTGTTTGATTTCTTGGCAAAGTAAGAAACAAACATCTGTTGCTACATCAACTGCTGAGGCCGAGTACATTGCTGCTGCAAGTTGCACCTCTCAGGTACTCTGGCTTCAGAACCAACTTCTGGATTATGGCATTACAGAGACTAAGACTCCATTATTAATGGATAGTGCTTCAGCTCTGTGTATTGTCAAAAATCCAGTCCAGCACTCTAGGACCAAACATATAGAGATCAGACATCATTTTATTCGGGATTGCTTTGAAAAAGGTCTGATTGATCCTAAGTTTGTGCCTAGTGCTGATGAGCTTGCAGATATTTTTACTAAGCCTTTGATAGTTCTACTTTCCAAAACCTTGTGTTAAGGCTTGGTATGCTGCAGCTAGAATAAGTGACAACTACTGATGATTTCAGTAATAATTACTGGTGATCATTGGTAACCATGTCACATATAAGTACTGATGAGTCCTTTCACCTTCAGTAGTTTTTATAACTACTGATGGCTAAATGCCTCACAAGTACTGACGTACTTTATCTGTTCCAAATACTGATGTAGTTACAACTACTGATGTAGTTACAACTACTGAAATCAGTATAAACAGATAAGTACTGACGTCCTATGAAACACCTGAAAATCAGATGCAAAGTCTGATGAGTAAGTGTTGAGGACAGTATGAAACAGCTGAAAGGCTATGAATTGACGAAAACTACTGAAGAGAACTTTCTCTTCAGTTGTTTCAACAACTTGTTTCATTCTAAACAACTGAAGCAAAACCATGTCTTCAGTAGTTTTATAACTACTGATGACTAATACCAAGTCTTCAGCTGTTTACAACAACTGATGACAAAACCACTGTCTTCAGTAGTTTCACAACTACTGATGACAAACACCAAGTCCTCAGTTGTTTCATCATCTGAAGTCAAAACCACGGCTTTCAGTAGTTTTCTAACTACTGATGCCTAACACCACGACTTCAGCTGTTTCAACGTCTGAAAGGGTAATACCATGTCAACAGTCGTTTAAAACTACTGATGACTAACACCACATCCTTCAGTCGTTTTCTAACCCGTACCCTATAAATATCCCTGACCTAATCCTTCAAAGCTTCATCTTCTTCAAACCTAACGTTCCTCTCCAAAACTTCTCTCTTCTAAATGGCGTCCATGCAAATCAAACCGCGACACAACTGTGTAGCTTACCTTACTAAATCGCCAGTCTGGGCTAAGTTCGATACTGCTATCGATCTTATGGTCCTCACAATATAAACGGCATTTCTTCTCAATCCCATTCTTCATGCCGAATCCCTCAAACAGTTTTGGATGAACGTCACCATCACCACTGGGAGAACAACACAACATCTCTCCGGTCGGTCGTCAACAACAAAGAAGTGGTCATCACTCCCGAAATACTTCGCCAAACTCTACATCTGGATGATGCCATTTCTCCTGCTGGATATCCCAAGGGCACAACTGATCATCCTTTGCCCATCATGGATATCAGGGCAATCTTAGTGCCTCCACTATAATGAAGAAACATTTCCATGACGCTGAACGCCTAATTTTTCACATGGTAAATGTATGTTTGGCTCCTAAGACTTCGTCTTGGGATCAAATGTCTACAAAGTGGCAGCAGGTAATGTATTCTATTCTTGAGCAACAGCCTTTAAATTTTTCAGAAATAATATTTTCCGAGCTCAAGGATATGGCTCAAAAACTAACTGCTAACCGTTGGATATTATATCCCCGGTTCATAATGGCCATCATTACAAACCAGCTTCAAGCTGAGGGACTTGTTGGCCTGGGAGTCCCTGCTACGACTGTTCTGCCTGAAGTATACTCCGGCACAACTCTGACCACACACTCAAATGGCTGCCAAGCTGCGCAAACCCACGCAGCTGGAACCCACAGCCACCACCTCCAAATCAAAAGTCCCCACCAAACACCAAAAAGAAACCCAAAACGGCTACTCAGGGAAATGAGTCCCCTGAGGATGCCCCTGCAACACAAACGCAGGAGATATCCACTGGTTATAACCCCCTAGTGGATATAAGGACTCTTCCAGCCATAGCCGCTCAGGATTCCTCTCAACAGGAGCCTGCAGCAACCACAAAAGGGGTACCCACAATCTGGGATCTTCCTCACTTGAGGGGATTGCCATTGAAGAGCACCTTCCTCCCCAGGTGCACACTGCTTCTATCCCTTCACCCCATGCAACCGCCCCCACAGCCCAACATTGATCGTTGCATAAGTGCTGACTCAATTGCACTCCTCACCCCCTCCCCAGATAACACTTACTACTGGAACACCTCTACCATTGAGGGGGAGGACCAAGTGAAATTAAGAACCCACAGCATAGGGGTTTACCACTTCTATCTCCTGTGTAGATAGGGAGATTAGAATATCTAGTGAGGCTGCCACCTCTTCTACATCAGCACATGATCAGACTGAGGCTGGTAACATTGCTAAGACCTCACTAGAGGCAACAGCTGATGATGGACATAGTCCTGAGGCTGGAAGTCCCCAGTACCAAGACAAAGGGGCACATGCTACAACTGGTCTACACCCAGTGCATGTACATCCTGCTCCAAGTAGGAGGTCAGGTGATTCAGCTTCTGCTGATGATGACCTGGGCTTTTTCTATGATGTTCTTGCCCAGAACACAATCCTTGAGGAGGAAGTCATAGGCTGCAAAACCTACTTGACCAACTCTCTCAAGGAGAAAGACCATCTGCCTATACAAACCCACAGATGGCACCTTCAGTTGAAGGTTCCCCAAACACTGAGCCACCAACCCTCAGCCACCTGCCTCTGCTTCTGGCACTATTTCTCAGGAACAGAACCCTCCTGAGCAAATAGTTGTTGTCCTTCACATTTCCCTCCCTCTCATCACACCCATAATCACTGACATTGTGACTAAAGCCATTGATGAGAGGCTTTCCTCAACTTTACAACCATTGATTGATGCTGCTGTGCAAAAGACACTTTCTGCGGTACAAACCCCTACCACCAATGCATCCAAAAAGGGGGAGAGTACTGCAGTGAAAGAAAAGAAGAGGAAAAGAACAGAGGATGAGAAGGCCCAAGAGCAAGCCCAGGAGTTGGAAAAAGAAAAGCAACAACTGATCACCTATAAACGAAAGAAAAGTGCTGATGATCAACCTACTGCTGAAGAAAAATCCTTGGAAGAGCTGGTAAAAGATGCTGATGATACACACAGCGATCCATGGATAAAATCATTGAGCAACTCTTCAGGCAAGGTTTTGATACAGCCACATTAGATAGTGAAATCAGGAAGTTGGAAGTGGAGGAGATTCAAACCCGATGGGCTGGGTATGATGCACTTGAAAAGGAGAGATTGGAGATCATGATCCGCTTCATTGCCAAATACTTAGGAAGATCTTTGATGGAGATTCGTGCGTGGACCAGAGACAGTATTCTGGCTATAGCCACCAGAATCTGTCTGTCTGAGCAATTCCACAAGGGGATTATCATTGAAGCCCTGATGAGGCTGGGGCTGGTGGAAAAAGGTTTGAAATGGAAAAGACTTACAAAGGCAAACTCACAACCAAAATGCTGGAACAACCTTCCCTTCCACCCACTCAAAAACAGCCTACCCCTCAAATCTCCAAACCAATCTCAAAGCCCAAATCCAAACAACCACAATCACAACCCACAAAACCAACCCTTACCATCTAAACCAATAGCC
This sequence comes from Flaveria trinervia, assembly GCA_025506515.1. NCBI lineage: Eukaryota > Viridiplantae > Streptophyta > Magnoliopsida > Asterales > Asteraceae > Flaveria > Flaveria trinervia. The sequence continues at coordinate 68,682,395 of CM046447.1, read as the reverse complement.
GATGATGCACCTAAGAAGAAGAAGAGAAGGGTGTTGAGGCTAGAAGAAGAAGAAGAAGAGGATGATGTGGAAGAAGATAGGATGCCTCTGTCTGCAGTCCTAACACTGGCGAAAGCCAAACCTATGCCCATCACTCCCACCTCACAGATGGATGTTGTGAGAGTAAAAATTGAAGAAGAGGAGCAGCAGCAAAAGCTTCATGATGATGAAATGCTGAAAAGCATTGACAAAACCTATGCTGCCTCCTCATCAATTATCAGCATGAAGAAAGAAGCTCTGAGATTGTACACTCTCGCCAACACATTTCAATATCAGAAGGAAAGGGTGAGAGTATGGCCTGATCCGAGGGTGGCTCACAGGATTGTAAAGAAAGACATTCCTTCGAGATACAAGGGTCAAGTCAAGAGGATCGTAGATGAAGAGATCACAGTGGCCCTTGTAGTATCACCCTGGGAGATTGTCGAAGATTTCAAGAAGGCCTACGAGACTAAACAACCACCCCAGAAGATGCTAGAGAACAGAATTATCAAAAAGGGGTTAGTCTACAAGAGGCTTGAGAACTTCAAACAGAATGAGCTTAGTCTGCTACTCGAAGGGAATCATCCTGATGAGTTTGCATATAGACAAATTACAACAGTTGAGCTCAAAAAACAGCAAACAGGCCAAGTACATCTCAGAGCTGTATGGGCGAGAAGGATTGTTTGATGGTGAAGCCGAGAACCTGACCATGGAAGAACAAATCATGTTTCTCAGAGCCTACACCAGAGAATCCTACAGGCTCATACACGGGAAGTAGATCTCATGAATGGGATAACACTCTGTGTCTAGTTCCCCAAAACAGAGTTCCCATTCATATCTTGCCAAACAAATATCAGAGACTTCTTCCCAGGCCGGAGCTATATATGGGTCATCTTCTCTACTGATCAAGAAGGAAAAAGACCAACCTTTTGCCAACAATAAGTGGGATAATAAATAAATTAGAGGTTTTGGCTGCATTGTTTCAGGGGGAGTTTGTTGGACCAAAAGAACCAATGAGCCAAGATCAGAAAACCTCTAAGTCCACACATGGTATCACAACAACTGCTGAAAGCTTCATTAGCAGTTTGACAAGTGCTGAAGACTTCAACAGCTGAAGATCAAGTGCTGAAGACTTCAACAGCTGAAGAACTAAAGTGCTGAAGTACAACAGCTGAAGAACACAAGTACTGAAGCTGAACAGCTGAAGAACACAAGTACTGAAGCTGAACAGCTAAAGAACACAAGTGCTGAAGCTGAAAGACCAAAGTACTGAAGTACAACAGCTGAAGAGTTTACAAGTGCTGAAGATCAACAACTGATGTACAAAGTCTGAAGACAAAGACTGAAGACATCAGCTGATGATATCTACTGAAGTCATCAGCTGATGAAACGTCTGAAGTTCACAGCAGATCAAGTACTGAAGTTTAAGTAGTTTGTCACAACTGCTGAAGAGTACTTCTTCAGTAGTTGTGATATCAGTAATTTTATATTTTCTTTTTTTTTCAGTATTTTTGTAAATGACTGAAGAGCTTGTTCTTCAGTCGTGTAGTTCAGTAGTTTTAGTTTTATGTTTTTAGTTATAAAACTGATAACACTTAGCATTTGTGTAAGGAGATGTCAGCTGTTTTGACATCTTCAGTAGTTGTGTTTCAGTTGTAATAAATCTGTTAGATGTCACTATCAAGTGACATCAGCAGACGTCACATCTCTTATATAAGAGGTGTCGACCTAATTGTAATTGTGACATTCTGTTACCACGAAGCGAATATTGAATGAAATATATTTGCAGAAATTCTCTCTCTCTATAACCGTCTTGTTCTTTATTGAATATCGTTTCGTTCTTGTGAATTGGCTAATTCATTGCATTCCTCGATTTCCGCTGCTATACTCTCTAATCAATCAAACATAGATCACTGATCCTAACACTTATTTGAATTTGTCTGGATTTTTCTAAAATGACTACTACTCCTCCAATGATCTCACAATACTGGTTCCTCAACAAAGCCCCAATGCTGGTTAGGAGTGAGTATAACATATGGCAACGACGAATGCTCCATCACCTGTCTGTTAATAGTTCAGGTTGTTGGACATCAGTGGTACATGGTCCACACAGCCTATGGTGAATACCCGGAAACCAATCAAATGGTTCCGAAGAGGAGGGAGCAATACTCAGATGAGGATAAGAAATTGTTTGAGATTGATGCAAAAGCCCATGGAATTCTGGCCATGGCACTGCCAAATGAAATCTATTCTGGGCTGATGCATTATGAAAACTGCCATGACCTCTGGAATGCCTTGAAAGAACATTTGGAGGAAAAGATGATGAGGTCTTGGCAAATAATAGAGAAATCCTTGCCCAACAATATGAGACATTCTCTCATAGGAAGGGTGAGACACTGACTCAACAGTTGAGTGGTTCTCTTGTTTGATCTCTGAATTAAAAATGGTCAAACATGAGTACACCAATAGCTAGATGAATAACAGATTTCTCAGATCACTGCCTGAGAGATGGGACACAATATACTATTGTCCTACGCTCCAGTGCAATTTGGACAAACTATCTCTCACCCAACTCCATGGGAAATTGCTCACATTTGAGAGAGAGATAGAACAGAAACAAAAATTGTCATCATCTGGAAAGCTCACTGATGACTTTGTACCGGAAACACTGCCTTGGTTGGTCATGAGTCAGAATATGCTTCATCTGAATGCCAGTATGATGAGCATATTGATTTCTCTTCAAACACTTCTGATTCTGCATTTGTGAGTGTTGATAGTCAGTTTACTGGGTAATAATGACAACCTATGCTCATCATCAGGATGATCTCAAGGGGATTGCTGATGATGAACTTAGAAGAGATGGATATTTTGAGCCAAATGGCCTTGATAAATATCAGATCTCAGAAGTTCTACAAAAGAACTGGAAGAAAGTTCCCAGGACTCTTTGGCAAAACCAAAGTTGATTTTGACAAGAGTAAGTTGAGGTGTCACAAATGCCACAGGCTTGGACACTTTGCTAGAGAAAGTAGATATCATCTGGATCTAATTCTTCTGCACCCTTTGTGACTTTCCTTGGCAATAGTCAACAACACAGAGGGCAACTTCCTGTCAATTCAGGTCATCATTCTCAATCACAATCTCCTGCATATTTTGTTCCTCAGGTCCAATGCCATATCCTTACCCTTGTGTTATTACATGCCACAAAACAGTCAGGTTCAAGCACCATTGCTCAACCAACAATGCCTCCTGCTCTCCTGAGTCTCAACTATCTCAATCTCATCAACCTCCTCAACCTCAACAACACAGCTCTTCACCCCTGGAGTCGTTGACCGGAGCAGTTTACCAGATGACATGTCTGGTCATGAACAACTGCTCACAGGTGCTGGTCAACATGGTGGTGATAGTCCTTTTGGGAATCTGGCACTTATGGCTCTGGAGTCTGCAGATGGATCATCCTCAAATGCCTCTTCATCACAGGATCCTCTGAGGCTAAGGCCAAATTATGTTCGAAACATGCATAGCAGCATTTGCCTCTATTAGAGAAGCAAATGTAGCTTTAATTAATAAGAACATAGAGCTAGAAAAGATCATTTCCAAAAGAATATCTGAGTTTGAGTCTATGCTTAAAGAGAAAAATGATGAGATTTATAAACTTAAATGCCAAATCATTGATGATAAAGCTAGGGAAGAGGTACTTTTAGAAAAGTACAAAGACCTCAAAGAAACCCTTGCAGTCACCCAAGTAGAGTGTGATCGATGGGTATAATCATGCAAAGGTTTTGAAATGCTTCTTAGTAAGCAATCAGCTTCCAATGTGAAGTTTGGCATTGGTTATAATCACACTGCTCCTCCTACAGATTTTGCTTCAAGAGCAGAAGTGAAATCTAATGGAGAAAGCAATAACCAATCCACCTCATCATGTGATTCACTTCTGATTGAGCATCATCAGAAGTTGAAGTTAGTATTATTCCCTCGTTGAACCTATCAGCTGATCTTGATGGTTCAAATACTGACACTCACATGATCAAAGAGTTGATCAACTCAAGAGTTATTTCTGGAAGTCCTGAAAGGACTGGAGAGCAAGATTTAACACCTGAAGTTCAAACTCAACTACTGTCAGCACTGAAGAGAAGAAAACTGTCAGTAGAAAGGGTTTGAAGACTACTAAGAGGAAGTCAAGAAAGCAAATAGTGCTTCCAAAGTGCTGAAGAACAAGTCTTCAGTAGTTTCATTCTCTTTAGTTGATGATCAACATAAGATGAAGAAGAAACCATGTGAAATATGTGGTTTGTTCAATCATCTTACAGATGATTGTTGGTACAAAAGAGGATCCAAACTCAAACATAAAGAGGAAATTAAAGAGAAAATGGTTAAAATGAAAACTAGTTTGAAGCCACATTTGTACCAGCAACATCAAATCCTGTAACCCTTAAGTCCAAAAAATCCAAAAGAAAGGGTTTAAACAGGTAACAACTGAGATTGCTCAAAAGAAGAAGGTGCAACATAGGAACTTATCAAACTCCAATGCCAATGTGTCTGGAGAGCTGAAAGCTTTATCACAAAATCAGACATAGCTGGTTATGATGGTTCAACATCTATTGGGAGAGTTAACCAATTAGATGTTCCTATGTTGAAACCACAGAAAAGGAGGTCCAAGCCAAAGGATTCCTCTTCTTCACCATCTTCTCCTCTCAGGCGGTTGTTTCCAACAAACCTGTTAGTTTACCATCTGTTGATGAGAACAGGCCCAAAACCAAAAAGGTTTGGGTCTCAAAATCTAACTAATTTGTTGTGTTTTGCAGGGTTCTTCAACATGCCACAGAGGCATCTGGTATGTAGACAGTGGAGGATCCATGCATATGACAGGAAACAGATCACTTCTTAATGACTACTCTCAAGGAAGGAAGGGTTTTGTGTCATTTGGCAATGATGCAAAGGGTTACATCATCGGCAAAGGCTTTGTTTCCAATGGGGAATAAAGTTTGATGATGTTAACCATGTGGAAAATCTCAAGTACAACCTCTTGAGTGTCAGTCAAATGTGTGACAAAGGCCATGTTGCTCTTTTCACCAGTCAGAACTGTCAGATTCTGTCATCCAAAGTTCTAAGTTTGATTGATAAGGGTTGGATGAATACACTCTCCTGAAGGCCAACAGGACAGAACAGTGTATGCCTTAGATCTTTCCAAGAAAATAGATCTCAAAGGCCATCCTTGCCTATTTTTCTAAGGCTTCCCCTCAAGAATCTACTCTATGGCATAGAAGGCTGGGTCATGTAATCTCAAAAACATAAATCAGCTGATAAACCATGGTTTAGTAAGGGGACTGCCTATGAAGGAGTACAAATGTGAAGATAACTGCACTGCTTGTTTAAAAGGAAAACAGCACAAAGCTTCATTCCCCTCCATAGAAGAACCTAAGTCCACTGCCTGCTTACAGCTTCTTCACATGGATCTCTTTGGTCCTGTGAGAGTGATGAGTATGGCTAAGAAGAAATATTGTCTGGTAATTGTGGATGATTACTCCAGATTTGTATGGACTTTCTTCTTGCATTCAAAGGATGAGGCAGCTCAGAAGATTATCAACTTTGTGTTGTATGTTGAGAAGCAGTATTCCATCTCAGTCAAGTGTATTAGAAGTGATAATGGAACAGAATTCAAAACAATACACTTGATGAGTTCTACCTCTCAAAGGGAATCAAGAGGCAGTTTAGCATTCCAAGAACTCCTAACAAAATGGAGTAGTGGAGAGAAAGAACAGGACCCTTATTGAAGCTGCAAGGTCTATGTTGGCTGATTCTGGACTGCCAATGACTTTTTGGGCTGAAGCTGTCAATACAGCTTGCTATGTACAGAATAGAGTTCTAGTAATTAGAGGTTGATGAAGACTCCATATGAAGTTCTTCATCATTTGGCCCCTCTAATTTCATTCTTCAGAGCTTTTGGGTGTCCTTGTTTCATTCTCAACACACAGGATCAACTCCAAAAATTTGATCCTAAGGTGGATGCAGGTACTTTGTTGGTTATTCATCAACTTGCAAAGCATACAGAGTCTTCAACTGCAGAACAAAGATGGTTGAAGAGACTCTACATGTTAAGTTTAATGAATCTCCAAAGGACAAGATTCCACAAAGCCCGTGGAGCTATTTGATTTGGACATACTGCAATATGTTCCTTATCAAACTCCTACTGTTGCTCCTGTCAACAGTTCACCACCTGGTGGTACTGCTAGTGCTGATGATGATGATGATAGCAGTACTCACCTCTTCAGTTTAGTGACCAACTGCCTATGTCCTCTAAACCTGATGCTCCTGTAGCTTCAGTAGCTTCATCCACAACAAGTGCTGATGAGATTTCTGCATCTTCAACTTCATTTGAGTTGCCACCATCTACATGGTTTCAAGAGTCTACATCAACATCTGTTGCTGCTGAAGGATCTACAAACATTTGCACTGATCTCATTGTTTATCCAGAGCTGAAGAATCACCCAATGTCTCAAATCATTGGCGATATCAATGTTGGAGTTTCAACCAGAAGTCAATTGTCCAATTTCTGCTTCTATGCTCTCTTCATCAGTCAGCTAGAGCCAAAGAATTATCATGTTGCACTTAGAGACAATGGCTGGGTTGAAGCAATGCAGCTTGAGCTTCTTTAGTTCAAAAGCAGCAAGTGTGGGAGCTTGTTCCTCTTCCCCCAGGTAAGTGTGCAATAGGCACTAAATGGGTGTTAGGAATAAACAGATGAAAATGGGCTTATTGTTAAAAACAAGACCAGACTGTTTGTTCAGGGGTTTGCACAAGAAGAATGTATTGATTATGATGAAACCTTTGCCCCTGTAGCCAGACTGAGGCAATCGATTGTTCTTAGCCTATGCTGCACTCCACAATCTTAAAGTTTTTCAAATGGATGTTAAAAGTGCATTTTTATATGGTAAATAAAAGAAGAAGTTTATGTGTGTCAACCACCAGGTTTTTGATAATAAACACCCAGAATGGGTATACAAGCTTGATAAGGCTCTTTATGGTTGAAACAAGCTCCTAGAGCCTGGTATGAAACATTACCTAACTTTCTTCTGCAAAATAATTTCACTAGAGGCTCCATAGATAAAACTTTATTTATTAAGAATGTGGATCAGCATAAAGCTAATTGTTCAAATTTATGTTGATGATATTATATTTGCATCCTCTGATCCCCAGTTGTGTGATGATTTTACAAAATAATGCAAATGAAGTTTGAAATGAGTGCAAGGGAGAATTACAGTTCTTTCTAGGCTTGCAAATCACAAAAAGCTAATGGAATTTTCATTCATCAGTCTAATATACAAAAGATCTTTTAAATAAGTTTGATTTACAAAACTGTAAGCCCTATTCTACTCCCATGTGCAACACCACACAATTGGATATTGATCAGAAAGGTAAAGCTGTTGATGTTCCTGCCCAGAACATAATCCTAGAGGAGGAGTCAGTAGCTGCAAAAACTACTTGACCAACTCTCTCAAGGAGAAAGACCATCTGCCACCACATCAACCCAACAGAATGGCACCTTCCTCTGAAGGTCCCTTAAACACACAGCCACTACAAAATTCTCAGCCACCTGCCTCTGTTTCTGGCACCATTTCTCCGGACCAAACCCCCCCTGAGCAAATGGATGCTATTCCTCAAAATCCACTATCTCTCATCACACCGCAACTAACCGAATTTGTTATTAAAACTGTTGATGAGAGACTTTCTTCTGTCTTACAACCCCTGGTGGAGGATGTACTGAGCCAACAACTTTCTGCTACTCAATCCCTTGCAACCAATGCACCCAAAAGGGAGAGTTCAGCAGTGAAAGCTAAAAGAAAAAGATGGAGATGGAGAGAGAGAAAGAGAAGGATAAAGAGATAGAAAAAGAGAAGGATTGTGTGTATGAGGCCGAAAAAGAGAAGGAGAATGTGATTGAGAAGGGAGCTGAAATTGAAAAAGTACATGAAGTCAAAAAGATTTTCATGTCACATACAAGAAAAAAGAGTGTTGAGAAGAGAAGAACTTGAACGAAATGGTTAAAAGAGCTGATGCTGAACACAGCAGATCAATGGACAATATTTGATCAGCTGTTTAGGCAAGGTTTCGACACTGAAAAGCTGGATTCTGAAATAAGAAGATTAGAGATCGAAGAGATCCAACAAAGATGGGCCAGCTACAGCACTATGGATAGAGAGAGACTTGAGATCATGATCAGATTTATCAGCAAATACCTTGGGAGATCATTGATCGAAGTAAAATCATGGACTAGGGACAGCATCTTGGCCATAACCTCCAAGATCTGTTCGTCTGAAGCATACACTAAGGGTTTAGTAGTCGAAGCTTTGAATGAAGAAGGAGCAGGGAGCAGGACTGAGCTAGCCAAACACTCAAAAGCTACACTCACCTCCAAAATGCTAACTTAGCCTGTCAACATTCCCTCTCCAAAACAACCACAACCACAACCCACAAAACCAACTCCCTTACCCTCAAAACCAACAGCCGATGATGCACCTAAGCAGAAGAAGAGAAGGGTGTTGAGGCTTGTGGAAGAAGAAGAAAATGATGATGATGAAGATAGGCTGCCGATCTCAGCTGTTCTGCAGTTGCCTAAGGCCAAAGATCTCTCTCTTGCAATAACTCCTGAGCAACAAAGAGATGCAATCAAAGTGAAATTGAAGAAGAAGAACAACACAGATTGCACGATGAAGAGTTATTGAGGAGAGTAGATAAAGCATATGCAGCCACTTCCTCCATCATTAATATGGAAAAACAAGCTCAGAGGATTTATACTCTTAGACATACTTTTCAGTATGTGAAAGAAAGAGTAAGAATTTGGCCTGATCCCAGGGTGGCTCACAGAATACAAAAGAAAAAATCCCTCAGAGATACAATGGGCAAGTGAAAAAGATTGTAGATGAAGTGATCTCCATAGCCCTTGTAGTCTCACCCTGGAAAATCCTGGAAGATTTCAAAAAGGCCTAAACCTCAAACATGCCTCCACAGAAGATGCTGGAGAACAGAATGATAAAAAAGGGGCTGGTGTATAAGAGGCTGAATGAGATCAGAAAGGATGAGTTACCACTGCTGTTAGAAGGTCATCATCCTGATGAATTTGCTTACAGACAGATTACAACAGTGGTACTCAAAAATGGAAAACAGGTCAAATTCTTGTCTGAGTACTATGGGCCAGAAGGATTCTTTGATGGTGAGGCAGAGGAGCTCACCATGGAGGAACAAATTGTATTTTTGGAGGCCTACACCAGGGAATCCTACAGGCTCATAGTGGGAAGTGAGTCTCATGGATGGGGGAACAACTCAGTGTCCAATTCCCTAATACAGAACTCCCATCCATACATTGCCAACCAAATCATCAGAGACTCATTCCCAGGCCAGTGCTTATATGGGTCATCTTCTCAACTGATCAAGAAGGAAAAAGACCACCCATTCTGCCAACAATAAGTGGGAAAATAAATCAATTAGAGGTTTTGGCTGCATTGGTTAAGGGGGAGTTTGTTGGACCAAAAGAACCAATGAGCCAAGATCAGAAAACCTCTAAGTCCCACATGATATCACAACAACTACTGAAGGCTTCATCAGCAGTTCGACAAGTGCTGAAGACTTCAACAGCTGAAGATCAAGTGCTGAAGACTTCAACAGCTGAAGATCAAGTACTGAAGACTTCAACAACTGAAGACTAAAGTGCTGAAGGTCAACAGCTGAAGAACACAAGTGCTGAAGCTGAAGACCAAAGTACTGAAGGTCAACAGCTGAAGAGTCCACAAGTGCTGAAGATCAACAACTGATGTACAAAGTCTGAAGACAAAGACTGAAGACATCAGCTGATGACATCTAGTGAAGTCATCAGCTGATGAAACATCTGAAGTTCAAGTCTGAAGACCAAGTGCTGAAGTTTCAGTAGTTTGTCACAACAGCTGAAGAGTACTTTTTCAGTAGTTGTGATATCAGTAGTTTTATGTTTTTACTTTCAGTAGTTTTGTAAAACGACTGAATAGCTTGTTCTTTAGTCGTTGTAGTTTCAGTAGTTTCTTTTCAGTAGTTGTAGTAACTGATAACACTTAGTATTTTTGTAAGAAGATGTCAGCTGTTTTGACATCTTCAGTAGTTGTGTTTCAGTTGTTTAAATAATCTGTTAGATGTCACTATCAAGTGACATCAGCAGACGTCACATCTCCTATATAAGGAATGTTCCACCACGACATTCCTATATAAGGGATGATTGACCTGATTGTATGTGTGACAATTTGCCACCACGAAAGCGTGTGATTGAATGAAATATTCCTTTTGCAGAAACTTTCTCTCTCTATAACTAGTTCTGTTCATTGCAATATCTTTGGTATTCTTGCTCGAATTATGCTAGTTGGTACTCTATTCCGCTGCTGAAATCATTCGAATCGATCAAACTAGATGCTGAGATCCTATCATAAACCTATATAATCTAGTCAATATGCATTACACAACTCATTAATGAAATATAAACATTATAAATCACAACCAAACATTCTCATTTCATTAAATACCCAAGCATTACATACGCATAAGACATTCAAGACATATTACATTAAGATCCAAATCTAGGTACATATGTATCAACAAACTCCCCCTTGGACCTAGATCTATCTATCGTCTTCCCTTCTTCATAACCTCCTTATACTTCTTGTACTTTTCCTCTCTTGTGACTCCTGTATGTATTTCAAATGCAAAGCAGAGTCGTATCACATTTTGGAATTGGAGGGCTTGTACAATATCATGTGTGTCATAGAACAGCGGCGACTTGTATAGAGTGTAGACGTCGTCAGCTGACAAGTTGGTAAGCCACATCGGGTCGAATACCCTGATAGTATCCATTTTGCCCTCTTTGTTCAGAACTATGACAGCTTCCCCTGTTCTCCAATCATAGTACCACCATTTGAAGTGAGGAGTGAAGTCCTGTGGCATCTCCCGTAGAGGGATCTTTGACATTGTCCGTGGAGGACTCCACTTCAGCATTATCTTTGGCTTTCCAGTTATGCGATCGACTTCAGAACGTCTAATATACCTCATAGGTTGTTGAGGTTTGAAGTTGACCCACCTGGTGTGGTACTCTTTCTTCAAGGCAGCCTCAAACCAGCCTGACATATTCTCGGATCAGTGTATAACAGCTTCAGTTTAGCCAGCTGGTTGAGCTCAAACCAGGTAGAGACTTTAGATCATAAGGGAATCTAAAGTACTCAATCCCCTTCTCTCTCTTTATAGCATATAAATTTAAGTCCTCAAATAGACTATTCTAAGAGCTTTTAAAGAGATGCCAAGCCTCGGGTCAGTGCTATCGCACAATAGAGAGGCGCAACCAACAATGAATTCTAGAATATTTAGGTTATGCTTATCCTCAAGTCAGTGCCACCGCACAGCAGAGAGGCACACAACCTATCTTCTTGTTAGAGCATTTATTTTTCTTTTTCACATAACACACCAACAACATAAGTTATTAGCTTGATTGCGTTTAGTATTTTTCCATGTGCTTTGCTAATTTTATGGTCGTCCGCACACATTTGTGGCGTTTATTTTGCTCTTCACCCCTTATTGGAACTGTGTTGATTGTGTTAACCCGAGATAAGATGGGAACCCACAGCAAGTTGAACAACTTAGTTTGAATTTTAAACCACCAATGTGCTCTACTCATCTATTGTGTTGAATCAACCGACACATCATTTAATGAACTAGCAACCTCTAGGTCTACTTTCTCTATGTTACCTCAGTAGCATACTAGTTTTACTATCAGTAGCTCTGATACCACTTGTTAGGGACCGAGTACTGGACGATGTACTAACTGATTAATGTGTATACCAAACCAAATAGTGCAGAATCCTATTTGATTGGCGATCTAATCAGTGAGAACGCACGTAGAAACAATTATGTAATTGAATCTAACATTAAGAATCGATTAGGAATCGATCTTATGCGATCTATGAACTTGGAGTATGATCTTAGAGGTCTCTGGACGGCTAGGGTACGTCTAGAGTCGAAGTGTCTATAATGCTTACGTTTTTCCACGAATTAGGTGGTATTTATAGGTTAGGGTTACTCATTCGTGCGACTGAACCATTTTCATGGTTCCTTCGTGCGATTGAGCTATGAGGTTGATCCATTCGCACGGCTGAGTGTTCAGTCCTGCGACTGAGTCAGTCGCATGAAGTTGTTCATGCGTATGGACTATTTAGGCGCATGGACACTCAGTCGTATGGCCATTTGGACGGATGACCACTGTTGGGACGCATGGTCCAGTAGGACACATGAGAACTTCACTTAACCAAGTTTGAATATATTTATTATTATAAGATTATTCATATCAATTCAAACAATCACAAACCTATATAATCTAGTCAATGTGCGTTACATAACTCATTAATGAAATATTAAACATTATAAATCATAACCAAACATTCTCATTTCATTAAATAGCCAAGCATTACATAAGCGTAAGACATTCAAGACATATTACATTAAGATCCAAATCTAGGTACATATGTATCAACAGTTCATGGGATGGTTTAGGGAGTCAAGCTCAGATACTCTCAGTTTGTTTATACTAATCTGCTTGCAAACTTGGACTCCTTAGAGTACTATATGTTCCCTAGATATTTTCAATAAATTTTTAACTATGAACTAGGCTTACAATTAAGGGGAACAAGTAATACTCTTAAATTGGGACAGATGAAGCCCGACATCTTTAAAATACTGAGAAAACCACTGTTGGCTTCTCTGAGGTAGAAACAACCCTTGTCCCAAAAATGTTAGAGCTCATTGCTCAAGGTGACAACCTATCAGCACCAACTAGTGTTGAACCCACACCTTCTATATCCCAACCACCTAAACAGCCACAAATCACACTCACCTACTAAAGAAAATTGAAACGAACCCTACTCAAACTATTCAGTGTGTGGAGGCCCCCATACACTCACCCATACAGGAAGAAGTGGCCACTGGAGCTTCCACTTCTCCTAGAAGACCATTCCCATCTCTTCAAGGATCAATGCTGAGGTTCCTCATGCTCAGCCTGATGAGCTCATAAGCCCAAATGCCTTAAGCATCCCTAGCCTTTAGAGGACAGTTACCATCCCTAGCCTTTGGACTTAAACCAACCAATCCCCAACCTTGACTTCTAAACTGATGAAGATATAGGTTTTAGTGAGTACCATGATTCTCTCTTCTTTTCCCCTACTCAAAGAGAGATGAGTGCTTCTAAGGTTCCTATTTCTAGCCCACATCAGTCACCTACTACTGAGGTGGACACTCCTGAACCTGTTCAGGATGTCCATATGGAAGAGGCTCTCACTTTTGAAAGTGATTACATCATTAAGGCCTCAAAAATGGCAACTCAGCCCACGAACATCTCAACTAGGGTTGTCAGTGAGCAGAGGAAATCCAGCAGCCAAGAACCTAAAGATGGTGGTGAGAGAGAGGACTTTGGTCCAATCATCTCATCCCCCAATGATTCTTCTGATGAAGATGAGTGGAATTTAAGACTAAAAGTGCAAAAACTGTCTCAAACATGCATCTATTTAGTCTCCAAGCTCAATCATCTTGAATCTCAAGTAACTACCTTGCAAAACAGGGTCAATGATCAGCAACTTGAGATTTCTTATCTTAAGGACAAACTAGCTGGGAGACCTTTAAGAGTAGCTCAACCAGGAACACAAGAACCTGTGGATGTGATTGACCTAACTCCTAGCTCACCTATGCAAGTGGGTGATGCTACCAAAAAATAGGGAGAAAGTCATTACAATCACAGAACCTGGGAGTTCTTCAGAGAGTGTGGACATTGAGGACTCACCATCCTCACTTGCAACTGTGCACACTCAAAAACTTCCTCAAGTTCACATTGATGTGGACTCCATAGACTCCTTTATACAGAGTCTGTTTGAGGAAGGAATACCAAGGGCTATGTCATCTCCACCAACTGCAAATCATATCATTAGGTGGATGTATGACATCAACAAAAGAGCGCTCATCATTCATAGAGTTCAAGGGCAGTAAGAGGTCTCCAATTTTTAGACCTTGAACTTCTATGAAGGTCTAGATCTAGTCAACATGTCACTTGTCAAACTAAGCCAATCAAGACAAGCTGACAGGCTGGCTCAAAGAATCCAAGACAGGGTCACTGCAAAGTTTAGCTTCAGAAGGAGACTAAGGCAATCAGGTAATGCCATCAGTCAACTGGATGTTGAGACACACCCTAAGATTAGTTTCATAGGGGAAACCTTGACTGAAGGCCCAGTGGCAGAACCTGAGAGCCCTGTCTCATCATCATCAACTGTTGCAGAGATTCATATCCTTATTGAGACACCTGCTGGTGAAGGTGCTTCTCAACCTCTCTTTGGCCAGAGCTTGGATGCAACATCAAGCATTGAAGGCCAAAGCTCTCTCCACCCTGAGTCACAAAAGGTCTGTGAGTGACAAAGGGAAAAGAAAGATGACATCTGAGGAGATTGAGGAGGAGAGAGAGAGAGAGAGGAAAAAGAAGCTGAGGGGAGAAAGTTCCTCTTCTAGGTCTACAAGGCTTATGGAAACTGCTATTAGGGATGCCCCTAGACCAAACACTCAAGATGATGAGTTGAGGGCAGTCAGGATCAACTACTTGCAGACCAGGAACTATGACATTGACAATGTCATTTCTCTCCCCTTAGAAGAGTTAAATGAACTAATTGATAGAGAAAGGTCAAAGGAGAAGAAAGAAGCAAAATATGCTAAACTACTGGTACAAATAAAAGAAGAAAGGAGAAAGAAAAGACTATATAAGCATGTGCCCACTTTCTCCCCAGTTTAAGAAAGCCCTGCACATGAGGATATGGTTCAACAAGAACCTCATGTAGACAAAGAAGAAGACATGATTAAGATGAACAACTACATGAGTGCCACAGGCCTCTATCAGGCAGATGCACTTCTTCCCTTATCCTATGACTATGTTCAGTTTGAGTATCTTAAACAACTTGAAGTTGAGATAGTCAAGGAAAGAAAGACAACTAAAATGAAGCTAAGGGAAGAAGCTGGTAAGTCAAGAGCCATCATCCAGAAGAGCATGAAGAAGTTTGCAGACAGGCAGAGGATGATGAGCTTATTGAAGCTGTATGGATTCTCCAGAAGGAGACTTGGCCCTAAGTCTCTATCCACCATGGATGAGCATATCAGGCTAATCAAGCAGAAGATCAAAAGTGGAGAGCTGATTGACTTACACTCCCCTCCAAGTCATGCTCCACCTGAAGTGGAGGTTAAGAATGAACAACCAAAGACAACACAACCTGGACCTCCTGTTGAATCTCAACAAGCTTCATCTTCTGATCCATAACATGGTCAGACTCCCTCTCCTTCTGAACCTATGAGAGAGGAAGACACAACTGAGAAAGACAAAGAAGATCAATCAAGTGTTGCGGGCCACTCTTCTCAGTTAAAAGGAACAAAGAGAAAGAAAATGATGGCTTCAAAACCAAAGCCAAAGAAAAAGAAAGATACATCCTTTTCTGAACCTCAGGATGAGTCTAACATCCTTAGGATGTGTGGCTAGAGGATGCTACATCAACTCCCAATCAAGTAGCTCCTCTAGTAGCAGGAAGACCCATCTTATCCTGAGCATACACCACAAATCTGGAAAGATGGCATGTCATTAGAGATCAAGGCACTGAGGATGTCTACACATGGCAGGACATGTTCAATCTGTGTAGGTACATGTGTCCTAGTTTCTGAACTTAATGTAGTATGTCTTTAATGTCTTACACTTATGTAATAGTTGGTACTTAATGAAATATAAATGTTTGGTTGTGATTATAATGTTTAATATTTCATTAATGAGTTGTTTAACGCATATTGAATTGATTATATAGGTTTGTGGTTTTTTGAACTAGTATAAATAATGTAATAATATTGAATAAATTCAAACTTAGTAAGATGAAGTTCTCATGCGTCCGAATGGACCATGCGCCCCAACAGTGATCATGCGTCCGAATGGACCATGTGCCCTAACAATGGTCATGCGTCCGAATGGCCATGCGACTAAGTGTCCATGCGCCTAAATGGTCCATACGCCTGAACAACTTCTTGCGAATGACTCAGTCGCACGACTGAACACTCAGTCGTGTGAATGGATCAACCGCATGGCTCAATCGCACGACTGAACCATGTTAATGGTTCAGTCACCCGAATGAGCAATCCTAACCTATAAATCCACCTAATTCGTGGAAAAAGTAAGCATTGAACACACTTCGACTCCTGACGTACCCTAGCCATCCAGAGACCTCTAAGATCATACTCCAAGTTCATAGATCGCAGTAGATCGATTCCTAATCGATTTTTAATGTTAGATTCAATACATAATTGTTTCTATATGCGTTCTCACTAATTGAATCGCCAATCAAATTGTGTTTTTTCACTAAAAATGCAAATTTTTTGTGTCAAAACGGTGTCTTAGACGTCTCCTGGTCATAAAGTTTAGTTTTTCCGGCATACGGCAATTAGGGTTAGTGAAAATTCGAGTTTTTGCGGCCAAACCACGTTAAACCTAGAAATTTTCGAATTCCAGCAGCCTCAGTCGCACGATTGACTCAATCGCACGACTGAACTCATTCGCATACCCCATACGCACGATTGGACTCATTCGTACTCCCATTCGTACAACTAAGAACTCTATTCAGACTGTTCAACCGCATTAGTTCATTCGGCCGACTGACTCATCTGCATTAGCCAGTCGCACGATTGAACCATCCGCATAGTTCAATCGCCCGAATAGTCCAATCGCCTACCTTCATTCGCACACATAAAACAGTTAGTTTTAAAATTAAAGTTAAGTGAAATGGAGGACCAATATTTAGCCTTTGCAGCAGGAAGAGAATCACGTATACAGAACCTACTGCTACTAGAGAATGAAGTGGGAATCATAATAAACCCCCAAAGCTTATCACGTTGGACAAATACCCATAATAGAAGCAATGTTTTGAAATCTACTTAATGGAGTAGATACTAATCTATGGGAAGCTATAGAGACGGGGTACAGCATGCCAGTAGGAGCTAACGGTGTCAAACTTACACTAAGTGGCATGACTGATGGACAAAAGGCAAAACACAATGCTGAAAAGAAAGTATATGTTTTGCTTACACAGTCTATTCTGAAGGATATCTTCCATCAATACTCGGAGTATACACAAGCAAAGAAATTATGGGATGCATTGGAAAAGAGGTATGACGGGAATGCATCACGCAAGGCCATAAGGCTAAGGCTTTGAAGAAGGAGTTTGACAACTTCTCTTCAATGGGTAAGGAATGTCTGGATGACGTGATTGATAGATTCTATCACTTGATGAGTGAGATGCACACTCATGGGGTAACAACATCGATGGAAGATAAAGTGTCCAACTTTGCTGACGGATTACCAGAGAAATGGGCTTCCTTTGTTTCAAATCTCAAACAGAATGGTATGCTAACAAAGTTAGATATCAATGACTTCATTCTGAAACTGAGAGAGGAAGAGCTAAGGATGAAATATAGAGCCTAAAAGTCTAACTATGATCAGAATCCTGCGCTTTACAACGCGACTCGTCAGGCCGAGACATCTAGAGCACCACTACAGACTGCCTTTGTGTTAAGCTCAGCTGGTCCAGCTCAAGCTTCTACTTCGTGGTCAGAAACGTCAGGGTCGTCTGGTACCCAACATATGATACCCGAAGCCAATGCAGCAAAGCTGAAGACCGAAAACTTCAGAAATGTGACAGTTGAGTGGCTAAAGAGCACATAGATGTTTTAGTTGTTGTAGTCCACTCTTATGATGGACTAATTAATGGAAAGATTGGAACTATCATCTGGCTGATGAGGACTACGAGCAGGTGGACGAGACGGAGTTCGAACGGATGGATATTATGTGGGCCTTAGCGATTGCTGTCCGATGAGCTAAGAAGTTTGTCAAAAAAGACCGATAGAACTTGTTTGCAACTAAGGACACAACCTTTGGCTTCGATAATCAAAGGTGACCTCTTTCAACTGTGGTGAGAAAGGGCATTTCAAAAGGGAATGCGTGAAGCCAAAGAAGACTGGCAATGGGAATCCTTTCTCCACCTTCAATCGTCAGGAGAAACCCACTAGCAGTCCTACTTCACAAGCAAGGATCCTAAAGCCTTGACTACTAATAAGGATGAAGGATGAGACTGGAGCTTTCGGTTTGTCTCACCGGGAGAATCAAATATCGCTAGTGTGGAAGATATAGATGATGATTCCGCTAGTGAAGGAGACATAGCAGTAGAGATCGTGATGTCCAACTCTGAAGAAGTTGCACCAGTGGTCACCTACCTACCTGAAGAAAGGAGTACTATGACAACGTCAGAATCACCAGCTCCAGAAGCATCAGATTCTACATTGATGGCTGATTCTTCAAACCGCTTAGGTAAGTACTACTGACCAACTATTTTCTAATCATGCTTGTTCTGACTATAATAAAATTTAAGGAAAGCATTGATTTTAAATTTGCTAGGTTATTAGATCATAATGATAACTTAGTAAAGGACCTAGAACTATGCACTGAAGCTAACAGAGTTTTAAAACAAAATGAGCATAGTTATAAAGAAAAGATAGAACTTTTGAACAAACAGCTTAGGGAAACAGAAGTTGTAGCCTTTAACCAAGCTAATGACATTAGGTACTATCTTAACTCCCTAGAGGACACTAGAAGCAAAAAGCAGTTTTAGAAGTAGAAGTTAATTCCCTAAAACAAAAATTGCATAGTTGGACTAGCTCTTCACACATAGTCCAAAACTTAGTGAGAGAAAGAAACAACGGGGAGGGATTGGGCTATAAAGTGGTTCCACCGTCACATGAGATCTTGATGAATGCAAAATGTAAACCAATCAATAATAATCCAATCAAAGATCATGTGTGTCCAGTCCTCTTGTTAGTGACCCAGATTCCACAAGTAAATCAACTGAACCTGGCACTAAACAAAAGGAGGCCACGTCAAAATCAAAAGGCAAAATGCCTTGTGTCACCTGGAAAAAGAGTTTGAAAAAGTTAATATTAAGTCTGGTTCAAACAAAGTCAAATCTGAACCTAAAAGGAACATTGATGTTAACAAATCACGTGAATCATGTCAAAGTCTAGGAAAACAAAATGTAAAAGATGTAAAACTAGGTAAAGCAATTAAATTTGTAAAACCAGACTATACATCTAACCAAGAAGTGTCTAAGTCCAAACAGGATAAGGTCACTCGTGTGTCACCTACATCTCCACAAAAACAAATAAATTGTAAAGTTGAAAGCAGATCCTGCTACAATTGTGGAGAGTACGGATACATTGCGTCTCATTGTCCTTATTATCAGACAACGAGGAAGAAACTTGAACTTTCTGAACCAAAACCAAGCTCTTTGAAGAGGAACTCAGTGACGCCTCCTAAAAGAGATAGGGAACACAAAGTTCAACCCATCAGCCAGTCGTCTGTATTTCACAAACAGGCCTTACACAAATCTAGCTTATGGAAGGAAAAATCCTTAGTATCTAAAAATGAGAACAAACAGACATCTGAGCTTCCCTCACCCTCAAACGGTCAATGGGTAACATTTATGATGTCTGATGCCTCTAGGAAACCTAAGCCAGTGAAGGCTTAGGTTCCTAACCTGAACTTATGTTTCCAAATTGAATGTGCAGGGTGTTCGATATAGTGCTAAAACCAACATGTGGATCATAGACAGCGGAGCATCCAGGCACATGACAGGAAACAGGGATCTCTTATCAAACGTCAAACAGATAAAAGGAGGTCACGTTTCGTTTGCTGGAAACAAAGGTAGGTACATCACAGCTCAAGGAGAAGTTGGTAATCAGAAAGTGAAGTTTGACAAGGTAAACTAAGTTCAACAACTTCAGAATAACTTGCTTTCCATTTCTCAAATTTATGATAAAGACTTTAAGGTAGTGTTTGACAACAAGAAGTGCTATGTCTTGAAGAAGGACTACGTTATACTGGAGGATCAAGTATTAATGTCTATATCAAGATGTAAGGATCTTTATGTCTTGGATCTATCCAAGGCCTCCACAATGGATCATGAAGTTTAGTGCTTCTTGTCAAAAGCTACTGAGAAGGAACCCATCTCCTGGCATAGGACAATGGGACATATTAATCCACGAAAGATGAATCACTTGATCTAGACTGATCTAGTGAGAGGAGTTAACATCAAAAACTTCCAACTTCCGGATTTCTGTGTTGCGTGTAAGAAGGGCAAACAGACGAAGAATTCTTATAAAGAAAAGAAAGTTCACTCAATCAAACTTCCTCTTGAACTTCTTCACATGGATCTGTTTGGTCCAATCAGTACAAGAAGCATTGCAGGCGACTTGTACTGCTATGTAGTTAAGATTCACTTGGGTGATGTTTTTAAAATCCAAATCAGAAACATTTGAGTCATTCAAAGAGTTAGTAACTACTCTGGAGTCTCTATACAAGCTGAAGGTACGTCAAGTGCGCTCAGACAACAAAACCGAATTCAACAATCAGTGGATGGAGGCTTACTGCAAGGAGAAGGGAATTGTACATCAGTTCACCTCTGCCTACACTCCTCAGATGAACGGTGTTGCTGAACGGAAGAATCGCAGCTTGATAGAGACAGCACGGACTATGCTAGCAGACTCGAAACTGCCTATCCATTCTGGAACAAGGCAGTTGCAAATGCATGTTACATATTGAATCGAGTTCTGATAGTTAAACGCCATGGCAAGACATGTTACGAGTTACTACAGTGACGTAAACCAAATCTAGAGTATCTCGAGCCATTTGGCGCCCCGTGCACCCTACTAAGAAGACTCAGGAGGGAAAATTCAGCGAGAAGGCTAATGAAGGTATATTTCTAGGATACAACATACCAAACAGAGAGTTTACAACAACTCAACAGGTCAAGTAGAAGTGAGGTGTAACGTAGATGTTCAGAGATACACCACACCACCTGCAGGAAAAGGACCCGCCTTCTTTTTCGACTATGATGGATTCTTCAAATCCTTACATCATCTGGTTCACAAGGTAGCTCATCTAACACCTTAGGGGGAGCACTTGATGATAGTAATTCCTCCTCCGATGAAGAAGTTATGGAGACTAATCAGATCAACCCGGAGGAACAGGTTCCTATTCCAGCAAGTCCACAGGCATCTGACAGTGATGCCTCTACGTCTTCGGAACCTCAGACTCCTACTGCCTCAGATACTGAACCAAATGTTCATAATCTTGATTCTGAGGTAGTTGTTCTAACAACTCCTAGATCACGCCTAAATGTCTATCATCCTTTGGACAATGTCATTGGAGATGTGAGGTCAGGAGTTCAGACCAAAATCAGTTGTACTCAGCTGACTATGCCTCGGTAATGGAAAAGGGATACCTTCACGATGGTGCATATCGTTGCTTTGTGTCTCAGTTTGAGCCAAAGTATGTTAGTGAAGCCCTAAATAATGAGGCATGGGTGAGTGCCATGCAAGAAGAACTATTTAGTTCAAGAAGTTGGGTGTATGGACTCTGGTGGATAGATCTAAAGGTGTTAAGGTAATTGGCACTAAATGGGTCTTGAAATGCAAGAAAGATGATCAAGGTGTGATCATCAAAACAAGGCTCAACTTGTGGTTCAAGGATTTCGACAAGTCAAGGGCATAGACTACAATGAAGTGTTTGCACCCGTGGCATGAATGGAAGCAATCCGTATCTTCCTCACCTATGCTTCATACATGAAGATAAAGTTTATCAGCTTGATGTGAAGAGTGCATTCCTTCATGGTGAAATCCGAGAGATAGTGTACGTCAGTCAACCCAAGGGATTTGAGGATCCATATCACCGGGACAGGGTTTACAAACTCGACAAGGCTTTATATGGGCTTCATCAAGCTCCCAGAGCCTGGTATGAGAACTCTTGACTCACCTTGTGAAACACGGCTTTCACAGAGGTGTCATTGACTGTACACTGTTCATAAAAGAAAAAAGATGGAGATTTACTACCTGTTCAAATCTATGTTGATGACATAATCTTTGGTTCGAAGAACAAAGATCTATGTAAAGAGTTTGAAGCAGTAATGAAGGCTGAGTTTGAGATGAGTGCCATGGGAGAGATGAAATTCTTTCTCGGGTTACAGGTGGATCAGACACCAAAAGGGATTTTCCTACATCAGACCAAGTATGTAGGAGATATCCTCAGTCGGTTTGACATGGAGAATTCTTCTACAGTTGGGACTTCACTTGCTAAAAACCATGATGTAGCACCCGACGAGAATGGTGATCTGGTCGATGCTACTATGTACCGAGGTATGATTGGATCTCTTATGTACCTCACTGCCTCAAGACCTGATATCATGTATGCGACGTGCTTATGTTCAAGATATCAGAAAAGCCAAAAGTTAACCATCTGATTGGGGTCAAAAGGATCTTTTGTTATATGAAGGGTACTCCACACTTGGGTTGTGGTATCCTCATGACCATGACTTCGAGCTGACAGCGTATAGTGACTCGGATTACGGTGGCTGCAAGATGAACTAAAAGACTACATCAGCGGGATGTCAATTCTTTGGGAGGAGATTAGTGACATGGCAGTGTAAGAAGCAGACCTCGTTGCTTTGTCAACCTGTGAAGCCGAATATGTTGCTGCTGCAAGTTGCTCTTCACAAATCATATGGATTCAACAGCAAATGCAGGACTACGGTTTGAAATTCTCTTCTACTCCTATTTTTGTTGATAACTCTGCTGTGATTTCAGTAACTAAAAATCCGGTCCAACATCCTAAGACCAAACACATCGGTATTTAATATCACTTTATACACGACTATTTTTAAAAGAACTTAATCAATGTGACTAAAATAAATATTGATTTTCAATGCGCTGACCTCTATACAAAGGCTTTTGACAAACCACGTTTTATATATCTATTAGAGGTCAACGGCGTTAAAAAGAAAAGTGATATAATTCCCGATGATGATCATGTGTAGTCCGATGAGTCTTGTCCTTTTTTTATTTTTTATTATATTTATTTATTTGTTTAATCAGTTTAATTATTTTAATGTTATTCGTCGCCTATTAAAATCCTAAAAGCATAAATCAGTTATGGTTTTAGAATTTTAGGGGAGAATAGGTCAATTAGTAACTTTAACAAAAAAACGAGGCAGAAGAGAGGCTGGCTGATAGAAAGTAGATCGTATCTGCGATACCGATTCAATGACTTTGAAAATGATAGTACACAGGTACAAATCACTTGGGACTTTAAAAGATTAATAAATAAGATACGAAGTTCAAAGTATAAGTCTGTGTAGTCTGAGCATATAAAGGAAGATGATAGTAAACTAGCTACTACTAATAACACAAAGAAAGTAGACCTAGAGGTTGTTAGACCACAGATGATGTGTCAGTAGATTTACACAATAGACCTTAGACCTTTTGTGATTTCAAGATCAAACTAAGATGTTCAACAAGCTGTGTGTTAACATCTTATCCCTGGTTACTACAATCAACGAATTCCAATAAGGGGTGACGAGCAGAATTGTTGGACCAAAAGAACCAATGAGCCAAGATCAGAAAACCTCTAAGTCCCACACGGTATCACAACAACTGCTGAAAGCCTCATCAGTAGTTTGACAAGTGCTGAAGACTTCAACAGCTGAAGATCAAGTGCTGAAGACCTTAACAGCTGAAGAACCAAAGTGCTGAAGTACAACAGCTGAAGAACACAAGTGCTGAAGCTGAAAGACCAAAGTACTGAAGTACAACAGCTGAAGAGTTCACAAATACTGAAGATCAACAACTGATGTACAAAGTCTGAAGACAAAGATTGAAGACATCAGCTGATGATATCTACTGAAGTCATCAGCTGATGAAACACCTGAAGGTCAAAGTCTGAAGATCAAGTACTGAAGCCTCAGTATTTGTCACAACTGCTGAAGAGTACTTCTTCAGTAGTTGTGATATCAGTAGTTTTATATTTTTATGTTTCAGTAGTTTTGTAAAACGACTGAAGAGTTGTTCTTCATTCGTTGTAGTTTCAGTAGTTTTATATTTTGTACTTAACATGCTGATATGTTCTCAGTAGTTGTGAACATTTCAGTAGTTGTTAAGAATTAGTTATTTTTGTATTGGATCTGCCAGTTGTCACTTTCCGTGATAACAGCAGTGACTGTTGCACTCTATATAAGGAGTGACAACCTATTGTAACAATGGGGAATGAGTAATTGAATGGAATGAATGATTGATTTGATTAGAAATATTCTACATCTATAAACATTCCTAGAAATCAGAAATACATATTCTCTCCCTATAACCGTATGCGATCTTAATGCTTACAAGTATCGATTGCTTGCTACAATTTGTCTAATTCTTAGTTTGTATTCCGCTGCTTTGTATTCTGATACATCAAACTTGTGATCACTGATCCTGTCAAATGGTATCAGAGCCGGTTAATCATTGATCGATCTAATAATTGATCATTGAAACTGCTATTCAAGATCCAAGTTTGATTGAATTAGCTTTTGTTTTTGCAAGAAACGGTTATAGAGATTGAATTTTCTGTATTTCTGCTCATTCATCCTGAGATCTTTTTCTTGGTTCTCATTGAGTTTGTTGTGGTTTGTCTAAAACTTTTTAAAACTTAACTAAACTGTTTTTGAACTGAAAATGACCACTCCCTCCAATGATCCTCACAATACTGGTTCCTCAACCAAGCCTCCTATGCTGGTTAGGAATGAGTATAACATATGGCAAAGACGTATGCTCCATCACCTGTCTGTTAACAGCGCAGGGTGTTGGACATCAGTGGTACATGGTCCACACAAGCCTATGGTGAATAACCCGGAAACCAATCAAATGGTTTCGAAGAGGAGGAGCAATACTCAGATGAGGATAAGAAGTTGCTTGAGATTGATGCGAAAGCCCATGGAATTCTGGCCATGGCATTGCCCAATGAAATCTATTCTGGCTAATGCATCATGAAACTGCCCATGACCTCTGGATTGCTTTGAAAGAACATTTTGGAGGAACAGATGAGGTCTTGGCAAATAATAGAAAATTCTTGCCCAACAATATGAGACATTCTCTCATAGAAGGGTGAGACACTGACTCAACAATATGAGCGGTTTTTTCTTGTTTGATCTCTGAACTAAAAATGGTCAAACTTGAATACACCAATATTCAGATGAATAACAGATTTCTCAGATCACTGCCTGAGAGATGGGACACATATACTATTGTCCTACGCTCCAGTGCAAGTTTGGACAAACTATCTCTCACCCAACTCCATGGGAAATTGCTCACTTTTGAGAGAGATAGATAGAACAGAAGAGAAAGCTGTCTTCATCTGGAAAGCTCACTCAAGACTTTATACAAGGCAACACTGCCTTGGTGGGTCATGAGTCAGAATATGCTTCATCTGAATGCCAGTATGATGAGCATATTAATTTCTCTTCAAGCACTTCTGATTCTGCATTTGTAAGTGTTGATGGTCAGTTCACTGGGTGTAATAATGACAATCTATGTTTCATTATGGATGATCTCAAGGGGATTGCTGATGATGACTTAGAAGAGATGGATATTTTGAGCCAAATGGCCTTGATAAATATCAGATCTCAGAAGTTCTACAAAAGAACTGGAAGAAAATTCCCAGGACTCTCTGGCAAAACCAAAGTTGGTTTTGACAAGAGCAAGTTAAGGTGTCACAAATGCCAACGGCTTGGACACTTTTCAAGAGAGTGTAGATCAACTGGATCCAACTCTACTGCACCCTTTGTGACTTTTCCTGGCAATAGTCAACAACACAGAGGGCAACATCCTGTCACATCTAGTCATCATCCTCAACAACAATCTCCGGCATATTTTGTTCCTCAGGGTCAAATGCCATATCAGTACCCTTGTTATTACATGCCACAGTCAAATCAAGTTCAAGTTCCTATGACACCACAATCTCATGCATTACCAGAACCTCAGCCTTCCCTATCTCATCAACAACCTCAATCTCAACAACACAGCTTCTTCACCCCAGGAGTTGTTGACTGGAGCAGTTTACCAGATGACTTGTCTGGTCATGATCAACTGTTCTCAGGTGCTGGTCAACATGGTGGTGACAGTCCCTTTGGGAATCTAGCTCTTATGGCTTTGGAGTCTGCTGATACTTCATCTTCCAATGCCTCTACACCTCAGGTATCACAGGTATCCTCTGAGGCAAAAGCCAAATTATGTTCTGAACCATGCATAGCAGCATTTGCTTCCATTAGAGAAGCAAATGTAGCTTTAATTAATAAGAACATTGAGCTAGAACAAATAATTTCCAAAAACAAAGCTGAGTTTGAGTTTGTGCTCAAAGATAAAAATGATGAGGTTTATAAACTGAATTGCCAAATAATTGATGATAAGGCTAGAGAAGATGTACTTCTAGAGAAGTACAAAGATCTCAAAGAAACCCTTGCAGTTACCCAGGTCGAGTGTGATAGATGGGTACAATCATGCAAAGGTTTTGAAATGCTTCTTAGTAAGCAATCTGCTTCAAATGTGAAGTTTGGAATTGGCTACAATCACACTGCTCCACCTACAGATTTTACCCCAAGCAGAGGTAGAATCTGATGGTGAGAGTGATAACCAATCCATCACATCATGTGATCTACCTTCTGATACAGCACAATCAGAAGTAGCAGTCAGCATCAAGTCCTCTTTGAACCTATCAGCTGATGTTGATGGTCCAAATGCTGACATTCACATGATCAATAAGTTGATCAACTCAGGAGTTAATCCTGAAGGTCCTGAAAGGACTGGAGAGCAGGATTTAACACCTGAAGTTCAAACTTCAACTGCTGTCAGCACTGAAGAGAAGAAAACTGGCTGTAGAAAGAGTTTGAAGACTACTAAAGAGGTTGTCAAGAAAGCAACCAATGCTTCCAAAGCATTGAAGAACAAGTCTTATGTGGTTTGTTCAATCATCTTACAGATGATTGTTGGTACAAAAGAGGTTCCAAACTCAAACAAAAAGAAGAAATTAATGAGAAAATGGTAAAAATGAAAACTGAGTTTGAGACCACATTGTATCAGCAACATCAAATCCTGTAACCCTTAAGTCCTTAAAGAAATCCAAAAAGGAAGGAGTTAAACAGGACAGCTGAGGATGCTCAAAATAAGAAGGTGCAACATAGGACCTTATCTAACTCCACTAGTAATGTGTCTGATGAGCTGAAAGCTTTATCACAAAATCAGACACAACTGGTGATGATGGTACAACATCTGTTGGGTAGAGTTAACCAACTAGATTCTCCTATGTTGAAACCACAGAAAAGGAGGTCTAAGCCAAAGGACTCCTCTTCTACACCATCTTCTTCTTCTCAGGCTGTTGTTACAAATAAACATGTTAGTTTACCATCTATTGATGAGACCAGGCCCAAAACCAAAAAGGTTGGGTCTCTAAAACTAACTGATTGTTTATTATTGCAGGGTTCTTCAACATGCCAAAGTAGCATCTGGTATGTAGACAGTGGGGGATCTATGCACATGACTGGGAACATCTCTCTTCTTCATGACTACTCTCAAGGAAAGAAGGGATTTGTCTCTTTTGGCAATGATGCTAGGGGTTACATCATCGGTAAGGGCTTTGTCTCCAATGGAGAAATCAAATTTGATGATGTTAATCATGTGGAAAATCTCAAGTACAACCTCTTGAGTGTCAGTCAAATGTGTGATAAAGGCCATGTTGCCCTTTTCACAAGTCAAAACTGTAGGATTCTGTCATCCAAAGTTTTGCACTTGATTGACAAGGTGTTGGATGATCACACTCTCCTGAAAGCCAACAGGACAGGAAGAGTGTATGCCTTAGATCTCTCTAAGAGATAGATCTCAAAGGCAATCCTTGCCTATTTTCCAAAGCCTCTTTTCAAGAATCTAAACTGTGGCACAGGAGGCTTGGTCATGTCAATCTCAAAAACATGAATCAGCTTAGCCACAATAGTTTAGTCATAGGCTTACCAATAAAGGAGTTCCACTGTGATGAAACATGCACTGCTTGTTTAAAAGGAAAACAGCACAAGGTCTCATTTCCTCCTATTGAAGTGTCCAAGTCCACTGCCTGCTTGCAATTACTGCATATGGATCTATTTGGTCCTGTGAGAGTAATGAGCATGGCAAAGAAAATACTGTCTGGTAATTGTGGATGATTACTCCAGATTTGTATGGACTTTCTTTCTACATTCAAAGGATGAGGCTGCTCAGAAGATTATCCACTTTGTGCTGTACATTGAGAAGCAGTATTCCTTCCAGTCAAGTGTATTAGGAGTGATAATGGAACTGAGTTCAGAAATCATACACTTGATGACTTCTTTCTTTCAAAGGGAATCAAAAGGCAGTTCAGCATTCCAAGGACTCCAGAACAAAATGGAGTAGTGGAGAGAAAGAACAGGACCCTCATTGAAGCTGCAAGGTCCATGCTGGCTGACTCAGGTTTGCCATTGACTTTTTGGCCGAAGCTGTCAACACAGCTTGTTATGTGCAAAATAGAGTTTTAGTAAATCAGAGGTTGATGAAGACTCCATATGAAGTTCTCCATCATTTGGCTCCTCTGATTTCATTTTTCAAAGCATTTGGGTGTCCCTGTTTTATTCTCAACACAAAGGATCAACTCCACAAATTTGATCCTAAGGTGGATGCAGGATACTTTGTTGGTTATTCATCTACTTGCAAGGCATACAGAGTCTTCAACTGCAGAACAAGATGGTTGAAGAAACTCTACATGTTAAGTTTAATGAATCTCCAAAGGACAAGATTCCACAAAGTCCTGTGGAGTTATTTGATTTGGACATACTGCAATATGTTCCTTATCAAACTCCTGCTATTGCTCCTGTCAACAGTTCACCACCTGGTGGTACTGCTGATGATGATGATGATTGCAGTACTCACCTCTTCAGGTTTAGTGATCAGCTGCCTGACTCAACTTCCTTTGAATTACCATCCACAACAAATGTTCCTGTAGCGCCAGTCGCACCATCCACAACAAATGCTGATGAGATTTCTTCGAATTCAACTTCCTTTGAATTACCATCCACTGATTGGTTTCAAGGAAATGATTCACCATCACCATCTGTTGCTGCTGAACCGGCTACAAACACTTGCACAGATCTCATTGTGTATCAAGATCTGAAGAATCACCCTATGTCTCAAATCATTGGTGATATCACTGCTGGAGTATCAACAAGAAGTCAATTGTCAAATTTCTGCTTCTATGCTCTCTTCATCATCAGTCATCAAGAGCCAAAGAATTATCACATTGCTTTAAAGGACAATGGATGGGTTGATGCCATGCAGCTTGAGCTTCTTCAGTTCAAGAAACAGCAAGTGTGGGAACTGGTTCCTCTACCTCCAGGTAAGTGTGCAATAGGCACTAAATGGGTGTTTAGGAACAAAACTGATGAAAATGGGCTTATTGTTAAGAACAAGGCAGACTGTTGTTCAGGGGTTTGCACAAGAAGAAGGTATTGATTATGATGAAACCTTTGCCCCTGTAGCCAGACTGGAAGCAATTCGATTGTTTTTAGCTTATGCTGCTTATCAAAACCTTAAAGTCTTTCAAATGGATGTCAAAAGTGCATTTTTGTATGGAAAGTTAAAGAAGAGGTTTATGTATGTCAACCTCCAGGCTTTGAGGACAATAAACATCCTAATTGGGTGTATAAGCTTGATAAAGCTCTTTATGGGTTAAAACAAGCTCCCAGAGCCTGGTTGAGACATTATCAAACTTTCTTCTGGAAAACAATTTCACTAGAGGCTCCATAGACAAGACTTTATTCATTAAGAAGCTGGGCAGCATAATCTACTTGTTCAAATTTATGTAGATGATATCATTTTTGCATCCTCTGATCCAAAGTTGTGTGATGCCTTTACAAAGTTGATGCAACAGAAGTTTGAAATGAGTGCCATGGGAGAATTACAGTTCTTTCTGGGGTTGCAAATCAAACAAAAGGCTGATGGAATTTTTATTCATCAGTCCAAATATACAAAAGATCTTTTGCAAAAGTTTGATTTACAAAACTGTAAGCCCTGTTCTACTCCCATGAGCAGCACCACACAACTGGACTCAGATCAGAAAGGTAAAGTGGTTGATGAAACACTTTACAGATGTATGATTGGGTCCTTGATGTATTAACAGCTTCTAGACCAGATATTATGTTTGCTACATGTGTTTGTGCTAGATTTCAGGCTGCACCTAAAGAGTCTCATCTGATTGCAGTCAAGAGGATCTTTAGATATCTGCAAGGCACTCCATCTCTAGGTTTATGGTATTCTACCGGACATTCTGGTAAATTAGTTGCTTTTTCTGACAGTGACTATGCAGGGTGTAAGTTGACCAGGAAATCAACTTCTGGTGGATGTCAATTCCTAGGCAACTGCTTGATTTCTTGGCAGAGCAAGAAACAGACCTCAGTTGCTACATCCACTGCTGAAGCAGAGTACATTGCTGCTGCAAGCTGT
The DNA here is from genome assembly GCA_025506515.1 of Flaveria trinervia. Classification (NCBI taxonomy): domain Eukaryota; kingdom Viridiplantae; phylum Streptophyta; class Magnoliopsida; order Asterales; family Asteraceae; genus Flaveria; species Flaveria trinervia. Next base: position 68,651,903 of record CM046447.1, on the reverse strand, counting down.
ACATCTCAGGTACTCTGGCTTCAAAACCAACTTTTGGATTATGGCATTACAGAGACTAAGACTCCATTGTTAATGGATAGTGCTTCAGCTCTTTGCATTGTCAAAAATCCAGTCCAGCACTCTAGGACCAAACATATAGAGATCAGACATCATTTTATAAGGGATTGTTTTGAAAAAGGTCTGATTGATCCTAAGTTTGTGCCTAGTGCTGATGAGCTTGCAGACATTTTTACTAAGCCTTTGGATAGTTCAACTTTCCAAAACCTGGTGTTAAGGCTTGGTATGCTGCAGCTAGAATAAGTGACCACTACTGATGATCTCAGTAATTCATACTGATGATCATGAGTACCTATGTCACATATAAGTACTGATGAGCTCTTTTAACCTCAGTAGTTTTATAACTACTGAAGGCTAAATGTCTCACAAGTACTGAAGTACTTCATCTGTTCTAAACTACTGATGTAGTTACAACTACTGATGCAGTCATAACTACTGCAATCAGTAAACAGATAAGTACTGATGTCCTATGAAACAACTGAAATCAGCCAAAAAGACTGATGAATGTGTTGAGGACAGTTTGAAACAGCTGAAAAGCTAAGAATTGACGAAAATAGCTGAAGAAATTTCTCTTCAGTCGTTTGTACAACTGCTGTTTCATTCTAAACACCGAAGCAAAACCACGTCTTCAGTAGTTTTATAACTACTGATGACTAATACCAAGTCTTCAGTTGTTTACAACAGCTGATGACAAAACCACTGTCTTCAGTAGTTTCATAACTACTGATGACAAACACCAAGTCCTCAGTTGTTTCAATCATCTGAAGTCAAAACCACGGTCTTCAGTAGTTTTCTAAACTACTGATGCCTAACACCACGACTTCAGCTGCTTCAACGTCTGAAAGGATAATACCATGTCAACGGTCGTTTAAAACTACTGATGACTAACACCACATCCTTCAGTCGTCTCCTTACCCGTACCCTATAAATACCCTAACCTGAGCTCTCCATGCTTCATCTTCTTCAAACCTAACGTTCCTCTCCAAAACTCCCTCTTCTCCATGGCGTCTATGCAAATCAAACCGCGACACAACTGTGTTGCCTACCTCACAAAATCGCCGATCTGGACTAAGTTCGATACTGCTATCGATCTTATGGTTCAGTCCCAATACAACAAGGCATTCCTTCTGAACCCCGTCTTACATGCCGAATCCTTGAACCAATTTTGGATGAACGTTACTGTTTACTGAGGAGAGCCACACACCATCCCTCCGGTCAGTCGTCAACAACAAAGAAGTAGTCATTACTCCTGCAACAATCCGTAAAATTCTTCAACTGAGTGATGCTACTTCTCCTGCTGGATATCCGAAGGGCACCATCGATCTATCATTTGCTCAGCATGGATATCAAGGTGATCTCAGTGCCACCACCATCATGAAGAAACACTTTAATGACGTTGAGCGCCTGATTTTTCACATGGTCAATGTATGTTTGGCCCCTAAGACGTCGTCTTGGGATCAAATGTCCACCAAATGCCAGCAGGTAATGTATTCTATCCTTGAGCAACAACCACTAAACTTTTCAGAATTAATATTTTCAGAGCTCAAAGATATGGCTCAAAAACTAACTGCCAACCGTTGGATACTTTATCCACGGTTCATAATGGCCATTATTATAGACCAGCTTAATGCTGAGGGACTTGTTGGCTTGGGAGTCCCTGCTACGGCTGTTCTGCCAGAAGTATACTCCCGGCACAACTCTGACCGGACACTCAAACTGGCTGCCAAGCTGTGAAAACCCACGCAGCTGGAACCCACAGCCACCACTCCAAATCCAATGTCCCCACCAAACCCACCAACAAGAACCCAAAATGGCTACTCAGGGAATTGAGTCTCCTGAGGATGCCCCTGCAACACGAACGCAGGATATATCCACTAGTCCAAACCCCTAGTGGATACAATGACTCCTCCAGCCACAGCCGTTCAGGCTTCCTCTCCACAGGAGCCTGCAGCAACCCAAGGGGCACCTACTTATCTGGGATCTTACTCACTTGAGGAGATTGCCATTGAAGAGCACCATCCACCCCAGGTGCACACTGCTTCTAACCCCTTACCCCCCAACAACCGCCCCTCACAGCCCAACTTTAATAGTTGCACACGTGCTGACTCAATTGCACTCCTCACCCCCTCCCCAGAAACCACTTACTACTGGGAATACCTCTACTATTGAGGGGGAGGAACACAGTGCACCTGAGAACCCACAGCACAGGGGTTTCCCAATTCTATCTCCTAGTGTAGACAAGGAGCTTAGAATATCTAGTGAGGCTGCCACCTCCTCTGACTCAGCACATGACCAGAGTGAGGCTGGTAACATTGCTAAGACCTCCCTAGAGGCAACAGCTGATGATGGACATTGTCCTGAGGCTGGAAGTCCCCAGTACCAAGCACAAGGGGCACATGCACCAACTGGTCTACACCCAGTGCATGTAAATCCTGCTCTAAGCAGGAGGTCAGGTGATTCAGTATCAACTGATGATGACCTGAGCTTCTTCTATGATGTAGTTGCTCAAAACACCATTCTAGAGGATGAGGTTAGCAGACTCAAAGAGCTGCTGGCCAAGATGTCTCAGGATGCAAGTCCATCTGCCACCATCATACACCCACAGATGGCACCTTCCTTGAAGGTTTCCCAAACACAGAGCCACCCCAAAATCAACCACCTGCCTCTGCTTCAGGCCCTACTTCTCAGGAACAGAACCCTCCTGAGCACATAGTGCTGTACTCCAAAATTCCCTTCCTCTCATCACCCCAATAATCACTGATATAGTGATCAAAGCCCTTGATGAGAGGCTTTCCTCCACATTACAGCCCTTGGTTGATGCTGCTGTCCAAAAGACTCTTTCTGCGGTACCAACCCCTTCCTCCAATGCAACCAAAAAGGGGAGAGTACTGCAGTGAAAGAAAGGAAGAGGAAAAGATCCGAGGAAAAGGAAGAGAAGCAAGTCCAAGAGGAGGAAAAAGAAAGCAACCTCTGCTCACGTACAAGCAAAAGAAAGTGCTGATGATCACACTGCTGAAGACAAATCCTTGGAGGAGCTGTCAAAGAAGCTGACACCACACACAGCCGCTCCATGGATAAAATAATTGAACAACTCTTCAGGCAGGGTTTTGACACAGCCACACTGGATAGTGAGATCAGAAGGTTAGAAGTACAAGAGATACAAACCCGATGGGCAGGGTATGATGCTCTTGAGAAAGAGAGGTTGGAAATAATGATCCGCTTTATTGCAAAATACTTGGGAATCATTAATGGAGATCCGCGCATGGACCAGGGACAGCATTTTGGCTATAGCCACCAGAATCTGTCTGTCTGAGCAATTCAACAAAGGGATTATTGTGGAAGCCCTTGATGAGGCTGGGGCTGGTAAAAGGTTAGAGATGGCTAAACTCACAAAGGCGAAGCTAACTACAAGGATGCTAGATCAACCTTCCCTTCCACTCACTCAAACAGATCCTATCCCTCAAATCTCCCAACCAACCTCTAAGCCAAAATCCAAACATCCTCATTCTTCAAAACCAATTCCTTCACCAACCCAACCATCATCCAGTGATGTACCCCGAAGGAGGAGAAGGGTGCTGAGGATGGAAGAAGAAGAAGAAGAAGAGGATGAAGATGATAGTCTGCCACTCTCTGCTGTTCTGAAGCTACCAAAACCCCGAAGTCAACCCATGATCACACCTGACTCTCAAAGGGAAATGGTCAGAGTCAAGATAGAAGAAGAAGAACAGCAGAAACAGCACGATGAGCAACTGTTGAAGATGGTTGACAAGGAATTTCCTCAGTCATCATCTATTCAAGCCATGAAAGGGCATGCTCAAAGGCTGTACACTCTCAGGCACACCTTTCAGTATCAGAAGGAGAGAGTGAGAGTATGGCCAGACCCCAGGGTGAGTTCTAGAATCCATAAAAGAACTATCCCACACAGATACAACGGCCAGGTACGAAAAACATAGAATCTACCATCATGTTGGCCGTTGTAGTCTCACCTTGGGAAATCATTGATGAATTCAAGAAAGCTCACCAAGCAAAGAAGACCCCTCAAGCCTTACTAGAAAACAAGATGATTAAGAAGGGGTTGTTATATAAAAAGCTTGAAGACATCCAAAAGAATGAGCTCCAGTTACTTCTTGAAGGCAACCATCCTGATGAATTTGTATATAGGGAGGTAACTACGGTGGAGCTGAAAAATGGCAGGACCATGAAGTACTTATCAGAGTACTATGGTCCAGAGTTCTTCTTCGAAGGAGGAGCAGAAGAACTCTCTCAGGAGGAACAAGTTGTTCTCCTTGAGGCCTATGTTCGTGAGTCATACAGACTCATTATGGGGAAGTAAATCTCATGAATGGGATAACAACTCTGTGTCCAGTTCCCCAAAACAGAGTTCCCATTCATACTCTGCCAAACAAATATTTGAGATTTCTTCCCAGGCCGGAGCTTACATGGGTCATCTTCTCTACTGATCAAGAAGGAAAAAGACCACACATTTGCCATCAATAAGTGGGAGATTAAATAAGTTAGAGGTTTTGGCTGCATTGGTTCAGGGGGAGTTTGTTGGACCAAAAGAACCAATGAGCCAAGATCAGAAAACCTCTAAGTCCCACACGGTATCACAACAACTGCTGAAAGCCTCATCAGTAGTTTGACAAGTGCTGAAGACTTCAACAGCTGAAGATCAAGTGCTGAAGACCTTAACAGCTGAAGAACCAAAGTGCTGAAGTACAACAGCTGAAGAACACAAGTGCTGAAGCTGAAAGACCAAAGTACTGAAGTACAACAGCTGAAGAGTTCACAAGTACTGAAGATCAACAACTGATGTACAAAGTCTGAAGACAAAGATGAAGACATCAGCTGATGATATCTACTGAAGTCATCAGCTGATGAAACACCTGAAGGTCAAAGTCTGAAGATCAAGTACTGAAGCCTCAATTTTGTCACAACTGCTGAAGAGTACTTCTTCAGTAGTTGTGATATCAGTAGTTTTATATTTTTATGTTTCAGTAGTTTTGTAAAACGACTGAAGAGTTTGTTCTTCAGTCGTTGTAGTTTCAGTAGTTTTATATTTTGTACTTAACATGTTGATATGTTCTCAGTAGTTGTGAACATTTCAGTAGTTTGTTAAGAATTAGTTATTTTTGTATTGGATCTGCCAGTTGTCACTTTCCGTGATAACAGCAGTGACTGTTGCACTCTATATAAGGAGTGACAACCTATTGTAACATGGGGAATGAGTAATTGAATGGAATGAATGATTGATTTGATTAGAAATATTCTACATCTATAAACATTCAGAAATCAGAAATACATATTCTCTCCCTATAACCGTATGCGATCTTAATGCTTACAAGTATCGATTGCTTGCTACAATTTGTCTAATTCTTGTTTGTATTCCGCTGCTTTGTATTCTGATACATCAAACTTGTGATCACTGATCCTGTCAAATAAACGCGACAAATGTGTGCGTAGACCAAAATGTGAGCAAAAGCAATCAAACTAATAACTTATGTTGTTGGTGAGAACTATGCAAAAAGATTAAAAAAATGCTCAAACAAGAAGATAGGTTATGTGCCTCTCTGTTGTCGGTGGCACTGACCTGAGGATAAGCATAACCTATATATTCTAGACTTCATTGTTGTTTACCGCCTCTCTGTTGTGCGGTGGCACTGACCTGAGGCTTGGCTTCTCTCTGAAAGTTCTAAGAATAGTTTCTCCTTGAAAATTACCCTGAGACTGCTCAAAATCTCCTGGGGAAAGTTGATTACCATATAAGCGTGGGATCCACAAATGCTTGTTGAAATAATAAAACCCTAAACTATCACCAATCTATGTCAAAAGTCTATGTATGGATTTAAGAGGACCAGTATACTGACTATCATCGTGGCTACAATTCTTGAAAGTCCAAATCAAGGTGGGATCTATTAGTACTAGTATGATTTCCTAAACTTGCTAACGACTCAAGATGAAAAACAAGAATTGAGCATCAAAAGGTGTTGATAACATGTCCCAAATGATTTGACTTGCCTGTATGATTCCAATTTGAATTGGTCCAGTTATGGTCAAAAGTAATTGAAGCTGCCTATTCCAGAACCGAATCCATTAGATTTCTATCTTAGGATTTACACATCACACAAAAAGTCAAAAACAAGTTTAGTTTTGTATTTCAGTTTAAGTCTTCTATTTTATTTCAATTTAGTCAATTCAGTTTGTTTAATATCAAACTATGTCATGGAATTCAGTAAGGGAGTTAATCACCTAAAAGGGTCACGTCTGAGGTGGCCACACGTACTTTTCAACGGTAAAATCAGTTATGTCTGAGGTGACAAATTGGTTAAAAGGAACACGTCTAAGATGGTCAAAAGTTTTTCAAGTTAAAATGATCATGTCTAAGATGATCAAATGTTCATAATGTTAAATCAAAAGTTTAAAAGGGGTTTAAGTGAAAAATGGTCATAAAGTCAAAATCATGAGTATGATCCAATCGCACGAATGGACCATGAGTATGGACCAACCGTGCGAATGAACCATACTCATGCACTAAACAACCAAATGGCACATGAGTATGGACCATTCACCCGAATGGCTTATCAGAATGAACCATTCGACCGAATGAAATTGTGCGAATGAGTCGGTCGCCCGACTGAAGTCCAGTCGGCCGACTGAATGTAATCGACTGAGCCAATCGCACGACTGAGGTCCATTCACCCGAATGAACCGAGCGAATGGGTCCAGTCAGCCGATTGAACTCAGATTCAGTATAAATAGGGACACAGTCGATCGCATTCAACTCATCACCCCCTAATCGCCCTCATATCGCACAGACTACCGTTACGTTGCCCAAAATTCCTTAGACCAAAAATTCTGATTTCTGTTGATCTTCTGACATTTGTGAGTGATTATACAGGTACAATAGGTTGGAAACTCACTCAAATCGGATGAAATGGTGCCCTAATTTTAAGAATCTTGACCCACACAAGAACCGAACCACTTACTAGACAAATAACCTAACTTAACCAAGTAAAATATTAAAATTAATGTTATTACGTTATTAGTTAAGTGATTGCGAGTCTAAAGAACCATTACATGACATCTAATTCCAAGAATTGATTAAGATTCGAATCTCAGTCGACCGAATAGTGGGTCATGCGACTGGAAGCCAGGATGAACTCCAATCGCACGATTGAGCTTGTCGAATGGCTCAATCAACCGAATGGACCATACGAATGAGCTCAGTAGGCCAACTGAACCAACCACAGGATCAGTTGACCGATTGAACTCAGTCGCCTCCTCAGTCACCCGACTGAATCCAGTCGCATACCAAGTCAACCGACTGAACACAGTCGCATGGTTCAATCGCATGAATGAACCAGAATGAATTCAACCAAGTTAATTAGAACTGATTTGTGTCATGTTATTATCTAATGTTTATGTGTCTTGTGTTACAGATTGATGGCTGATAGATGGTCTATCAACCCCAAGCATAACATCTGTGCTCATTTAGACTCCACAACTCAGAATGGTGCCAAGTTTGTAGGTATTATCGCTTTCCTTAGGCGATCCAGGATCCACCGGGCTATTTCTACACCATGCACCCCTTACAGGTCTATACAACAGGCCTTCTGGGAGGGTGCATCAGTTGATCAGTCACGTGAGCCGTACAGCATACGGAGTTCTATCTTTGGTATGGATATAGAGATCACGGCTGAGGACATCCAGCAAGAACTTGGGTTGGGATATGATACAGACCACCCCACCAGACCTCACCCACTAACGATGAGAGGGTGCTTCATGAGGATGAAGTACGCTGGGGATATAAACGTAGGTGTGCTCAATAAAAGCAACATGTGTCCCCAGTACAAGTACTTGGCACACGTCTTCCTCAAGTGCCTAGCATCGCGAAGGGGTGGGTTCGATGACCTGTTAGACCAGATTCAGAACGCCTATATGGCACTGGTTCTGAACCACCCCTTCAGTTTTTCTAGCATGATCTTCTCTTACCTCATAGAGAACTTGGAGGCGAAGGGCAAAGAGGGTTTCTGCATGTACCCTAGGTTCTTATAGATGATCTTTGACGAGAAGCTGCCCTCGCTGCCAAAGGAGAGCCACGATGTTGTGGCATTAGAGATTATGGATGATACGATGCTTGGTCGTATGAATGTTTACCGGGGAAAACAAGTCAAGCCCCCGATAAAGAGACTTATAGGCCATCTGGCCAAGGTGGACAACGTGGCACCAGGGAGGTGTAAATGACGTCACGTTGACAGTGATTCGGATATTGAGCCATTAGAGCTCCCGGAGGATGACTCCGATGACAACGACAGCGGTGATGGTGGAGATGCAGGGCCCACTCAACCGAGGGACTCCACTACTGATATAGCATCTCCATCATCCACCCATGGTGGAGCAGAGGTTGCATGGTTCCATCAGGACTTTCGTCCTGATGAGGAGGAGGATACTGATGAGGAGCCCCTAACCCGCATTGTGGGGAGCCGGGTGGTTGCCATCGACCGAGGTATTCGGGAGGTTAGTGAACGCCCTGGCGAATCTGGGGAGGCTGACACTGATCCTGCTTATGCTCCTGATCAGTCCAGCAGTGTTCCAGGGGGAGCATCCACCTTGAGGGGATCAAGGAAGAAAAGGATGGCTCAGCCCCACGGGTTAAAGAAAAAGAAGTGGAGGATGATCTTCATAACCACCACTACTACCACCTCTTCCACCACTCCATCCACTACTACCATCCCATCCACCACATCACCTACTTCATCAATACCACCCCCAATCTTCACCATCCCATTACCACCTTCATCTATACCACCCCCAATCTTCACCACTGCCACCACCACCACTAGCCATCATGCAGGACCGTCATCATACCCCTCCTATCCATCTGGGTCCTCCCTACCTCCTAGTGGGGTAGAGGAACAGCTCTCGGCACTTAACCATATGGTGCTGAAGCTGTTGGCTGCCGATGACGAGAAGACTGGTTAGATTCGTCAGCTAGTAGACCTTACTGCTGCCCAATCTCTGCAGATATCTCAGCAAGCATAGTTGATAGAGCAGCAAGCATAGCAGATGGCTGCACAAAGCATAGAGATGTCCCAATTCCAGGCACAGCATGCCTAATCAGCCAAAAGGATAGAGGAGTTAGAGACTACCAACAAGACCATCATGCTGAGGCTCAAAGGATCTAAAGAGGAGCCATTAAAGATCAAAGAGGGAGATGGAGATGATGGTGATAATGATGACAGTGATGATGATGCTGATGATGATGATGATGATGGTGATGACCAAGGAGATGATACTGATGCTGGTGATGATGCTGATGATGATGCGGGTGATGATGATGTCGATGATGATGAAGATGACACATCTGTTGCGGGTGCTACATCTACAAGTGAAAGGAGGACGAAGAAAGCATAAGATCAAGGTGCCTCCACATCTGCCCCGTTAGCAGAGGAGCATATGATCCAAGACAAGAATCCAAATTTTCAGAGGGATGAACATGATGTTGCTCCCCTCCAACAGATCAAGACTCAGCTCATGATGATTCTTGATCTGCAGGGAATAGTCAGGAGATCAGTGATGTACACTCTTAAAGAAGGAAAGATTATTCACAATCTCACTGACGAGCAAATTGCTGAAATGTTAAAGCTAAATCCTGATGAGATTGTCAAGGATGCTCCAACAGTCCAAGTTGAAAGTGACGATGAGCTCAACGACGTTAATGAGATTGAGATAGAAGATGTCACAGACCAACACTATCCAGAGTACACTGACATTAAAGGTAATGTCGTTCCCAATCTGGGAGACAACCTTGTTAGTGAAACTTTTGAGACTCTGGATTGAATGGAAGCATAGTCAAACAAGAAAAAAGACACAGCCCAAGCCTTTAAGTTGAGGTTAATATCAGAAAGGCTGAGTGGGCTACTTGCTTTGAAGAAAATAAGAGCCCAACGCGGTGCTTCAACGTCAACTGCCTACACCAAGTTGTATAAAGTGAAGAAACATCAAAAGGTGTCGGGCAGAATAATAGAATAGGCGTATTTTGAAGATCTCAATGTTTATGCAGTTAAACTTGAGAAAGGGATTGAGTATTTCAGGTTCCCACATAACCTGAAAACTCTTCTTGGATTTAAGCTGAACCAGTTAGCAAAGCTAAAATTGCTATACGCTGACCCAAGGAAAATGTTAGGCTGGTTTGAGACTGCTCTTAAAAGAGATTACCCCACCAGATGGGTCAACTTCAAACCTCAACAACCAATGAGGTATCTCAGACGCTTTGAGGTTGATCCCATTACTGGAAAACCAAAAATAGTGCTGAAGTGGAGTCCACCGCGAACAATGTCAAAGATCCCTCTACGGGAGATACCATAGGACTTCACTCCACACTTCAAATGGTGGTACTATGATTGGAGGACAGGAGAGGCAGTCATAGTCTTGAACAAGAATGGTGTAATAGAAACCATAAGGGTGTTTGACCCAATGTGGCTCACAAACTTGCCTGCAGATGATGTATACACATTATACAAGTGGCCACTGTTCTATGACTCTCAAGATATTGTACAAGCTCTATAATTCCAGAACGTGATACGACTCTGCTTTGCTTTTGAGATACACACAGGCGACACAAGAGAAGAGAAGTACAAGAAGTATGAAGAGGTTATGAAGATGGTAAGACATTAGATGGAACTAGGTCCAAGGGGGAGTTTGTAGGTACAAGTGTCCCTAGTTTCTGAACTTAATGTAATATGTCTTTAATGTCTTAAATTTATGTTATAGTTGGGTACTTAATGAAATGTAAATGTTTGGTTGTGATTATAATGTTTAATATTTCATTAATGAGTTGTTTAACGCATATTGAATTGATTATATAGGTTTGTGGTTGTTTGAACTAGTATAAATAATGTAATAATATTGAATACATTCAAACTTAGTAAGATGAAGTTCTCATGCATTCGAATGGACCATGCGCCCCAACAGTGGTCATGCGTCCGAATAGACCATGCGTCCGAATAGACCATGCGCCCCAACAGTTTTCATGCGTCCCAATGGCCATGCGACTAAGTGTCCATGCACCTAAATGGTCCATACGCCTGAACAACTTCTTGCGAATGACTCAGTCGCACGACTGAACACTCAGTCGTGCGAATGGATCAACCGCATGGCTCAATCACATCGCTAATGGTTCAGTCGCCCGAATGAGCAACCCTAACCTATAAATACCACCTAATTCATGGAAAAACGTAAGCATTGAACACACTTCGACTCCAAACATACCCTAGCCGTCTAGAGACCTCTAAGATCATACTCCAAGTTCATAGATCGCAGTAGATCGATTCCTAATCAATTCTTAATGTTAGATTCAATACATAATTGTTTCTACGTGTGTTCTCACTGATTGGATCGCCAATCAAATAGGATTCTGCACTATTTGATTCGGTATACACATTAATCAGTTAGTATTTCGTTCGAGTACATGATCCCTAACAATCTGCCTCTGTATGATCTCTTTGACATGAAAATACATTTTGAGAGTCTGAGTGATCCTGATCATCTCATGAAGAAAGGAATGGTCATCATCATAATGAGGACTGTTGATATCTGAAGTCTTCAAAGAGTTTTGGTAGCAGTAGCCTAGGGGGAGTTTGTAAGGAATACATGTTAAGGCTGATGCAACTCTAAACACTTCAAGTCTCCTACATGTTTTACAAGTGTATTGAAGAAAATTGCTTTGAAAGTTTCACACATGCAACAGAAATATTTTAAGTGTGAAATCTTCTGAAGCCAAAGATGAAGTCTTCTGAAGCTCAACTCTTGAATACAGATTTCTTCCAAAGACTTTTAGTGAACATGCTTTAATAGATGTACTTTACATAAAGCTGGACCCCTTTCCCCTGTAACTCTGTAAAGTCACCAACTTGCATGAGTCAGTGAAAAGGTTCATGCTTTTAGTAACTGTACATTGAGGTCTTGAGTCTGTAACTTTCTACTTCATGTACTTTATCCTTTTTATAATATATTAGGATGTGAGCTATGGCATGTCATAATCACAAGTCAAAAGACAATCTGCCTTTTGACTCTACAATTGATTTTGTGTTGTGTCTAGTCAATTGTATCCAGCTGGCCTTCAAAGTATGGTCGGCTGTAGGATGTAGTATATGTATCTCAAGTACTTGTAACTTTTCCTTTATGTTTTGTAACACTTGTAAAAGAACTTAAAAAGGCAATATACTGCAAACATGAAAACCATCTCCTTGTGTATTTTGCTATCTTGTTCTGTCTCTTATTTACTTGTGTTCTTTGTATTATCTCTTGTGATTAATCCAGTCTCACTATTTGATTAGTTTAGTTAATCTTCTCTTTGTGTTGTTGTGTTGTAATTGACCACCCTTCACCGATCCTGCATTAACTCTTATTTATATATTGCATAAACTTATTGTTATCTATCATTGTGTTTTACGAGTAGAAGTACACAATGATTTTATTTCATCAATCTATTTTTCAAAACTTATAGATTACACAATTACAATAAAAAAACACAATGACACATTGTGTTTTTTGTCATTGTTTTTAGTGTATTAGATTAATTAGTTAATGTATTATTGTGCTCTACATATTAGAGATACACATCAATGTTATTTCATAATTATACTTTTTTTAAATAATAGTTTTTAAAAAATATAATAACTAACAAAAAGACACAATGAACAACACTAAAAACACAATGACGAGATATTAGCTTAAAACAGAAAAAAAAAAGATTAAAATTTTATATAAAAATATTGTACTTGTTTTAAAAATAAAAAATCTCATATTTATGGTGTAATATTTATAAAACATTATTGTCATACATAAAATTTATGAATGTATAAAGAATAAGCAACTTGCAAAAAGTTAACAAAAGTGGTTATTTGTAAAATTCTATTTCTAACAAATTTTGCCTACAAATTGATATGAACCATTGATTAAAAAGATGGATAGTTGAGATTATTTCATACACTTCATAGTTTTAGATTTCTTGTATTTGAACTTTTCCTCTTAATATGATGTCCAACCTTGCTTGTTGTTTCTATTCTTCCAACGATTCTTGATATCACATCAATCCAACCCAAACTTTTTTTGCATAAGATAGAACTTCCCTTTTTGAAATCGGGATCTTTGATAGGCTTTGGCTGGACTAAAGGTGTTGAACTTTTTGATTTTGATTAAAATTTCTTTTTGTGACTTCATTGTTGTGGTCGATCTAATGCCTTCTCTAGTTGGTCATTTAGGCTTTACAAATACGGTTGGACCAGCTTCATTGTCATTGTCGAGATTGATGTAGTGACATTAAGCTTCCAAATATGTGTCGTAATGACCAAGTTCATTTGTTTATTATCATCTATCTCTTGTGACTCACTGCCCATCGGAGTAATTTTAGCCCACCCTGGGTGATGACGAACAATAATCCATGCAACTATATCTAGTAAGTCTTTTCGCTTGACACCCTCCTTGTAGTCCATAGTTTCTTTTAGTAGCAAATTTTTGTCACAAATGCCATTGATTCGGCCTCATGTTAGGCTCGTTGTACATAAATCTTGTTCCACTCCTTCATAGTATGATAAGATCTCTCCATTTTGAGTATATTTGAACAAGATCTCATTCGTCAATTTTCGTTTGTGATTGAAAATAATTGGTAAAACAAATATAGTAGATACCTTAAAAGATAAATATCAAATCTTTTTTTTCAAAAGTCGTCCTGATGTTATTCATTACAGAAAATTAAGTTTTTTTGAACCTTAAGTCTTCTTTTAGCTTGCATCAGTTTCTTATGACAGTGTTAATGTATCCTTACTTGAATTAGAGTCATTCTGATTTGATTGGCGATAATATTAAAAAATATTGAGGAATTGTTGAATTGAATCGGTTTCTTTTGACAATGTTAATATTTCCTCAATTGAACTAGAGTCATTCTGATTCGATTGATGGTAATATTGAAAAATATTATTGTAGTAGGATTGATGGTTGTATTGAGATGTCGATTGAAATTATGTGTAGAGTTTAGAGAGAAGAAATTGAAATTATGTGTAGAGTTTAGAGAGAAGAAATAAAGTATAGGAAATAAAATAAAAGAACCAAGTGATTTCAAAGTTAGAAAATTAGTTTTTAAGTAACCAGTGAAATAGAGGGGGTAGTCCCCGCCCACGACTTTTTCGCCAAATCAAGAACTTTGTTCCTCGGGTCCCACTCCATGCCACCAAACATGAGAAACGTAAATGATAACATTATTTGAATTTTGTATAAAGGTTATGTAAGTAGCATAACGAAAGAAAATATAGTTTATTTACAAAATTTTCTAACTTTAACATTTCTCAAAGGTTTATGTAGTAAGACTTAATTTCACTTTTGATCTCTAAGTATGAAAAATTACAAACATTAATTAAAGGTACGCCCTGAACGTAATAAAAATGGAAACTACAATGGATGTGACATTAACTTTCTATTAAATACGTGTAATCAGACTAAATTAGCCCTAACAACTAAAAAAATACAAAGCTAAAATAGATAACTTTGCATGCAAAAAAATTTACTACCTCACACCTTTAACTTTTCAATCTTTATCTCTCTCAAGTCTGTAAAACCCTTCTTCCTTCTTACCCTAAACCAACCACCACCACATCACCACCACAATACACCTCCACTTTTTATCTCCAGTACCCCAAACCACCACTGTCACTATTTCCATTTGTCACTTCCAATACCGCAATCCCCCACCGCTTCTCATCGCTTCCAACATCGCAACCGACTACCAATTCTTCTGATTCAGTTATGGTTGTGAAACCATAGGAACAAAGAGGTGCCGAGCTGAGACATAAGACAAAACAGATGTATCCATAGCAACACGGCCAGCATTCCTACTTACATTAGCATCTTAGTGTGAGAAAGTTGTCATTTTAGTCATTTTTATTTCACTTTAGCATTTTATTTATTTGTAGTTTTTTTATATAATACTAAAATTACCTTTGAAGTATTATGTACAAGTAGTTCAAACATACTAAGAGTTCATTGACGAGTATAATTATTTTATTAATGTTAACAACAGTTTATATAAATTATTATATGTAGAATTTATAACTATGCTTTAAATGTAAGAAACATTAAAAAATATTCCAAACATTATGAAATTTCTTTTTGTGACCTATACATTTTAAAAAATATATTCATCTATCTCAAACATCAATTATCTTTTTATAATCACATCTCTTAATTTTTTTATCGAATCATATTTCTTCAAATCTATAGTTTAGAAAAATTGAAAATCAGGCATATACAATTTTAAAAAGCCCATGGGTACAATGGATAAATTCTTGAAACCAAACAATATAAATTTCAACACACCCGTTGCAACATGCGTGTTTACACACTAGTTAAATCAAAGAAATATTATACAAAACCATCGGTTTAGTTGTATAACACAAGCTAAAAACTTATGTGTAGTAAAGTGTCCATAGATTATATCTAAATACTACTACTTTCAGCTTTATCTTTATTTAAATAAAACCCCTCCATATACACTCAAATAAATGAACTATAATAATCTAATTTATGTAGAGACATGTTCCTTGCTAATTCAATAGAAAATTACTTTTGATTTATCATTTTTGGCATTTCTCGATAGCAGATTGTGCATATAAACTTGTGTAACAAAGTAGTTCAACGTTTTAAGATAGGAAGCATTTTTTCAATATTGACACCTCTCTTGTCGTTTTGGACTAAGGCAAGCGTACAAGACTAGTAATATAGGAACCACTTATTTTATGAACTAGAAGGGTGTCCGCGAAATGCGGCAGGACAACATTTTCTATACGACATGTGTTTTTATTTTTTGTTATTCTTATAGTAATTTTACAAAAGTTATTACATTTTTTCTAAGTTCAAATTTATAACACCAAATAAATAGATTTTGCATGACGACTTGTATATTGACGCATTAACTTAGTGTATCTTACAAAATACAGAGTGATTCAGCAAAAAACATTACATCAAAACGTTTAAAAAGTACACATTTATGATTATAGTATCAAAAAAATTTTAAACATGATAGACGGATATAACATAAACCTTAAAACAAATTAAGTTTTTTTTGGTTTATGAGTAGATAGTTTAAAATTTTATGTAATTTATAGTAAGTATAAGGTTATTATGTAACTAACTGTATGCATTGAATGAGGTAAGTGTTCTTAATTTAATGGTATCTTAAAATATATTTCTCGTATGCTTTGTATATAGCATAGATACATATGAGGATAGGTAGTTTCAAAACAAATAATAAAGTAAATATTTAATATTTACTGAGTTATATAAATTTAAAATACAAGTCAATGTGAATAGTGTTTTTATTGTTACTTGTACATCTTAAAAAATATCTTTGGTAAATCTCAATCTTTTTGAACACTGTTTTGACTCGAACCCATTTTGACTCATTACAAACCCGATCATCACCATTTGTCAATTAAGGTTCATTTCTTCTACATCATCAGGATCCATCTTAAACAAATCTCACAAGATCAAATCAACTTGAGTCAGATGACTATCCTGATAGGCTTGGAAGCTTGCCATAAAAGCTGTAAATGCAGTTTTGGTCTCTTCATCTTGTAAAAGGATATTTATAACATCTTCAACTTTGCTAGGATTAGCAGAGTTAGAAGATGGTGTCTCATTATATGTTTTAGGCATTGTAGATTTTGGAGGAGACTGTTGTTGTGGCTGAGTTGAATAGACTAGGGTACTAGTGAAAAATCCAGCTCTCACGAACAGATCACCCTCATCTTCAGGAGTAGCGTCATTTTGGCAAAAAAAAAGCATTCTCTACAGTATTTGCTGGAGAAGCAACATACTTGTATTGAGATGTTGAAGCAGATCTGTCATTATTTCTTGAGATCTTATCAATTTCCACAGATTCAATCTTAGCAATGAGAAGATCAAGATCCATAGGAAACTTTTCAGTGTGCTTTACTAGGGTTACAGTTTGTTTCCATGATGATGGCAGTGCATTCAGGAGTCTGTCATTTAGGTCGATCATTTTTTATTCCTAAGGTTGACATTTTAGATGTGAGTTGCACATATCTATTCATCATCTGGTTTATAGATTCTCATGATATATGCTCAAAAAGTTCAAGTTGCCTCTTTAATTTTTGTCTTTTGATATCTTGTGTCTCTTTACCTCCTTTGCAAATAACTTTCAGAGCTTTATACATGGTATAACTAGTTTGATAGTTCTTTAGTATGATACAATCATTTTGATAGTTCTCTAGTCTTGAAAGTAACTCCAAAGGTAACCCTTTGCACATGAGAGAATATGCTTTAACATCATTCTTCACCTTCTTTAAATCATCACCATGTAAGCCATCTTAAGGATATGGCTCTTAAGTATCTTTTGTATACATAAATCCTCTATCAGGACCATCAGAAGTGACTGGAATATAAGGTCCTTTCTTAATTGATTTCCACAGATCAGTATCAATTGAGTTCAAATGATGTTTTAGCCTGAGTGACCAATTCTTGAAGTCAGCTCTATTCTTCAGTTTTGGTACTCTGTTCTTTGAATCTTCAGACTTAGCCATGATTAAGTTTTGAATTTAAGAAAATATACTATTTTTGATGTTTTCAGATTTAAGATGAAATAAAGAAATGAAAATATTTTTGGATTTTAGATTTTTGAAAAATTTCTAAGTGTTGAGTGAAAGTCTGAATTAGATGAGACTGAATAGTAGAGAAACGTCTCAACAGTAGAGAAACGTCTAAACAGTAGTGAAACGCCCAACTTTACTTAGAAACGCCTAAGGGATTACCTTAGTGAACTTCTGAAGTTTCCAAGTATAGAAATGCCTGAACAGTGTCAAAACGCCCAAACAGTTTCAAATTGCCCAAAATGTGTTGAAGCATCTGAAACAGTTCCAAATCCCCTGAATAGTTCCAAAGCACTTGGAACTTTTCTCTGAAAAAAATCCAAACAGTGTCAAAACGACCATTCTGAAACGCCTAAACAGTGTTAAAGCTTCTGAACAGTGTTCATGCACCTAAACACTTAGGTGATTTTTAGATGATTTCAACACCTCAAATGCCTACTTCATCTTCTTTATAACAAGAAACAAAAGGAACATATATTTACATAATATGTTTCTATACAATGACAAAAACTTATCTAAAAACTAAAATGCTAATCTTTTGAGGGTTCCCACACAAATGATTATGATATGATACATATTAGAAGTGCATCGCCTCTCTTTAGTCTTATTGTTTGAGTGTTTGACATGTATTAAAACGGATACCCAACCCTCTTGTCCTGCTTATTGTGACATGTGTTTAACAACTAAGAAACCTATATGGTTCTTTTTATTTTTTAATTCTATACATTATTATACTAATTTTAAAATAAAATAGCGTAGGATTGATAACACAATTTATAGTTTCTTATTGTAGATAAACTTTATTTTATTTTGAAAATCAACACATTGAAAATTGTAAGGTTTATACTTAAACGCACATACAAGCAAAGGAACCAAAAAGCCTCTAGCATGCATGCATGAAGTGCAGAGTAGAGTTAGTTTAAAATTTTACACAATTCAGAGAAAATATTTTAAGTGTAAAATCTTCTAAAGCCAAAAACCAAATCTTCCAAAGCCAAAAATAAAGTCTTCCGAAACTTTAAAGACAAAGTCATCCGAAGCTAAAAGACTGAAGACTGATTCTTTAGGAGACAAAGAAGACATGTTTTCTCTAATCACCTTTTGACAGAAAGCTAAACAACTTTCCGTTGCCAATCTAAAGAGTCACTTGGTGAAAAGGTCCATGTTTTTGCCAACTGTATATTATGTTTAGTGGTCTGTAACTTTCTACTTTATACTTTTTATCCTTTTTGTAATATATAAGGATGTAAGTTATGGCATGTCATAATCACAAGTTAAAAGACAATATGTCTTTTGACTATACATTGATCTTGTTGTCTAGATTAATATTTCAGTTGGCTTTCAAAGTATAGCCAACTGTACGATGTAGTATAAAGTATCTCAGGTTCTTGTATTTATTTTTATGCTTTGTAATACTTATAATAGGACTTGTGAGTAATATACAACATTTTTGAAAACCATACTTATCTTGTCATGTTCTTTGTTCTATCTTGTTACTACTTGTGTTCTTAGTATCATTACTAAAACCTGGTTCTCTATTTGATCTGTTAAGTATTCTAACACTCTTCTCATTCTAAGACTGATTGTATTGACCATCCCTTAAACGGTCCTAAAATTGGTATCAGAGCTTTTTAGGCTCTTGATTGTAAAATCTCACTATCTTAAATCCCTTCACTTTCACAAAAACACTAACAACTCAAATAGTAGCTCTAACAAAGGCTGATATGGAAACTGGTACTATGAGAAAGTCTTCACTCATCATTCCTGATGATTTTGATATTTGGTGCTAAAGAATGGAAGGGTTCATCAAGTCTCAAGACTCTAGGATGTGGTGATCTATTATCTCAGGATATCATGTACCATCCACCTCTTTAGTTGCTGCTGGTGGTGGCATGATACGAAGAGAAGTGGCTGACTACTCTAAAGAAGATCGGAAGAAGATTGATGTAGATAAGAAAGCAATGACCGCCCTCCAAACTACTCTTTCAACTCTATCTACAGAGGCTTCAAGAACTGCAAGACTGCTAAACAACAATGAGACACACTGAAACTCATGTATGAGGGGTCTACTGAAGCAAAAAAGCAAGAAAGACCTCTTGAAGCAATAGTTTGAGAACTTCACCTTTAAGACAGGGTAAACCAAGACTCAACAACCATGACTAATGGATGTTGGAGTAACTCCTGAGAACAGAGACATTATGAGGAAGCTCTGTCCTCTCTTCCCAGACAATGGACACACTATTGTGTGGTCATTAAAAGGATGGAAAACCTTAAGACTCTCACTCTCACTAAGTTGTATGGTATCCATAGTGGATACCAGATTGAGATGAACATGCGAAATACATCTGGAAACTCCAACAATCAATAGAGTTCATCCCTTCATGTGGTTGAAAGGGATTGCAGAGAACAACAACATCATCACATCAACTACCCTAAAAACTCACATCATCACCTTCTCGGAGTCACCAAGGGAGAGCTACATCCAAGGAAGCCTATTCCAAGACACAAGCACTTCTCAAGCTTTTGTGTGTACTGATGAAAGCAGTGGCAACTTTCTTTTCACCCTTAAGGACTTGAACTGCATTCATCTAGATGATTTGGAAAACATGGAGATAGTATAGCAGATAGCTCTTCTCACTCATAGAGCCAAGAAGTTCTACAAGAGGACAAGAAGGAAGTTTCCCAGTAATACAACAAGTGGAAAGTTTTATCCTAGACAAAAGATAAGTGAATTGTTACAATTATAACCAAATTAGACACTTTGCTAGAGAGTGCAAGGCACCAAGAACAAATGGTGGCCAAGCACAAACCAAACCAAACTGCATTGATGGAGCTCCACAAACTGAGAAGCCCAAGTAGCAAGCTGTAGTTACTATTGAAGAAGGAGGCTTTGATTGGAGTTTCCATGTTGAAGATGCATCTCCAAACCAATCATTTATAGCTGATCATGAAGAAACCAAGGTATTGGAACATCTTTGTACCCTTGATGTATTGTTAAAGTTAAAAGATATAGGCACTAAAACATAGAAATGAGATCTGATCTTGAGTCCTTAAATATATTAAAAGCTCATTTTAAAAGAGTTGAAAGTGATTATAAACTATGATAGAGAATATAGAGAAAACATTTCAACTCTTAAGCATGAACACACCAACCATAGGACTTAAATCAAAGATTTAATTACCAAGTTAACTAAAGCCAAAGCTAAGCTTTTGATCAGTAAACCAAGGCAAAAACATGTATTCTTAAAGAAGATACCTTCAAGAACATATATCATCATCCTTGCATGCAAAAATTTGTTATTAGAATAAGCAGGGACTAGGATTTACTGAGATAGCTCCTCTACACATACTACTATCTGTAAGATCTCCAAGGTCTGGAACTTGTCAAGACGATTTTCCCCTCATAGACCTCATTCAAGAAGATGATGAAGATCTAGAGAAGATAGTGAATGATGGATCTGAGCTGAGTGAAAAAGATCATCCTAAGAATGGTCACTATTCTCCTAAGGAGAGGAAAGAACCAGGGATGTCCAAGTCCAAAAGTAATAACTTGATTGAGCAGCCAAGAAACAATTAAAGAAAGCTTAATAGATCAAGGTCGCCTTCAATCTCAAGCAGAAACAAGTCTTTATCTCTGTAATGTTTGAAGTGGTGAAGACTGAAGACTCAACTTTGGACTCTAGTACCAAGAGTTCATTTTTATATCCAAGTCATCCTTGTGAAGAAAAGAAGAATGATCTGTCGTGCATCACTTCTACATAGCCTGAATCATCCAGTTCTAAGAGCAGGCATCACCCTTAGAAGTCTACTACATCATTGAGAAGATGAAGATGGAAGTGGAAAGTGATTACGCTCAATCTTCTATTCAAAATAAGATTCTCAGAAGAAAGCCATTTGATTGTTTCATGTGTGGTAATGCTTCTCATCTTGCTAAGGATTGCCTCTACCATCCCAAAAGTACTATCCACATGACCAAAAAGAAAACTTCTAAGAAGAAGATAGCTTCGGAAGGTAAGCCTTTTCCTTTTGAAAGCTCCAAGGTGAAGAAGCAAAAAAATGAAAACTTGCCTTTAAAAGAAAAGTTGGTCTCAGAAGAAAGGAATGCTTCTAAAGTACTAAATCCTGCTATAGTGAAAGCAAGATCTTCCGAAGGTCTAGACTCCAGAACATATAAAGTTTTCAAAACTACCAAAGAGTTGAAGTTAAAATCTAATCTTCAAAGATGGTATGGAAGATAAAGGAAGACCATGTGACTGAAAGTTCGTCATTAACAACAGCTGATGATCCTCAAACTTGAATATAGGATCTATTACTCTTGTATTGTCTTCAATTCACTTTGACAAACCTAAGATAAACAAAGTTTAGGTTACCTAATGTAACTAACTATCTCTTTTATACAGGAACAACTAAAAACAAAAAGGAATGTATGGAATATTAATAGTGGTTGTTCCAGGCACATGACAGGTAAAGGCTCTTTGCTTCGAAACTTTGAGAAAATTGATGGAGGGCCGGTTTCTCTTGGAGAAGATGTAAGACGTTACATTACTAGAAGGGACAGGGTCATAAATGGTAAGCTCAGCATTAAAAAGGTAAACTTTATCAAGAATCTTGGGTACAATCTACTAAGTGTATCCTATTTTTATGATCAGAGACAAAACATGCTCTTCAATGAGCTTGAGTGTATTATTATCTAGCCTGGGTGGTCATTCCTTAGAAGCATATCCTATTTAGAGCTCCCAAGAAAGGGAGCATGTACATATGGATTTGCAGAAAGCATCCCCTCCAGGAGAAGTTTCTTGCTTTCTATCTAAATCAAATAGTGATGAATGTTTCCTCTAGCATAAAAGATTATGCCATCTAAAATTTAAAAACATGAATAAATTAACTAAGAGTGATTTGATAACTAGAATATCAAAGAAGAGTTTACAAGTGATAACCATTGTGTTGCATGTCTGAAAGGAAAGCAACACAAGGTGTCTCACAAGCTAAATGCAGAACCATTTAAGGGATGGTTAATACAATCAGTCTCACAATAAGGAGAGTGTTAGAACACTTAACATATCAAATAGAAAACTAATACTATTGCAATGATGATACTAAGAACATAAGCAAACTAAGAGACAGAAACTTAGGAACAACAAGATACTATTTTTTAAGATTATAGTATGTTTCTTCTCAAGTTTCTTTTACAAGTGTTACAAAGTATATGCAAGATACAAGGACTTAATATACTTTATTCTGCATCCTACAGCTGGCCATACTTTGTATCAGGTTCTGTCATGCGACCGAGTCAATCATATGTCTCAGTCGTGCGACTGATCTAGTCTCCTGGTTTAGTCGTGCGACTGGTCCTTAGCATGATGTATTCATGCATGTAGTCCATTAGCATGGTCCATTCGCATGAAGACTCATATGACTAAGTTTGAACACATTTCTCAATCATTATTGACTAAGAACTACGCACAACAACCTCAAACCTATATAGTAAGTTCATTATACTTTAACACATAATAATACTATGAAATATTAAACATTATAAACATCAAACTACATATTATATTTTATTTAACCCATTCATTACATATGTGTAAGATATGAAAGACTTTTACATTAAGCACATAAACTAGGGACATATGTATCAACACTTTGAAGGCCAGCTGGAAACACTAATCTAAACAAAAAATCAATGTAAAGTCGAAAGGAAGACTTGCCTTTCCACTGGTGACTATGACATGCCATAGCTCACATCCTAATATATTACAAAATGATAAAAGTACATAAATGAGAAAATTACAGACTCAAGACCTTAATATATAGTTGTAAAAAGCATGGACTTTTTACCAACTTTTATAAGTTGGTGAGTCTTAAGAGTTGCAGTGGAAAGTTGGTCAGCTTTATGTATAAACGTACATCAGAGAAAGCATGTTTTTCAAAGTTTTTGGAAGAAACATGTCTTCAGTTCATTGGCTTCAGAAGGCTTTGTCTTTGCAACTTTGAAAGACTTCAGTTTTTTCTTTGGAAGATATTGGTCTTGGCTTCGGAAGATTTCATACTTAGAATATTTTCTTGTGCAAAGAATGAAACTTTCGTAGCAAATTCTACTCAATGCCAAGTGCATGCATGCAGGAAGCACTTGGGTTATTTTTGGTGCATCAGCCTTTCTATAAACCTTACAAACTCCCCCTAGGCTGATTCTACCAAAACAAAGAAATGAATTAGACATTGACAGTCCTCATAATAATCATGACTGTTCCCTTCTTCATCAATTGGTCAAGATCACTCAGACTTTCAAAATACCTTCTCATGTCAAAAAGATCATGCAGAGGCAGGTAAGAATGTCTTGCCAGAAGTAGACATATTGACCATTTTGATCTCTAGTAACATACCATCTGTATGGATTAGCAGCAAGGTCTAAGCCAAGATGGGTCTTCATAATGCAAGAGGCTCTACTTAAGTTGAAGTAGGTTGAGCAGCCTCTTCTTGCACTTCCTCTGGATGCTCTGGCTCATCCTGAGGTCTGGAGATGGATACCTTTGGTTTCATCTTTGATACAGGCTTAAAGGCCATGATTTTCTTCCTCTTTGGAATCTTTAACTAAGTATATTGGCCTTTAGCACCAGGTTGTTCTGTTTTGTCTTTCTTAGTTGGGCCTCTTCTTTCACAGTTTAGAAAGAGAGGGAGTTGAACCTTGTTGTGGATCAAAAGAAGAAGCTTGTTGTGATCCAGCATGAGGTCTAGGTTATGTTGTCTCAAAGGATTCAACCTTAACAACCCCAAGTTAACCTAGTGACCCATTTGACCCGCTGGTGACATATTAGTTGAAATATAGTTTATTCATATAGGACAACTTAACGTACCAGAGTATCATGCAAATTGTCCACGTGTATCACATTCAACCTAAGTTCTACCTAGGTCATCATATCATATTAGATCATCATACACTCATAAAAATCTAAAACAACCAACATGCTCAACACAATATAAAACATCACAACAAATAATTCATACATGAAGTCTAATCATGCATACCTGCCATGTGAAGCCACCCACGACTTCACATCCTAAACCTTGCCAATCCTACTAAGTAAGGGCCTCAGATTCAATGTGTGTATGACAATCATAATTACATTCATTCACTTAGTTCATTCCAACCAATATTCATAGTGACAATCAATCCAATCCCAAACATGATTTCCTAATCACTAACCATAATTTATCATCATGTATGATCACCACAACCTGTACTCCTTACATGATCAACTAAGCATCCATACAACTCAATTAACACATTCTATCACATCAAACATCATCAACAATCTTTCTAACATGATCCTAACATCACAAACATTCCCAATTCATCACATCCAAGTTCTAGAAAAATAAACTTTCCCTTTTGGGAAAGTAACACCCATAAGTGATCTAGCATCCATTCAATCATAATTTCATAAATTTTATACCTAATAAACTTTATAACATTTATTCTAACATACTAATCATCACCAAATCATCCAAATTCCCAAACATCATTCACAAAAGTTTCTACTTTTAGTAAGTCATGATCAACACCTCAAATTCAGAGATTTTCTTGCACAGTACAATTAAACTAACATCCAAGCATTGTATCTAACATCATAACATCATCAAATCATGAATTACAAGAATAAAAAGTTTCCTCATATGGCAATGTATGAACTACATGATCAATCCATAGATTTCTTGCATAATCAACATAATCTAGCATTCATACAACCTAACTAACATCATATCAACATCTAACAATCATCAATTTCATGTATTCAACATCAATTTTGAATCTAGGGTTCATCAAGATCAAACTATGAAAAAACAAACAAAACTAACCTTTAGATGTGTAGAAATCAATAATTGGACTTGTAAAAGACCTTGTAATCACTTGAATCACTCAAAAATCGAATTGTATATGTGTTGAAGCTTGAATTTGCAAAGAAGGGGGTATAGAGGTGAGGTTGCGGCCAAATGAAGGGTTTGAGGGGCTAGGGTTGGGTTAATTTTTTTGATTAAAAAGTAATTACAAAATAACCCTTTATTTTATTTTATAAAACAACCCTTTTAACCCTTTTTAAATAATTTCAACTACAATTTATAAGTATAATTAGCCAACAATAATAATCATAAAATTTACAACAAATTACACAACACATGAAATATATTTATAACACGTTATCACGTCAAATTATAAAATAAATATTTAAAATTTTATAAATTCATGCATCACATAATCACAACTAATAATCAACATTATTAATTAGATTATTATTGTTTATCATAGATTAGTTTATTAAGTCACCAACGTTCAACGACAAGTAGTGTGTGCTCACGACACATGTACGCAAGACCTAACGGAACTAATGGAGTTTGATAACGGAAAATTACCGTATATCACATTATCCCCCATGTTGAAAGAATTTTTGTCTCGAAATTTGTGTTACATGATTGTGCTACATCCCTGGTTTACTGCATTGGCATAACGAAATCAAGTGCGTTGTCACATCATCCCGATGTTGAAAAAAATTTTGTCCTGAAATTTAATCAGTACCTTCCCTCAGCTGGCGTTGTCGTTTCGAACAGGTGAGGATACTTAAGCTTCATCTGATCCTCACACTCCCATGTGAATTTTGGTCCACATCTTGAGTTCTAACAAACTTTAGCTATAGGTATCTTGCTTTGCTTAAGAGTCTTGACCTCATTATCCATTACTTCAACCGGTCTTCAACAAAGCGCAGTTGATCATCTACCTGTACTTTCTCGAGTCGTACAACCAGTGTTTCATCAGATAGACACTTTTTTAGAGTTGAGACATGAAATACGTTATGTACGCCACTCAATGAATCAGGTAAGTCCAATCGATATGCCACCGGACCTATTCTTTCTAAATCTCAAATGGTCCAACATATCTTGGATTAAGCTTGCCTTTTTTGCCAAACCGAATCACCCCTTTCCATAGTGAGATTTTTAGCAACACTTTGTCACTGATTTGAAACTCCAAAGGTTTATGTCGTTTGTCTACGTAACTCTTCTATCTATCCCCCGCTGCAGCCATGCGGTTTCGTATTTGTACTATCTTCTCAGTGGTCTCATGTACCAACTCAGGACCAGTCAATTGACTATCACCAACTTCCACCCAACAAACTAGTGATCTATACTTTTATCCATATAAGGCCTCAAATGGTGTTGCTTTGATGCTAGTATGATAACTATTGTTATAAGAAAACTTGACCAACGGTAAATGAACCTCCTAATTATTCTTGAAATCAGTTACACAAGCACACAACATGTCTTCCAAAGTTTGAATAGTACGTTCACTTTGACCATCAGTCTGCTAGTGATAGGCAGTACTCATGTCTAGACGTATACCCAAAGATTTCTATAACGATTGCCAAAAATGAGACGTAAAACGATCATCCCGATCATAAATAATCGAGATCGGTACGCCATGTCTCGAAACAACCTCCTTCATATCAATTCGGGTTAACTTGTCCATTTTGTCAGACTCCTTGATTGCCAAGACGTGAGCTGACTTAGTGAGTCGATCCACAATCACCCATATCATGTCCCAACCACTAGGAGTCTTGGGCAACTTAGTAATGAAATCCATAGAAATATGTTCCCACTTCCATAAGGGGATTTCAGGTTATTGTAGTAACCCAGATGGTTTCTGATATTTCACTTTAACCTTAGAACAGGTCAAAGACTTGCTCACGTAGGTTGCTACATTAGCCTTCGTACTAGGCCACCAATAGTGCGCCTTCAAGTCATGATACATTTTGTTAGAGCCGGGGTGTATGGAATATTTAGACATGTGTGCTTCACTCATAACCAAGACTCTTAGTTTCCCATATAAAGGTACCCAAGTCTATCCATGAAATACCGCATTCCATCAGATTGACTTCTAATTGTTCATCCATCCCACGTAAAGATTTAGATCCAACATTCTTACCTTCAAGGATTCTGTCTGGGCTTCCTTGATCTGTTCGGGAAAGTGAGTGCTAATCGTGAGTTGTAGAGCACGCACTCGTCGAGTTTTAGCGGTTTCCTTCTACTCAAGGCATTAGCGACTACATTTCCATTCGAGGTGGTATTTAATAGCACAATCATAGTCGTTTAACAATTCCACCTAGTGTCGTTGCCTCATGTTAACCTCTTTCTGCTCAAAGATATGGTGAAGACTCTTGTGATCGGTGTAAATAGTGCATTTGGTACCGTACAACTATGTCTCCAAATATTCAAGGCAAAGACCACTACTCCTAACTCCAAATCATAGGTAGTGTAGTTCTTTTCATGTACCTTTAGTTTTCGTGAGGCATAAGCTATTACTTTGTCACGTTGCATTAGAACAAAACCAAGTCCTTAGATAGAAGCATCACAATAAACCACAACATCATCACTTCCTTTAGGTAATGCATATCGATGCGCTATAAAGTTTTTGTTTAAGCAACTAAAAAGCAGCTTCTTGACTCTCATCCCATTTACAGGTTGTTCCGTTATGGTGTGAAAGATGTGAGAGATTGAGCGATCTTTGAACATCCCTCAATGAAACGCCGATAGTACCCTGCCAGTCCAAGAAATGCCTTATATCACTGGTCTTAGGTACCGACCAGTTCTTTATAGCCTCAACCTTTGCCAGATCCATGTGTATTCCCTTCTCGTTAACAATGTGACCCAAATATTGCACCTCACGAATCTAGAAATCACACTTGGAAAGTTGGCAAACATTTTTCCTTTCGGAGTAATTCCAAGATTAAATGGAGGTGCTCCATGTTCTTCCTTGGTCTTAGAATAGATCAATATGTCGTCGATAAACACGATAACAAAGTGATCAAGGTAAGGTTTGCACACATGATTCATGAGATCCATGAACACTGCTAGTGCATTAGTCAACCCAAAAGGCATGACCTAGAACTCATAATGACCATAACGAGTACAGAATGTAGTTTTGGAGATGTCTTCTTCTCAAACTATTAGTTGGTGATAGCCAGATCTCAAGTCAATCTTCGAATAATAGCTTGACCCATGAAGCTGATCAAACAAGTCGTTGATATGAGGTGAAGGGTATCGGTTCTTGACTGTGACTTTATTTAACTCCCTGTAGTCGATGCACATTCAGAATGTGTTATCTTTCTTCTTAACAAAAAGAACAGGTGCTCCCCATGGCGATGAGCTCGGTCGAAAAAACCCCTTATCCAACAGCTTCTGTAGTTCTATAAATAGTTCATGCAGTTCGTTCGGTGCTAGCCGGTAAGGTGCTCGCGCAATCGGAGCAGCTCCGGGAGTCAAATCGATCTGGAACTCAACTTGACGATGAGGTGGTAGTCCAGGCAGATCCTCTAGAAACACCTCCGCAATATCCTCTACTTTCTTTCCTCTTGTTGCATATCAGAGACAAGGGCTAATATGGCTAAGTGACCTTTGCGTAGCCACTTCTGAGCCTTCATGAATGATATGATGCCTATCACAGCACTACTCTTCTTGCCCTTAACCGAGAGAGTTTCCCTGTCTTTCAGAGGAATGCGAATAACCTTCTCATGAAAAATCACCTCTGTCCGCTTCTCAGACAGCCAATCCATCCCTACAACCACATCGAAACTTCCAAGAGTAACAGGCATAAGATCAATATCGAAGGTATAACCAGCAAGTTCTATCTTGCAACCCTTAAGGACGTGCGCAACGGAGATTTGCTTACCATTAGCCAATTCTACAACATACTTAGACTCCAATGCAGAAGGCATATCGCTTAAGAGGCTACAAAACTTAGTAGAGATAAAGCTCCTATCGGCCCAAGTGTCAAACAATACAGAAGCAAAACGACCATTAACATGAAATTTACTAGTAACGGTAGTAGGATTGTTTAGAGCCTCACTAAATCCATGACCAAGGCTCTCCCTTTAGCTCCACCATTGTTGTCACCATTACCCCCGTTGTTATTATTGTCACTATTCCAATTGTCATCCTATTTCTTCTTAGTTGAGGACAGTTCCTCTTGTAATGCCCTTCTTTTCCACACTCAAAGCAACCCTTTGGTGTTCCATGGGGCTGCTGGGGTTGCTGAGGTTGCTAAGGTTTCTGATAACTCCCTATAACAATCCTTTGTCACGTGTCCAACCTTCCCACAACGCTAGCATCGAAAGCTGTCACACCTGCCAGTGTGATGGTAGTTGCATCAGTTGCACTTTGGATTATTTCCCACGTATCCACTTGGTCCTTGAGATGATGAAGATGATTGGTTGAAGTTGATTGTTGTCAAATCGTCTATGCTGTTGTTGTTGTTGAGGTTGATGTTACTGGGGTGGGTTACCAGATAACTTTACCTTGCTAGTATTGTTCTCCCACTTGCATTGATTATCAGGCATGCTTGCACAACGCCCCACTTGGGTAACTTTCCTTGCTCCATAGCTTGGTTAGTGAGCTTGTGAGCCAGTCGTATAACTTGTTGAATGTTAGGGAGATTTGTAGCAGTCACCATACTCTGAATCTCCAGAACTAAACCACGTAAGTAGAGCTTAATCATTGGCTCGATGGATTAACCATGCCAAGACAGAGTGTTGCTAGCTCATGTGACCTAGTAGTGTAAGCCTCAATGTTGGATCCTTTCATTTTCAATTGCCAGAACTCAGCTTCCAGCTTTTGAACTTCATCATGGGGGTAGTATTCCTCTGTCATCAACATCTTTAATTCCTCCCATGGCAGTGCAATGCCATTGCCTGGTCAAACATTTGCACCAGAGCATTCCACCATGTGAGTGCTGGACCTCTAGTGTTCCTGTGGCGTATTTCACCTAGTCTACACTGGACAGTTACATTTGGCGAAGACTGACTCGGTCTTCTCAAACCATCTTACAAGCCCTACAGCTCCCTCAGCTCCACTGTAGGTATGCAACTTACAGTCCATGAAGGCCTTGTATGTGCACCCAGGTGGTCCAGTATTTAACAAGTTAGGGTATTCAAATCAAAATGAAAGAATTAATCACCTAATGGAATAGTCGTGTAAATGATGACTAGTGTCACCGTTTACCTCCAAACTATGTGGGATGAGTATTCAATGCTGCTTGTACGTGTTAGTTTACTAATGAAACTAATTTAGCTGGGGTCATGTTCATGTTGCCAGCGCCACGTCCACCGCCACGTCCACCGCCATGCCCACGACCACGTCCACGTCCTCTGCCTCTGTCGTCCATATTTCACTTTACATTCATAAATACTATAATGAGTAACATCCAACATATTAATCTCATAGAAGTATGGTAAATAATAAGAAATAATGTACAGTCACAACCACAACATTTATAACCAAAATGATAACATATCATAAATAATTTGTAAGTAGCTCATAATATATTCAATCAACATCAAAATTCAAGTTTTTAGTTGTGTGGGAAACAACCCTTCCCACATAGTTTTAAGAAAAATGCTATGGAGTCAAAGTCATAAGAATAAGGAAAATCAGTTAAAAAAGTCTGATCCATCGTTGTCTCCAGTGTCCGGGGCTTCTTTCGGCTTTTCTTCAAGGTCTTCATCGGAGTCCTCATCCAGTGCAAGGTTGTCCTCGATTTGTAATGCTGCGAGCTGTGCTTTCAACCCGGTTAGTCTACTCTCAATGCCCATATTATGGAGATCCTGCTCACCCGTTCGCTTAGAAAGATTCATCACTCTACCAGCCATCTTAAAATTCCCAGTGATGGACATCGACAACTGCTCCTCGAGTTAGCCATCTTTAGCCATAGTCGGCATATATCGTCTTATTGTGGAGTTCTCATCAGTGAATACTCCAATTCATTGATGCTCAGTCTCAAGTGTCGCGATCAATGACACCACAACCCGCTCAAGGGGCACGTTAAGAGGTGGGAGAGTAGGTGCTGTAGAAGTGGTCGCTGACCTAGTCCGAGGTCTAGCAATAGTTGGCTCTGGAACACACTCTCTACGTATCATAAGATCTATGCAGTCGGGTAATAACTCCAATCTCATAGAGGATCACGCTCAGGTAACACGAACAGTTGATCCTAGTTTATCTCACCACGAGGGTAAGTATGTCGCGGCCAGTCGGGTACTCGATGAGGTACAGGTGGAGGGGATCCTGAATGAGAACATCTTTTTCCCAAGACCCGAGATGATGATGCCATGATGTAGTGCACATGATGTTTATGCCAATGAGTATATAGTAAAAGGATAAGCCAAGAGTAACTAACTAACTGTGTGTGGTTATAGACTAGTGTGTATGCAACCTAGTTCCCTATAACAATGGCTCTTAGTACATTATGTAGGGTTTCGTTTAGATTTTCTCTTATAGGTGTGGATGATTTATGGTTCTTTTGATGGTTATGAAGTAGAAGGTATGGGTTTAACACTAGCTTGTGTTGCTAGGTTGTCACCTTGAGCAATGAGCTCTAATATTTTTAGGACAAGGGTTATTTCTACCCTGGAGAAGCCAACAGTTGGCTTCCTAATAGTCTTGAAGATGTCGGGCTTCATCAGTCCTAATTTAAGAACATCACTTGTTTCCCTCAATTGTGAGCACAGTTCACAGTTGAGAATGTGTTGAACATATCTAAGGAACATGTAATATTCTAAGGAGTCTAAGTTAGTAAGTCAATTAGTATACACAAATTATGAGTACCTGAACTTGACTCCTTGAACCATTCCATGAACTATGTAAGAGAGATCCTCAGGAATCTGGTCCCATCCTCCATGCTTGTTTGACAAGCTGTTTATAACTATATAGAGGAGGTACTGCCATTAAAAAGAGACCTTCCCTTTTCTAAAGGTCATTATAGAGAAATCTCCCTCATATCCTATCTACTCAAAGGATTGGTCAACGATAACTTTAGGAAATGACAATTCACCTTCTACATCATCTAGCTGAAGATGTGCGTTTATATGCTGGAGTGATGAAGATCGTCCTCCCTTGTACAGTGGCAGATAGTGCCTTCTCCCCATCTATGATAACCTCTTGGCAGGTCCTCCAAATTTGAAAAAGTTGATCCTCAAGAGTGGAGGATCAATGGTGAGAGAGGTAAAGTAGTTTAACAAAGAAAGAAATCGACAAACCTCTAAGAAGCTTGGATCTTTCTCAAAGTCCAACAGGATAACCTGGTTGTGCTACTTGTGGAGTTGCTTGGAATAATATAGGCTGTTTCTATGGTCAAGGTTAGCCATTTGAGAAAGCTTAAGAGTGAAGGAAGATAAGAACACGTTTGGTTGTGAGTGAATTTAGGTTTAGAAAGATTAAAATAAAGAAGAAAGTGAAAGCGGGGGAATCATTGGGTATATATATGAAATGGATCTAAGACAAAGTTAATGAAAGATGATAAACTTAAAATTCGGATGTCAGTCCCACCACTAAAAAGTGCCCAAAAAGGTAGTTTTTCTTGAAAATCTAAAATCTTCCGAAGCCATTTTCTCTTCGGAAGGTTTTGATAAAAGTTTCTGAAACCAAAGTGCCTTTTGAAGATATTTCAAACAGTTTTGAAAATTTTGCTTCGAAATAAAATCAAGACTGAGTGGTTTTATTCTAAGAAGAATAAAACTTCCAAGACTTAATTGCATTCGGAAGGAAATTGTTCTTCAAAATCATATTAAGTACTTATGCATAAATTTAAGCTTCGGGAGATATTTTGAAAATTTCTTCCGAAGGTAAGTTAACATAAGTAGTTATTTGATTGGAAGACATAATTTTCTTCTGAAGATAAAAAGATATCTTTCGAAATAAAAAATGATTAAAAATCTGAGTAATAAAATTTAAAAGATTTTTCTTCTAAAATAACAAGGGCTTATGAAGGTGATAATATTACAACTTAGGACATATAGATTTTATAAATAGTATAAATTAAGTTTAAGAAAATCTACTCAAAGTTAATCATCTCAATAGCTGATACAAGATATTTAAACACCTGCTCATCAAAAGCTTTGGTAAACAGATCACCATATCGTTCATTTGTGTTAACTTTGACTAGTTTAACTAATCCATTTTTAAAGCTTTCTTTAATCAAATGATACTTGATGTTAATATGTTTTGTCCTTGAGTGTTGGATAGAATTCTCAATAATAGAGATAGCATTATGGTTGTCTATGTAGATAGGAGTCTCTTTGAAGTTTAATCCATAGTCCAACATCTATTTTGAATCCAAAGCACTTGAGCACAATAGCTAGCAGCAGTAATGTATTCTGCTTTAGCAGTTGATGTAGACACATAGGATTGTTTCTTGTATTGCTATGAGACAATCATTCCATCAAGGAATTTACATCCCCCAAAGTACACTTTACAGTCATACTGCAACCACCATAGTCACTATAGGTATATGCATACAGATTAAAGTTAGAATTCTTTAGATACCAAGGGCCTAGTGTAGGGGCACCTTTTAGATATCTTAGAATTTTATTAAAAGTGACTAGGTGTGACATTTTAAGGTTAGCTTGATATCTTGCACAAATGTATGTGGAAAACATCATATCAGGCCTGCTAGTGGCAAGATACATAGATACCTAATCATAGCATTGTAAATATGTTCATCCATATCTTACAATCAGTCATGTTAAATCTTGTAAGTTTGTATTGTACATACTTTGGCTGATTTATGAAGATGCCACTATCAACTTGCTTCACTTGAATTCCTAGAAAGAAATTGAGTTCTCCCATGGCACTTATTTCAAATCTACTATTCATCAGCCTCTCAAAGTCTTTGTAGAGCTTTCAATTAGTTGAACCGAAGATATCATCTACATATACTTGAACTAGCATTAAGTCATTCCTTGTTCCTTTGATGAAGAGAGTTCTGTATAAAGTACCCCTTTTGTAGCCATGCCGATAGAGATACTGAGATAAAGTCTCATACCACTTCCTTGAAGCTAGTGGTTATTTGACATACACCTCTTATATAGAAAAACACACTTGACATCAAGTTGTAGACTTTGAAATCCTTAGATGCAACAAAAGCTAGGAATATCCTGACAGCTTCAAGTCTTGCCACATGAGCAAAGACATGTGTGTAGTCAATTCCTTATTCTTGTGTGTATCATTGGACAACAAGTCTAGCCTTGTTTTTTTATGACAAATCCTCTATCATCCTTCTTGTTTCTAAACACCCACTTGGTTAGTCTTACCTTGAGGAAGAGGACATAGGTTCCAACCTTTTGTCTTTTGAATTGAAGCAACTCCTCTTGCATAGCTTTAACCCAACTTCCATCTTTTAAAGCCTCATCAACTTTCTTTGGCTCTATCTGGGATAGAACACAAGAGTGGAGACAAACATTTTCATCATGAGTTTGTCCTCTTTTCCTTACCCTTATATCAATATTCCAATGATGTTTATGGTGAGATGAGACTTGTGAATCATATTTCCAATGATGTTATGGTGGGATGAGACTTGTGAACCCTAGTTGAGGGATCACAGCAAGTTGCTGGAGAGATCTAAATTAGAGAAATTTTGATCAGGCAATGAAGTTTCACCCATCACATCAGCACACTTATCAAGTAAGACTTGATCCAATGAGTGTGTGATATCATTGATGTTGTCTTCCATGGAATGGTTGCCAGCATCAAGAAACTCTTGATCACTATCACCACCACTTTGTCCTTCTACATTTGAAGCTTCTTTATTTGATTGTTGTGCTTCTGAGCTGGAATTTGATGGCACCTTAGATGTATTAGCTGAATTTGACATGGTTGTGCTGGTAAGAACTCTATATGCAGGGTTATTACTATTGGAGCTAGAGTAGTATGGTTTGAAAGTCTTCTCAGCTCAAATCTTGGGTGAGGATCACCTACTGATAAGATATCAACGGACCTTGAAAAATGCTCACAAGATTTGTTAAAATAACTGGCAACTAAATCAAGATCAAACAGCCAATCAGGACTAGGACCTTTCACACTAGGAGTGTGCTCATTGACAGTCATATTTTCTGACTCCTCAACTACTCTAGTTATGAGATTGTATACTCTCTAAAATTTAGTTTGAGAAGAGTATCCAATAAAGTGTCCATCATCTGATTTCTCATCAAATTTCGCTACATGATCTTTGGTATTCAAGATAGTGCAAGGCTATTCAAATGACATGAGAAAACCAATAAACGGTTTTTTCTTGTGCCAAAGTTCATAAGGTGTCTTATCTTGAATCTTGATTACTAAAACTCTATTTTGCACATAGCAAGCGGTGTTTACTGCATCTGCCCAGAAAGTGATGGGCAGTTTAGAGTTAGACAACATAGTTCTTGCATCTTCAATTAGTGTCATGTTTTTTCTTTTCAGCAACACTATTTTGTTGAGAAGTCCTGGGAGCACTATATTGTCTTATAATACCCTTTTCATCACAAAATTTATCAAGGATTTGGTTTTTAAATTCAGTTCTCTAATCACATCTTATGATCTTGACCTTGTGATCACATTGATTCGCAATCTTTAAGATGAAAATTTTCAAGATCTTAAGAGTCTTATCCTTAGTTCTAAGAAAAAAGACCCAAGTGAACCTTATAAAGTCATCAGTGATCACCAAAAAAATATGAGATCCTTCCTAGACTCATTACACTGGTGGGGTGTAGTGATAGAGTTTTTTTCCTTTGGCTTGTGAGATACCTTGTGTTGCTTCCCTTTAAAGCACGCAACACAATAGTTATCACTTGTAAACTCTTTCTTTGGCATTCCAGTTACCAAATCATTCTTAATCAAATTTTAAGTGATTTTAAAGTTACATGGCATATTCTTTTATGCTATAGGAAAGATTTATCACTATTTGCTTTAAACCAAAAGCATGAAACTTCTCCTGAAGGAGATGTTTCTTGCAAGTCCATCTTGTATATGTTCCTTTTTCTAGGGGTCCTGAGCAAGATATGCTCTTGAGGAATGACCACCTCGGCCTTGAGAACAATGCAACCATACTTAGTGAAAAGCATGTTATGTCTTTAATCACAAAATTGAGATACACTTAGGAGAATGTATCCAAGCTCCTTAACAAAGTTTACCTTCTCAATGTTGAGCTTACCATTTATGACTCTGCCTCTTCCAGTAATGTAACCTCCAGCATCTCCCCCAAAAGAAACTAGCCCTCCATCAATTTTCTTAAAATTTTAGAGTAAAGAGCCATTGCCTGTCATGTGCCTAGAACCACCGCTGTCAATGAGATGGTTAGTTACATTTGGAAACCCAAGCCTTGTTGGTCTTGGGCTTATCAAATAAGTTAAAGACAATGCAACAGTAATTGATTCTATTATCATATTTGGAGGATCATTTGCTGATGTTGATGAAAAACTTTTAGTCACATGGTCTTTTTTTGCCTTCCACATCACCTTTGAAAGCTTAGACTTGATCTTCGATACTTTAAAAGTTTTGATAGCTTTTGAAGTTTTGGAAACTGGACCTTTAGAAGATCTTGCTAACACTGCAGCGGGCTTCAGTATTTGGAAGTATTCATTTCTTCTGAGACTAACTTTTCTTCCGAAGGCAAGTTTTCACCTGTCTTCTTCTTCATTTTGGAGCTTTCGGAAGGAAAAGATTTTCCTTCCGAAGCTTGCTTCTTCTTTATCTTCTTAGAAGTTTTGTTCTTGGTCATATGGACAATACTTTTTGGATTGTAGAGGCAATCCTTTATAAGATGAGATGTACTACCATCTTCATCTTTGCAAATGATGTAGCTATTCTTTCAGGGTGAGAATTGCCTTTGGAGTTGGATGGTTCAAGTTGTGTAGCAGTGGTACACAACTGATCAGCCTTCTTCATGATGCTGGGATGATTTGAACAAGAACTAAAACTCTTGGTACTAGAGTTAAAGTTTGAGTCTTCAGCCTTAACCACCTCAAAACCTGTAGAGATAAACATTTGTTTCTGTATAGAGTTAAAGGTGGCCTTGATCTCTTAAGCCTTCTGGGACTTCCTCTTGGCTTTTCGGATCAAGTTTTTTCTTCTAGACTTGGTCATCCTAACTCCTTTTCTCTCATCAAGAGAATAGTGACCCTTATTATGATGCTCTTCTTCACTTTTCTTAGATCCATCCTTCACTATCTCCTTTTCATCCTCTTCATTTATAGGATCTATGAGGAGAAGCTCGTCTTCACAAATTTCACACCTTGGAGATCTTACAAACAATATTGTGTGTGGAGGAGCTATCTCAGTAGATTCCAGTCCATGTTTATTCTGATAACAAACTTTTGCGTGCAAGGATGAGGATATTATGTTCTTGAAGTTCTCTTCTTCAAGAACACATTTTTCTGTCTTGGCTTTGTTGATCACAAGCTCAACCTGGCATTTAGTTAACTTAGTGATAAGATCTTTGATCTGAGTCTAATAGTTGGTATGTTCATGTTTAAGAATAGAATCATTTCTCTAAATTTTCTATTTTAAGTTTGTAATCATTTTCAGCTCCTTTGAAATCAGTTTTTAAGATATTTAAAGACTCAAAATCAAATCTCATCTCTAAGTTATAAGACATAATCTATAAACTTTAGAAATGCATTCAAGTGTATATAGATGTTCCAATACCTTGGTTTCGTCATGGCCAGCCATTAGTGCTTCATTTGGAGATGCATCTTCCACTTGAAAGCTCCAATAAAAGCCTCCTTCTTCAACAGCAACCGCAGCTTGCTGCTTTGGCTTTTCATCCTGGTTGGCTTTGTCAGTGTAGTTTGGTCTGGTTTGTGTTTGGCCACTATTTTTCCTTGGTGCCTTGCACTCTCTAGCAAAGTGTCCTATTTGGTTACAGTTGTAACACTTTACCTTACTCTTGTCCAGCCTAAACTTTCAACTAGCTGCACTACTAGGAAACTTCCTCCATATCCTCTTGTAGAACTTGTTGACTCTGTGAGTAAGAAGAGTCATTTGCTGAACTATCTCTATGTGCTCCAGATCATCTAATGGATACAGTCAAGATCTTCAAGGGTTAAGAGAAAGTTTTTTGTGCTTTCTTCCGTAGACATAAAGGCGTGTGAAGAGCTTGTCTCTTGGAATGGACTTCCTTTTAAGTAGCTCTCCCTTAGTGTCTCCAGGAAGGTGATGAAAGGACCCTTTTGTGAGTTGTCAAGGTAGCACATAAGATGATGTTGTGATTCTCTGCAATCCCTTTTAACAACATAAAGGGCTGAACTCTGCTGATTGCTGGAGTTACCAGATGGATTTTGCATATTCATCTCCATCTTGTATCCACTAAGAATACCATACAACTTTGTAAGAGTGAGAGACTTAAGGTTCTCAGTTATCTTGATAATAACACAATAATGTGTCCATTGTCTAGGAAGAGTGGACATGAACTTTCTTACAATGTCTCTGTTTTCAAGAGTTACTCCAACATCCATTAGAGTATCCACAATCTCAACATCCTTCTTGTTCTCTTTTGCTTCAGTGGATCCCTCATACATGAGCTTCAGTGCATCCCATAGTTGCTTAGCAGTCTTGCACTTCTTGAAGCCCGTGTATATGGAGTTAGGAAGATCAGTTTGGAGAGCAGTCATGGCTTACTAATCTATGTCAATTCTCTTCGTCTTCTTCAAAAAAATCAACCACCTCTTTTGGTATCATACCATCCCTAGCAGCAGCTGAAAAGGTGCTTGGTATGTAAGGTTTAGAGACAATAGACTCCCACATCCTGGAGTCTTGAGACTTGATGAAGCCTTCCATTCTTTGGCACCAAGTATCAAAGTCTTCAAGAGTGATCAGTGAGGACTTCGTCATGGTTCTGGTTTCCATATTAGCCTTTGTGAGAGATGTCATTTGAGATGTTAAGTATTTTATTAGACTGAGGGATCTAAGATGGTGAGATCTTACAATCAAGAGCCTGGAATGCTTTGATACCAAATGCAGGACCGTTTGAGGGATCTTACAAACCGCCACCACCTCAATGACCACCGATCATCGCCGCTACA
Source organism: Flaveria trinervia (assembly GCA_025506515.1). NCBI lineage: Eukaryota > Viridiplantae > Streptophyta > Magnoliopsida > Asterales > Asteraceae > Flaveria > Flaveria trinervia. The sequence goes on along the minus strand of CM046447.1, from coordinate 68,612,311 downwards.
TACCACCGACCGCCGCCGTCGTCACCGCCGACAATCGACCGCGACCACCAACCATTCCAATTACGAAAAACTGATCGTACCATACGGTCGTCACCAGCTGATATCGTTCGTCGTCGATACACGGTTCGATAATAGAGGTTGGCGACAGTCGACGGTTCGGGGTGGCGGTGGTCAAGGTAAACACTAGGCGTCGGTGGTCGGTGTCGGGAATGTGCTGCATCAGCGGAGGTCGGGGGTGGAGGTCTGGCGGCGACGGGCAACAATCGGTGGTTGAGGGCGGAGACGATCGGGTCATCAGCGGTCAGGGGCGGTGGCGGTCGGGGTCGGCGACGAACGACAATCAGGGCGGTGGCGGGTAGCAGCGGTAGTCGATTGGCGGTGGGCGGGATAGTAGGCAGTGGTCTGGGTTGATGTGGGGTAGCGGCGGTTAGCAACGAACGACGAACGAGGGTTGATAGCAGCGGTCGACAGTTGGGGGCAGGGGTCGGCAGACGACAGTGGTGGTCAGCGGTCGGGGGCATTGGCGGTCGGTTGACGGTGGGCGGTATGGTAGGCGGCGCTTTGGGTCGGCGTGGGGCGGCAGTGCTCGGCGGTCATGGTCGGCGGGCGGCAACGAGCACGATCAGGGTTGACAGGCGGTCGCGGTTTGCGGTCAGGGTCGTCGGTAGTGTCGGTTGGCGATGGGCGGGGTGGTAGGTGTCAGTTGGTGGTGGGGGCGGGGGTCGATGGAATTTTAAATTCTTTAATATTTAAAAGGATTTTGGAATCCTTAATTGGAAGGAATTTGAGAGATTAATTCTAATTCTAATTCCAATTTCTTTTTCAACCAAACACGTTCAAAATGGAATTCAAATTTCAATTTTAACAAATTCCTACCAACCAAAAACAATAAATTCTGCATACCAAAACCCCTAAGAATATCTTTTTGTGACCTTGACATTTTAATAAATAAATAGTTTTATTTGAAACATCAATATCTTTTTATAAGCATCTTTTGTGATTTTTATATGAAATCATATTTCTCCGAATCTGTAATTTAGAAAAATTGAAATCATGAAATTAGAATTTTAAAAATCGTAAGTTGAGAGCTAATGGTTAAGTCATCGAAACCAAATCTACAAATTTCAACACACCCATCGCAACGTGTGAATGCACACACTAGTTAAATAAAAGAAATATTATAAGAGACCATCAGTTTAGTTGCATAACGCAAGCTAAAAACTCATGTGTAGTAAACTATTCGTACATTATATCTAAATTACACTTTCAGATTTATGTTTATCAAAATAAAACCTCTCCATATACACTCAATTCAAATAAATACACTATAATATCCTAACATACATTTATGTTGAGACATGTTCCTAGCAAATTCATTGGAGACTTTTGATATAACATCTTTGACATTTCTCGATAGCAGATCGTATATAAAACCTTGTGTAACGAAGTCCGTCAACGTTTTAGGATTGGAAGCATTTCTTCAATATTAACACCTCTCTTATTGTTTTGAACTAAGACAAGCATACAAGACTAATAATATAGGAGCCACTTATTTTATGAATACATATATGAGGATAGGTAGTTACAAAATAAATTATGAAGTCAATATTTAATATTTACTGAGTTATATAATATAAATTTAAAACACAGGTCAATGCGAATAGTGTTTTTAATTGGGCATCTTTTTTATTAGTTAAAAAAAAAGAGATTATAGCGTGAAAACAAAACGAACGATAGGCGTGATGGTATGCCGTCTAGAGATTTGTTTGTTACTTGAATATGTTTAACCCAACCAAGTTATCCCAATTATTATATTAAACTAAACTTGATTGTTATAAATGTTTAGTAATTGGGTTGCTTTTGTAAAACTTTCAAAACAATAAGTCCTTCTACAACTGGCACCTTGCGACTGGCCGTTAAACGGGGAAAAAATAAACATAAAAACATTGAACTACATACGCACGTTGCGGCGTGTTAACTCGTAAATTTTAGATCGAAATGTAAAATGAAAATTTGTAAGATATGAAAAGTATACGAGACCAAAGTTGAAATTAAAATTTTGTTGGAGCTAAATTGTAAAAGATGTAAAACTATTTGTTAAAATAAAAAAAAAGTTAAAGATTAAAAAAATAAATTTGATTACAACCCACTAAACACATTGTGTAACACTCTCAAGCACATACCATTTGATAAGCACGATGTACCACCCCTATATATCTACAAACCATTTGTTAATTAGTATTACATATATATTATAGATTTTAATCAATTTTATAATAATGAAAACAAGTTTGCATATATTATTTTTGGATATATACATTAGTAGTTTTAGTAAACAAGTTTGCATAAATAAAATATTAAACATAATAAAAATTATTATTACAAAACGATATACCGAGACATGATATAATTAGAATTACATATGATAATAACTATAAGTAATAAAATAATAATTTCAACTTTTTAAATTTTTTTTTTGGTTTTTTCAAAGATAAATGATACATTTTTTTTAAAAATAATGTTTTAAAATATTTTACTTTTAAAAATGTCCTTACTATAATTCCCTATTTTGATTATTTTGTTTTATAAAAATATACTTTTGAAAAACCAATGGTAAAATATTACGTAAAATATTTTGAAATTTTAGAAAAAAATATTTTATAAATACTATTTCTCTAGAAATAATATTAATAAAAATATTATTAATTTACTTAAAAAATAATTATAATTTAAAATGTAAAAATAAATAATATTAGTAATTAATATAGTTATTTAATAGGATAGAGAATCGGAAATTTTTTTATAAGAATGAATATAATACTAACACGTGACACACTCATTTACCATTTTACTAAAGTAAAAAGATTTTATTTATAGAACTTATAACAATATTATGCTTTAAATGTAAAAACATTAAAAAATACTCCAAACATTAAAAAATATATTTTTTTAACCTATACATTTTAAAAAATATATTAGTCTATCTGAAACATTAATTTTTTTATAACCACATCTCTCAACATGTTTATTAAATCACATTTCTCCATATCTATAATTTCAAAAAGAGTAAATTATATGGATGGTTCCTGTGGTTGTGTTGAAATCTTGAATTCGATTCTTCAAGTTGAAAATATTTAAATATAGTCCCTAATATTTTTTTCTTTCATATATGGGTCTTAAGTCTGTTAGTCAATTGTTAATGACGTTAAATATTATAAAATTTAACATTCTACTCGCATTAGCCATTTATATAATTTATCTTTTAAACTATAGTATTATTTTTATTTAAAAAATTTTATAACTTTTTATTATTATATTTTATATTATTTTTATAATTTCATTATTAATAATATTATTATATAATAAAATACGTTTTAAATGCACAAATAAATAACTTTTTAAAACATGTTTTTTTCAAATGTTGGTTTTTAAACCGTTCATGTTTTTTATACGCCATTCTAAAACTTTTTATTTTTGAAAGTGGTTGGTTTTTTAACGTTATTTTGTTAAAGAGCATTCATTTTTTGTTAAAGAGCATTCATTTTTTGTTAAAGAAATTCTTAGTTTTTAAAAAACAATTAGTTTCAAACTTTTTTATAAAAAAAACATTTTATAAAAAAAGAAAATGTATCCTCAAGCAAAAGAAAATAGAAAGAGATCGAAATCGTTCACAAAAAAAAATAGTTGTGACGAATTAGAATTTGAAAGAAGATGTTGTTATTTTATGCAAGTGACAATCTGATCAATTGTTTGATTACTTTCAAGAACAGCCTCATCTCCTCAAACTAGTAAAAATAAATTTATTATAAATAAAAAGTTAACTAGATTTGTTACACTTACAATTACAGTTCCATAAACATTATCAAATGAAAGTAAGAAATGGAGGTCGTTTGTCACTTGACTTTACACCCTAGAAGCAGAAACCTAAAACAAGAAAAACTTTTAGCAATCAGACCCAGGCAACCACAAATCAATTCATTATACCTTTTACGCGGTTGGAGCAAAATAGTCTGTCGAAGAAGCAAAAGTCCCTCTTATTATATAATATTTAGCATTATAAGAAAACCATATATGATACCCAAAGATGCTTCCGAGCAAGAACCACCCCCCACAGGCCATAACTCTCGAATAACATTGAAGATCGTAAACCCAGCGACCCCCACGAGCACCATGGTCGGTGACAAAATGAAAACAACATCATCGGCCAGCCTCCGCAGCGCCGTGATCTGCCTGTGCTTCATCTCCACCCTCGCGAAGCTCGAAACCTTCACCAAGTCGTACCACACCTTCAACAAGAGCCTAGAGGAACAAGCCAACTCCGAGCTCGAGTTCCAAAACGAAGCCAAAGTCAGCCAAGATGCTCTTCAGGTCACCCCCGACACCGGCAACAACAACGCCGTCTTCGACCTCCGCAACCGCTCCGGCAGAGTCATGTTCCGACGACCCTTCACCCTCTGGAACCACGACACCGTGGCCTCATTCAACACCTCCTTTTGGTCAACATCTTCCCCAACAACGGCACCCCGGGTGAAGGCCTAGCGTTCTTGATCGCACCCACCATCCACATCCCCGACGACAGCTTCGGCCAGTACCTCGGCCTCACCAACCGGACCCTCGACAACCGGACCGACAACGGCCTCGTCGCCGTCGAGCTCGACACCGTCAAGCAACCCTTCGACGTCGACGACAACCATATCGGCCTCAACGTCCACTCCATCAGATCTGTGGTCTCACGCTCCTTGACGCCGTCCAACATCACCCTTGCGCCGGCGGCGGCGGCGTTCCACAACGTGTGGATTCAGTACAACGGGAGCGAGAAGCTTATTCGCGTGTACATCGCTGACCAGCCGGAGAAGACGTCTCCGACGCCGCCGATGCCGGAGACGCCCATTATTCAGCACGAGTTAGATCTCCGGCGAACGGTCAACCAAAAGTCTTACTTCGGGTTCGCAGCCTCCACCGGTGATTTAGTCGAGTTGAACTGTGTGCTTCAGTGGAACATCACGATACAATACTTCCCGGAGCCCAAGAGTCCGTTACGGACGATCTTGATCGCCGTCGGGGTTACGGTGGTGGTGTTGCTGGTGTTGTTAGCGGCGTATTTGGGTTATCGCTTATACAAGAAACGAGTGGTGGATCGATCGAAATCGAACATTTTGAGTCGATTACGGACGCTGCCGGGGATGCCGAAGGAGTTCCGATTCAGAGAGCTGAAGAAGGCGACGAATAACTTCGACGAGAGGCGGAAGCTGGGGCAGGGGGGATACGGCGTCGTTTACCGTGGTGTTCTGCCGGAGGATAACGTTGAGGTCGCCGTGAAGTGGTTTTCGAGGGAGAGTTTGAAGGGCGAAGATGACTTTTTGGCTGAATTGACGATTATCAATCGGTTAAGGCATAAGCATCTTGTTCGATTACTGGGTAAGTGTTCTTCTTTCAGTTCATTCATTAATACATCATCATATCACTGTATATATATCACTGTATATATATCACTATATCGCCATTGTTAAAGTTCTTGTGTTTCTGTTAAATGCTTCTTTAAAATTAATGAAAATATGCAACAACTGAGACGACGAATCTGTTTTAGATTAGATTAGATTAGATTAGATTAACTTTAAAAGGAAAAAAAATGTGTTTTTTAAGGAATTGATGAGTGTGTAACATGATGTGAGTTGGTGATAATGATTCTGGTGTTGATAAAGTTAAAAAGTAGGGCCACTAGTGTTCAAATTCGCAGGCTGTAGACGATGAACAGATAGCTGTGTTTTATTTGGACATATTATGTATCCTATTTGTTTTTTGTTTTTTATTTAGTTTTCAAAATAAATATCTATATACTATCTATCTAGGGTTTATTTTCGTTGGTATGATTTTGACGTTAGATTGAAATGCTAGCTACGATCATGATAACAAATCAACTCCATTGGATGTGGGTCAGCTGATCGCTTAGTTTTAATGATTGTTCGGTTAATTGTTTGGTTTTAGCTTTTTACGGTTTGACTACTAAACTATAAGTAAACAATATTATCTTAAACATGTCACCAAATGTAGTTTTGTTTTAGAGTGTTTGGTTGGTTTGATGGTTTATTAACACTATACTTTCTACAACCATTTATTTTACAAATTATTGTTCTTATTTATCAGTCGATGATTGTTACAATGTATTGAACTATTGATAAGCGTTAACTGATTTTCATAAGTTTCTATATTCTTGTGTTATCAAGCAATTATTTGATATATATTTATAATACTCTACTCTTCAAAATCATATCTCGGTTGGTGGTTATTTGCGTACATTATGGCAATGGCAATCCTAAGAAAGTGGAATTACTTGGTGATTCATAGGCAACAATTTTTCTTAAATATCGCATCGTTTCTGAAGAAAAATAGAAAAAGATTATCTGAATAAACGTATCCTTGTTGCTCTGCAAAAGAAATCTAGCACTAAATTCATTTAGCAGTTGACTTGAAAAGGTCAAACATATTACCATATTATCGTATTTGACTTTTATTAATGATTTATAAAATTGAAATAATTCATTTTCATGCTTGCGTACTTTGAACATTAAATTGATGGACGACTTGGACGTTTATTATATTCTCCGTGCCTATTGACACATTAAATGATGTGTCAATTCTGATTCATTATGTCGAATAAAAAACTATATATAAACGTGTAAATGTAATTTATCTAAAGTTTATTGCAATTTATACAACTTTTTTTGCTTGTTTGTATGATATATTTATAGCTTTATTATTATCTGAATCTAACAAATTGCTGTTTGTATATAAGAAAATGACATGTTTCAGCTTGAACTCGTGCAGGATGGTGTCACAAGAACGGGAAGCTCCTACTGGTGTACGAGTATATGCGTAAAGGTAGTCTCGACACGCACTTGTTCACAGCGACCGATGAACCACTTAGTTGGACCCTTCGAAGCAAGATTTTAGCCGGTGTCGCCTCGGCCCTACACTACCTCCACTATGAATATGACCAAAAAGTCGTTCACCGTGACATCAAGGCTAGCAACATAATGCTTGACTCGGACTTCAATGCTCGCCTCGGTGACTTTGGTCTTGCTCGTGCCCTAGACAATGAAAAAACAAGTTATGCTGAGGCCGAAGGCGTGCTCGGGACCGTTGGTTACATAGCTCCAGAATGCTTCCACACCGGAAAAGCCACTCAACAATCTGATATTTACGCTTTTGGCGCACTACTAATCGAGGTCGTTTCCGGTCAACGTCCCGGGACAAAAGTCAACGGTTTCCAGTTTATGGTTGACTACGTGTGGTCGTTGTATCGTGAAGGTCATATCTTGGATGCGGTCGATAAACGCCTTGTTGATGATTATGACACGGAGGAAGCCCAACGGTTCTTGTTGTTAGGGCTAGCTTGCTCGCACCCATAGCTAGCGAGAGGCCGAAAACACACACCATCGTGCAAATGCTAGCGGGGTCAGTGGCGGTACCACCGGTCCCACCCTTTAAGCCCGCTTTCGTGTGGCCCGCAATGATGCCCATTGATGATCTTTCGCAAGCTACCTCGATTGATACAACTCCACTTTCGATTACTCAATACGAGACCGATTGGAGTCCATTGAGTCGGGAAAATTACTCGGGTTTCACGGATCGATCCATGGTTTAGTTTCTTTTCATACGACTATGACCTTTGGTGGTGCATTCTTTATGTTTCGTTTTTGTTGTCATTTTATATTTGCCTTTTTTATATATATGTTTTGTGTTTTGTGATGTCGCAGAAGAAAATTTTCTGCATGTTATAATATTTGGATCATGTGTTTTGATAGTTTATAACACTAAATTTGTTTGTTAATACTTAATGAATAGTGTCAGGGAGTTCAGTATAAATTTGATTTTTTATTTTTATTTTTGATGCTAACGAACATCATTCTTTGTATTGTTTTTTGTTTCATCTGTGGGCTAACTTTTTAATAAATTAAAATTTCCTGAATGTGTTTAAACCTTAAAATCCATATAAAATGTACAACAGATTTAATTTATGTGATTCTTTTGGTAGTATCAAATCGAGTTAGAATTTAATCTTGTGTCTAAGCATGATCAAACGAGTAATAAAAGTTGAAACAAAAAGAATGCCTTTATCCAAGAGGATTTCCACAAAATTTCTAGAATTAACAATAATTTAATATATTTTTTGAAGAGTTTTACTTGTGTTTGTATGGTTTTTTAGTATGAGTTATAGCAAAATCCCCTAGCTAAATGTCCAACATCTTGAGGATTTTCTTTTATTAAGAATTAGCAGGTTGCTTGCTCAGACTATTAGTTATCTATTCATCTTCAAAAATGATGTGATTAGTCTTGATTAGCCCAAAAAGTTGGACATACGGTCCGGCAAGGGTGTTGATGGTGCTGAAGGTACTAAGGCTGTAGCACCAAGCGTATAACTCTTTGTCGGTCTTGATCATTGGTGCATCCTTTGTTCTTGTTGCACTTCTAATTCAAAAGTCTTCTGGAGCACCTTATAATAACTATCCAAGGTATCCTAAAGTTCCTTTGTAGTCTTGCATATAAACAGTCATTGGATAATGCCAAAGAAAGCATCATCAACACCTCCTTGATATTCATCTACATACTGGACAGGTTCTTTTGCAATGTAGTTCACTTGTTACTTGATGAAAAACAATTGTCCGGTCGAAGCCAAGAACGCAAGAAAACAAGTTTTCAAAATCGTAACTCAATCAATTGATTACCATAATTCTCATAATTTGAATGTTTGTTCCACCAGGGTTTGGCCTTACTGTTACGTTATATTAAACTAAAAGATAGCTAACTATCTTTAATATGAAAGGAATATATAATATTTAAGCAAGATTACCACGAGATATACTTCTAGGTAGGTTCAACAGGTGATGCTCATAATCACTCTAACACTTACGATAGCAAACACAAAATAAATAATCAAAGAAAAGGATGAACACGGAACACAAAGATTTACAGTGGTTCGATTGGTGTGATTTACATCCAATCTCTGCAACTAGTGATTTTCATATTTAGGTGCTTAAGAAGTTACAATAACATATGATCTCTGTATACAGGTCAAGAATATCTAGGGTTTTTAAAGCTTACTCAACAAGCTTTTTATAATGCTTATCAAAGAAGCTGTTAGCCCAAAGCTTTCTCAAGAAGCTGTTAGTCCAAGGCTTACTAAGAAGCTATTAGCCTAAAAGACTTGGACCTATATTTGACAAATTCCTTCACAACCTAACAATTCTTACACTTGGAGGCATTTGACAACTTCAAACTACACTTTGATACTCTTCAAACTGTGCTTTGATACTCTTAGAACTGTGCTTTGAAATTCTTCAAACTATTGCACTCAACAAGTATTATCATATAGACAGGTCTTCACAGGCATCTATAATCTTCTCTTTTTCTTCTTCACTAGTTGTAGCCACCTTCTCATCAAGTAACCTAAAGGCCAATTGAAGTTGTATAAAGCTTTAACTTCTCTAAGGTAAGCACCTTAGTCAACTTATCAGTTGGATTCTCGACTCCTTTTCTTTCTTCAACTTTAGAGTATCGTTACTGACTAGGTCTTCAATAAAGTGGTACCTCGGCTTAATATGTTTAGTATTCGAATGATAGACTCGATTTTTTCAAGGTTCATAACACTCTGACTATCACAAAACAATGAACAGTCTGCTTGCTTACCAAGTTCATCAAGAAATCTCTTCAATCATAAAAGTTCTTTCCCGGCTTCAGCTAGAGCCATATATTCTACTTATGTGGTTGAGAGGACAACACTTTTCTGAAGACGTGACATCTAGGTAACAAAAGTGTCTCCCATTGAAAAAACATATCCAGTGATTATGATACTTGAAAATTCGAATGGAAGATTTTCTAAGGAATAAAGATATGAGACTCTAATTCTCCATCCTAAATGGTTCATATGTCCTTATGGTCCAAGCTGCTAGTGAAGATGGAATTATGATTCCTAAAGATCCTATAAAGTACTCAGATGAATATATGAAAAAGATGTATGTAGACTCCAAAGCATTATGGTTGGTCAAGATAAGCATACCCAAGAGCATCATAAATGGCTATAAAATTTTACAACTGCTTAGAAGTTGTGAAAGCATTGAAGGCTCACTTGACATAAGAGATGTCTTAAACAAGAAATTTGAAAATGTTGGTTTCGCAAGAGGAAGGGAAGAAACCATGACTGCAACATATCTTAAGTATGTTAAACTATTAGACTCTTTGAATGAAGCTTGAGTGAAGATGGAGAATAGTAATATTCTCTCAAATTATTGATATCACTATCGAATACATAGATAGTTTACATTGTGTTCATAAAAAAAATTGAAAACATGAAGACAATGACTCTTGAGAAGTTATAGGGCATTCTTAGTGCCTACCAAATAGAGATGAATAAACTCCTTAAGTTATCAGCACTTATCAACCAATTCAATAGTCTTTCCACTCTCATGCTTATCAAGTTCCAATGATGACTCACCAATTCCCTGAGTCACCTATCAAGAATCTCTATATGTTGAATCAAAGTCTTCACCATCTTTCAACATATGGAATCAGCATCCCTCATAAACTTTTTCACCAAACTACCCATCAAGCTCAACGTTTGTTAGTGAGTTAGCCAACTTCTTCTAACTCTCTAAAGAGTATCTTGAATGCATCTGATGTGATACGCAATGTATATATTTTGATAAGGATTTTTCGCAAAGATTTAGTTTTAATTGGTTATTACAAATACTAAACCATACACACAAAAAGCAAGTGTACCTGTCGTGTGGTAATATAGTACTGGTAAAAACCGAGTATCAATTCGTAAACACACCTAGCCTACTCAACAATCTTTAAGTTTTGACTATCATTTGGTTTTTGTTTGAGAAAATAATAAATTGTATTGATAAGATTTTTAGCGTTTAAAAACAATATTAAAAATAAAGTAAGCTAATATTGAACCGTTTGGATTAAAACCAAGGAATAAAAGTTATCGTCCTAATTAGATTATACATATATAACTGTTATGAATTAATGGTGTGATTTAAAGATATTGATTAATGTAGTTATGTTAATGTTTTAAAAATGAGCTGACATGATTTCTCATCTATCCTGCTACCGTAGTAACTAAGATCATGTCAGGCTGATATTACTGCTCAGATCAAGCCCTAGTAATGTGGGTAAATATTTTGTGACATTTTTGACATACGATTTCTGAAAACATAAGTTAATGTTAAAAGAGAGTTGATCAAGTTTCTTCCTAATATACCATTAATTTTAAAAAACCGTAACAATTACTATAGATTTCTCAGACTAATTAGAGGGAACCTGCAAATGATCAGAAAGTTAAGGTGACATGATTTCTAATAGCCATCTCTAGTTCATTAGTCATGAATTATTATGAAGTCCGGTTTCGTAAATAAAAGCTGATAATATGTTTTTCAACCGTTTATGACAATCGCAATTACAAACCATAAACTTTATAACTTCCCGTTCAAATGTAGATTCTACCCATCAAAAGTTTTCCCAAGACCACCATAACATTAACATAACATATATCACACCATTAGTTCATCACAAATCACATAAGTTTCATCCAATTAGCGTAATTTATTGAAAGTAGAGACTAAAAAGAGAAACTTAACCTCAATTAGCGTCGGTGACTGTCGATGTACATATCATGCGTAGTTCAGACCCTCATCTGTAATTTATTGAAAGTAGAGACCAAAGTTGCAATACGTGCATACCCCAGGAACTATCCGTGTAATTTACTCTAATATTGTATTTAAATACAAAATCCTAATTTATGTTAACGTATTGTTGTTAAAATATCTTTTATCATAACTGAATAATGAGATTTTCGGTTTCAATGGTTGGGAGAAGAATGGATCTTATTTTTTGTGGCGGTCAAGAATCCGTTGCAAAGGGATTTAATAATAGAGAACATCGCTTCTAGTCATCATCCCTCCTATATTATGATTCGGTTCTACTCACTTATGGTTGTATAATTGAGAAATTTTGTTTTATAGTTTAAAGGATAATTTATCAATTTAAATGTTAAACAATTTAAATTAACAAAGTAAACTTTTTAGATAAAAATAACAACTTTATAAAATCTTAAAGAGCAAGATGTAAAAGAAATCATCGTTTATTATGAAAATAACAAATGTAACTAAACCATATATACAAAGAAAAACAATTTACTCTTTCTTTTATGAAAGTACACGAAAAAGTTTATAAACGTTCGGTTCATTTACACTAGCATTCTCTTCATCTTCATGGGGAGAAAACGAAATGTGGGTAGAAAAGCCAGGTAATATAACCGAAACCAAACCAAAAAGACTAACATAATTGAACCAAAATAACCGATGAATCCATTCAGCATTTCTTTTATCATCGATTTTATTCTTGGGATAACCGAAATAATCAACACTAAATCAAATAACTATGAAACCTAGTTCAAGTTGTAATCTTAATTGCGCAACAAGCATATAAAACTTTATGACAGTTTGTAACGACCAAAATAACAAGGTAATTCATATCATATGATTGGCAAACAAACCTTAATCATCACATTAAACAAGCAGCATACTATTGCATCCTCTCACTTCCAAAGCAAGAAAATAATCAACTTACAAAACAGAGATTATGTTGACTAGTGGCACTTCATGCAGCAACTTGCTTGATTATCAAGCAAAATTCTACAGATCACGCGTTGATAACCAATAGCTGATTTAACCAAAACCATTTGGTTATAATATTTTGATAACCAAAGTATTCAGTTATTTTGCAGTTTTAAGCATCACCTGCAATGAACCAAACCAAACCAGACTCGCCCCTAAAGAGAAACCAAATAAAATCACACTAGTACTCCTTCAATAAAGGGGGAAACATTACATAGAGCACACAATAAAGAGTTACAACAATAGTCAACAGTTCATAGTCATGATAGGTTTTCATACATATTCTAAACTTTGAATTGTCACTTGTACTACTTGATTATTACCACGAGTTTTCATCAACATAGCTAATGAACTAACCAGGGTCGTCATGCGACAAGCACACGAAAGAGACCCACAGGGAGTGAAAAATGACCTGATAAAGAGTTGACTTTATGGATCAAAAGTCAAATGACCCCATTGGTGGAGGAAGTCCAGAAAGGTCTCTGTGGATCTTTTCACCTGAGCTTTGGCCAAAGGATTCAACCTCGTCCTTCCCGAGTTGTTGCACATCCTCGGGAGAAAGTATCTTGATGTACCAGACACTATTTACAAATGCCCTGCACCAACCATACACAATTTAAATGAACAGAAAACTTAAAAACATTTTTCCAATATCTAAAATTTCCATCAATCAAATAAAAACACAAATCCATGGTGTACTTTGCTTTAATGAACATAAAGAACTTTAGAAACCAATGAACCAAAGAATCATTAGTGGAATAACATATTTAAGTAGAAACTTACTCCCAAGGGTCGTCTCCAAGGAGAAGAATGTCGTTCTCCCTGTCGACGAATACAAGCTGCCAGCCTGATCTTTGTGGGTCTTCAAGCAACCCCTCGATCCCAAACATCTGACCCAATTCCCTTCTCAGCTCATGGTAGCTGTTGAACCGGCTGATGTCTAGTGACCTCCCAACACACCCTGATTTGTATACCTGCAACCAAACACACATCTTTGTGTCAATTTTTTTTAGTTCAAACTTTATTCTAGCCTAACAAAAAGATAGCACCACCTTCACAAATGTTCGGTTATGGTTAGGCTGCAACAATTCAGAAGACTCTTGCATGTAGCTACCAAATGGAGAATTTTGAAACCCAGAAGCTGGTGAAGAAGGTATTGCGGACAATTCAGTGTTGATTGTTGGAAGAAGAAGCCCGGATGAGTCCATGTTTATACCACTAAACATGCCATGATTTTGGGCTTCCAAACTTGAAGATTCCTGCTCAACTGATGGTGAAGTTGAAGCTGTGTTGACTTGTGATTGACCAAACTTCGATACCCATGATTGCTGATTCGATGATGCTCTGGAACCACTAGTTGAGCAGTCCTTGAGAAATTTGATAGGTTGCTAGTTCCTTCTGAGCATAATGCCGAACCAACATATTCTGCATAGTGGGCGCAATATTGGAAGAAAATTTAGGGCTTGAGTCCATGAAATCTGTCTTTGGAAATGATTGGTGTTGACTTTGCATAAGGTAAGTCTCGGGATATGAACTTTGGCGTTGTTGACTTTCTTGGTTGTTGACTTGCTGCTGTATTGACCTAGGGATATTGTCAAGCATTTGGGTTTGACCATGAGCAAACAGCTGTGTAGTTGACTGGGTGCTTGAATGCTGAAGATGTTGAAGGGGTTGCTGAAATTGCAGTAATTGTTTCAAAGCATCTCCACTTCCAACATTCTGCATACGGCTGCTAAGTACTGCTGAAGATTACTTTGGAGAAGTGACGGATCTACCCTTTGTTGCATCCATGGAATCATGCTACTTGATTGAAAATTTAGAGAATGGAGCCCATGCTCGGCAGTTTCACCTCTCAACCATGCCATTCCGTTCACTGTATCAATGTTGTCTGCAAGCATAATAATGAAAATTAGAAGGAAAAAAAAAACATAACTTGAATTTAATTGTGATAAAAGAAGAACATAAAAGAAAGTTTATCGGAGTCTGATATGTATCCACAAATCAAGCCACCTCGGGTCAATTCAATTAGTCGGTTACTAAAAATAGGGTCAACTACATTAGTTACTTACCCGAGATATAGGAGCTAATCATGGGTTACCAAAAATAGAGGAGCTAATTGTGGGACAGTTTTACCTTTCTTGTTTTTATAGTACTTTAGAGAGTAGGGAGGGGAACATTGATGTATTGTTTATCAACTAGGGTTTTTACTTTGTAACTGGAGATTTAGCCTATCTCGAATAAGGCTTTTTAATCATAAATCTAAGCTTTCGATTTCCGGTATCTATCATTTGGTTCTGTTGCCGGGACAAACGATGGTACCATCTACCCGGAGCACTACCAACCAACACGATGGCAACAACACTGCAGAAGATCTGATCGCAGGCCAGTTATCAGCCATTTTGGCACGATTAGACGCCATCTTGGCACCCCTAAAGGAAGATATAGAAGCAATCAAAACTCAGATGCTCGAAGACGGCAGTTATGATGAAAAGGCAGATGAGGATCAGAAGAACAAGGTGGCTGAAAAGAGACACAACCCCGCTATGGAGGGATGTTGCACCGATAAAGATCACCGGGTTTGGAAAACCAACTAGCAGCCAAGCACCACTACTCGCATCATCTACACCTCTCACTCTTCTTGATTTTAGCACCAAACACCAACCCAAAACTAGCCTTCAAACCCTTGCACCACCAACATGCCTTGAACAGCCACCAACAATATTACAAAAACCAACACCAAACAAGGAACCGGTACCGAACCCGTCGATTGCATCATCTACACTGCTACCAACACCAACGGTATTGCAAAACCAAAATATTACACCTAAGCACCACATAACCAACTCGTCCGGTTCGCTACTCACCTTCTTGCCCAACCAAAACATTAAATCCATGCTTGTTTGGTGTTTTCTTTTGAAATCCATGGCACAACAGAAGGCCTTATCGAAAACCATGTATTCTTCTAGAAATGTTAGACAACTTGTTCATACATATTCATGTTATGAATCTTATGCAGTTCACTTTCCATTAACTGGGTTCGGGGGACCAACGCGAGAGACTCTGAACAAAGGTGTAGCCGGACGACACAAGTGGCGCCCACCTTGACGCACCGTTGAAATTGCACCACATGCCATTGTAAGACTCGAATGGCGTCCACCATGGGTTGTTGATAAAGGGCGGCCAAGCTTCACTCGACCACTTCATCTCGACTTGAGGACAAGTCGATTTTCCGGGCCGGAAGTATTGATACGTATCCACAAATCAAGCCACCTCGGGTCAATTTAATTAGTCAGTTACTAGAAATAGGGTCAACTACATTAGTTACTTACCCGAGATATAGGAGCTAATCATGGGTTACCAAAAATAGAGGAGCTAATTGTGGGACAGTTTTACCTTTCTTGTTTTTATAGTACTTTAGAGAGTAGGGAGGGGGACATTGATGTATTGTTTATCAACTAGGGTTTTTACCTTGTAACTGGAGATTTAGCCTATCTCGAATCAGGCTTTTTAATCATAAATCTAAGCTTTTGATTTCCGGTATCTATCAGAGTCCCATTAATTTAGTGAAGATTAGTACCTTGAAAAGATGATGCTCCAGGATACCAGGGTCGTTTTAGCCGAAGGGGAAACAAAGATGGATACATAGGAAATGTTGTCAAAGGTTCAATTTCCCACAATGATACACGTGGTTGTCTCTCACCTGCAGTTGATTCATCCCAACCAACCTACAAGATAAAAAATACAATCACAAAAATCAGGTACAAATATCGCAGGTGACATACTGATACGGAACTTATCAAGAGTCGTGGACTCATATCTAGAACAACTAGATAGAGGCAAGCGGGCTAGAAAAGGGCAACCCAACTTAAACCGGCATAACTTTTGCTTATGTTTAGAGTTATAGGGCTCATAAGTAATGAATGAAAACGTCTCAATCGGAAGTCTGATCACACATTTCCCCCCATTACTTACAGCCCCATAACTCCAAATGGAGCTGAAGTTATTCAGGTTTCAAGTTTGGCACTTTTCTAGCACACTTGCCTCCGTCTAGTTGGTCCAAATATGGATCTGTCAATCCCTTGATCCGCTCCATATCATCTGCATCATAAAGCTAAAACAAAAATATCACCTTATATGACCCCTAGTAGACGCTTAACAAAACAAAATTTTAACCTAATGTAAATAACTGAATGAAGATGGTTTACCTTAACAGAACGCCAATGAGAATTAGGCCAACGGGTAGGGTCTAGATCACCAATGCCAGTAATTGTCCCCATGTATCTGATACACATTTACATAATTATTGAACACTAAATCAGACTTTTAATTCTTATAATCAGCCATAAATACCTGCGGACGCTTGATTCTTCAGTTTCAAACAGCATACGGAAACGCATCCCAACTGAAACCCGTGTGTGATACACAGCTTTGACATATTTTGAAAGGGGGATGACAAACTCAGATGGACTAGCCCTGAATGCATTTGTAAGACAAAGTAAATAAGCTTAAATGATAACAAAATATACAACTAGGCAGTAGGCATTTCTGTATATTTTGATTGCCACCTTGGGTTATAGAATATTGTGAAACAACTATTAGTAGCAGCTGCATGAGCCGCAGCAGCAAGAAGGCCGATATGCATACTATCACTTGATAGAACAGATGATGGCATCACAGTTTGTGGACGATTCGCACGTCGGATTCCCAAAAGGAGCTGATTTTTCTCGTTCCTAATTATGATTGAAAAATAATATTATTACAACAATATTCCAAATCTTTGATATTTAGTTAGGAGGTTGAATCCACTAAAATAGAGTTTGGTGGACTTCCAAACTATTTTGATCATTCTGTCTTGAGATAAAGCACAACCCTACATGACCCATTTATAAGTAAATGGGTCAAAAGTACAACCTCTTGAAACTAGCAAATTACATCTCAACTTGCAACGTTTAATTAAAAGATTACCAAATAAATAGAACAGAATCTCCTGCAACAAGTCTTTTGGCACTAACAAACACACTCCATCCTGTGGTAAGAAGATGACGTTTGGGCTGCCCTGCAAGTGAAGGAGAAAACATGTACTGAGGAATACTTCCATAATATTGCTCATATACATGATTTTAAATTTCTCTTTTCACTAAAGAGAACTAACAAGGAACAAAAAGTTACAAGGTTTAATAATTTCTTGCATACTAAAAATTTTCTTACACTCAAGATATGACATCTTGTTATTACAACTTCAAGCAGCAAAGCACATCCAAACACTATTTACTACAGCATGTTTAGTACAGCTGATCATCTAATTGTGGTTAACATATTCACTCTCAAATCCAAATACCCCCTATAGTAACTTTACAATTATCATACTAAGGCAGTATTATCTTACCCCGAAATATATGCCTGAACTTCCATTCAACATCATGGAGATCCCTTGCAATAAGTTCTTGTGCAGGTGGCTGCTGAGAGAAATCCTGAAAAGAGCAAACGATAAGAACAATGTTTGATCCACCAACCTGTCCGAGAAGAGGTGGCAATTTCCTTACAAATGGGTCGATTTGGATAGAGAATTTGTTCAAACAGGCTAAAATATCAAAAAAAGATATTAGCTAAAACTGGAATGGGTCAAATGGGTTAAAGTTTGCAGAAGTTTGTTGTTAATGTATACTACATATATTGTTTTATTTAAAGATTGAATTATTATTGTTTTTAACTCATAGCTAAAGCCTTGAATGTCTAATAAATATTAACAATGGAGAAAAAAATTGTTAGCTTGTCAACCTAGCCTGAGCAGCCTTTAATGACCTGTTTCGACTTGTTACCCACCCAACCGTCCAGCCATCTTGGCAGTTGGCACCACTAAATCTAGTATAAGCATTGGATAGAACCAGCAGCATTACCAGTGGAGGGAAAACTTTCTCAGCAGCACGTCGAGGAACAGAGAAGCCACCATGTGTACTTGTGTCACTTGCGGTTAATGTCTTGCAGAAGTAATTTGTTGGTTGTCTACTTGGAATACCCAACTCAACAGGAAGAAATGTATCCTTCTGCCCTTGCTGACAATTCATTACACAAAAAGAATGAACTTTTAAATCCTCTTACATAATACTAACAAATCCACATTCCAACTTTGACTAAGAAGATTACCGGGGTCAATGGCTGCAATGTCATTTGGGCATACACTTCATCCGTTTCAACATCTGCCTGAAATCACAAAAGTAATCAGTCCTTTTTTTTTTACCTTTTCATGTTACACAAACAATTCACAAAAGACAGACATTTGATTATTGCAACTTACATGCATTGTAACATTGTGAAGTTGGCAAACCAATTGGGGAGGAAGGCTTGGATAATTGGGAATGTGAGCATCGATTTCTTTATTCGTTGTTGCAGCAACCTGATTCACATTTTTTTCTAAATTGGATCAAATCAACAAAAGAGACTCTTGATGCATACAAAGCATACACAATTATGCAATTAAATTGATCAAATATGCAAGACAATTGATGAAAAAGCACCTGTTCACTATGACCCTGAGGGAAATAGATCACACGACCGCCTACTGTCGGTAACGAAACAAGAGGCCCTGCACAAGCGTGCCACAGCTCCGAATTCAAGCATTTCTTTTCTCCTTTCGTAAACAAACAACAATCAATCAATAAACTAATCTAAAACACATGCTAACTCAAGAATCTAAAGCACATGCCATTGACAATTTGAACTAAAGAAGCCATAAAATATACAATAATCAATGAAAAGGACACACACACAGATACTTGTGTAAAGACAGAACGAAAAGTCAAAATCAGAACAAAAAAGAGAGTGGATGGAGATACACCTTCTTGAAGCTGCTGACCAGACCCTGATGTTGAAAGCTTCATATTTTTATAATACAAATCTCAACTTATTATATGTATATATTTCTTTAACTAACCACACAAATAACGATCATCGAACTAAAAACCCTCGAAAACCACTCGATCACCATTTTCCCCCTTTTAGCATCATCCCAATCTCCTCTTCCTCACTCTAAAACACCTAATCTTCAAACACATTACCCCACAACACCACGTTCCCCTCATAGCAAAAGCAGCAATCAGCCACACCCACAAAGCAAGAACCTTAAAGAACCCTAACCCAGATCAGAAATCCACTCGGTGTTGTTAAAAACCGCCATGAGTGGGATAATAAGAAACAATATGCCTAACGAATCTTTTTACAGGTGGAAAGTATGAAAAAGAAGGGGGGGGAAAGAGGCATGAGAGGGGTTATATAGGGGATGGGAGTGAGGTGAAGAAGAGTAGGAAGTGATAATGGAGATGGAGGAGAGGCCGTACATGGAGATGAAGAAGACGATTGATTTGATGATAGAAGAAGAGGAGTGAGATGACAGGAGAGCATGTGCCACCATGCCTTAGTGGTCTTTGTCAGAGTACGGACCTTCCCATTATAAATATCAAATTCCTATTTTCCACCACCCTAGCATACATTACATTACGTTACATTACATAACAATAGCAATAGCAATAAAAATACTTTTCTTTTCTTTTTAAGTTTTCAATGATATCAAATTTTATTTTTTTAAAGATCTGCTTGACTCTGGTTATAATATTATAGAGAGCTTTTTGGTATCATGCTACAACTTAAGTGGCATGCTATTGATCATTACTTTTAACATAGCATGTAATCAGTCGTTTGGAAAACACAAATTGTTCTTTGGATTAATGTTACTATTAACATGTTTCGTGTATTTTTTCCTACAAGCTTTGATTAACCGTTAAGGGAAGGGTTGATGTTGTTTAAAAAAAGTAAAGGGGTAATGTGCGTTTTATTACTACTACAGCAGTCGTTAAAGGGGGTCAACAACCGTTATAGTGTTTTTAATTAGTGTTTATATGTTGTATATATTAGTTAGACTTGTTTACCACCTTCTCTCTTGTGATTTATAGGAAACCCTAATAACATTTCCAGCAACACCATATACATGATAGCAGAGCATGCGTGCATATTATTAATCACCTATGCAGTTATTTAATGAACAACAATCACCGACACTAGTTTGCTACCATTGTTGTTATCGTTTGCCCGAAGAAGTTATAATTCGTTGGGTTCATTTATATTGTTTGACTCCACCACAAATTCTATGGATTCATGCATGTAATTTGTAGAGATAGGATCCTACCTTCATTAAACACAAAACATCACTAAAGATGTAGGATTCTAAGCATAATTTACCCAACATGTCTTATTACATTATGTAAAGAAATTCTATCAAAAAACTCAATGTAAATGGATGATAAGTATCTCTTGTCATGTGCAGGAAATAGAACAATCAAAAAGGTTTGTAATGTGATTGATAGTATTTTCTCAAAATGTGAAAAGTTAAGGAATCTCACGTTGTTTGTTAGCTTCTCACCTATTGATGTATAAAACTTTTAAGTTGCTTAATGGTCTATCTGTTGAGAGGATTTGATGTATACGTGCATTAATTCCTTTGGATATTTTGGTAATGGATGTTCATAAACGAAAAGCACCACGAATAGTCTCTTAAATTAATAAATAGTAAAGAAATTCAGTTTTTGATATTTCTATCTAATATCGAGTATAGCATTATGTGATTTGTCAAATCAATCATCTTGTAAAAACTTACATAAGAAAATGTCGACATACAAATATAGATTTTGAATAATGATTTTTCTTCTACTCAAAATAGATCCCTAAATCTCATTTATCCACCATACATAAACCACTCTAGATTAACATTACATCTACAGGTTCTCATCAATCAATTAAAGTAGCAATTATTAAAAAAGTAATCGATTATCCTTAGGGCTTACATCATTATCGTAAGAATAACAAAGCAATTGTTTCACTCTATATATAAACGGTCCTTAGGATAGTGTGAGATCAAAATGGGGGGTGGTGTGGGTATATCAACCCTTTTCCATACTTAGAACATAAGGTTGGTACAACATTTTAATCAAACATCTCAACATACCTTACGAGTTGCATAGTTTCATATAACACGTATATCATGTTTGATTAATACCTTTGACATGGTTATATAGGGCGTGTAAAAGTCATATGGGTCGTCGACTAGTCTGTTTTGTTAGTCGTTGTTGGTGACACAGTCACACAGATCATATAAAGTTCAAATAGTCATATGCCTTTATTTATTAATTATTCTAAGAGAAACTATAACTTTTTAATTACTTTTCTAAAAAACTAAACAAATTTTAAATATAAAAAACACTAAGTTTTAATAAAATGTGACTTTTACACTTCCAAAACTATATGATTAACATTAATACGACCATGCATCAATTGAGTATACATTTGTAGACATGACATGTACATGTTTTCCCATCCAGATGCACATGAATGTTTATAATGGTACCATTACATCGTAAAAGTCGAAATAAGCTAAATACATCATGCCATAACGGTTACCATCTACATGTAAATTTGTAAATGCTCAATGATATGAGAAATTTCATAGCAAGGAGCAAGTCCAATTGTATATTGTCGAGTCATTAAAGGTGAACAGTAACACTAAATGTGTTGGCAATCAAGATTTTTTTTGTACGACATAAGCATCTAGTATTCATCCAATGCATAATAAGAAATTATGGAGCGATTAGCTCATTTATTTTTCAATGAAAACATTCATGGATTTGTATCTCTTCTAGAAGTTAATGAGTTTATCTTTTTTCTTAATATATTAAAATAGTATGTTTGATCAATGGAAAATGTTGATACCTTGTTGGCACCTAAGGTGAGATAGTTTCCACCGTATCTTTATATCGCTAAGTAGTTTTTTATTTAAAAATAATATGTGTGATGATAAGAGTGAGATATTAAAAAAATTAATAAACAATGATATAAAAGGTATAGTTTAATAGTAGATTTAGAAGAATCTTGTGTCTTACCAAATAATCAACACATATTATAAAAGATAATAATTTTTAAACGAAAGACAAACTGCAGTTAAAGTACTCTAGGTGCATGAAATATTCACGACATCAAGATTTATTCATTTTTTAAGAATGGTTTTTCATGCTATTCAAACAAGCATTCATCCTAAATTTAGTCTACCATCACGTAAACTAAAACCATAGACATTTAAGTCTTATGGATTTATAAAAGAACAATTATTGTTTGTTCTTCGTGTATTACTCCTTTATTAATTACACTTTTTGTACCTTAGATGTTTAGAAAATACACCTTTCATCCGTATACTATATTAATTACAATAATCATTCTTTACATTTAATATTTGTCACAAAGTTCTTAATTTAGTTATGAATAGCTCATTGGAAACTTTGAATCATCGATGTGAGTGAAACCGTCATGATAAGATCTCTCAAAATCATCCTAAATTAGTTTCTTTCTATGAACATATGAAATCATTTATGTCCTCTCTTTTTCTAAGAACGTTGAATTGTTAGGTCATCTTTTTTCAACTTTACATGTCTGCCAACATATTTCCAAAACAAGATTTCACACAATACTAAAACCAAACACCTAAATTTATTTATATTGTAATACAAATCATGTTCAAAAGATCAAAAATGGGCTTGATATTGAGATCTGGGTCATGATGGTGGTGTAACGCAGAATGTCTACGATGAATAGGTTGATTGGTGTTTGTGGGATGGTTGTTGATGGTAGTTATCCATATGGAAAGCCTAAATATTATTGATTATGGAAGTCATCAAAATAAAGGAGGAATAGTGATGCTTTCAATAGTCAGATATCATCCTTAAGGGATATCATCTTGATGTATTTCACACGAAGAAATCTTTGTTGTGTTATCTGCACTTTGTAATGCTAGGATGACTTTTTGAATCGGGTGTGTATCATTTTAGGTTAAAGTAATTATGTGTATGCAAAATCCTTAATCAAGTTAGATAGAAATAGTTCACAGAAATATATTATTCTTTCCTACTAAATTTGTATGAAAAATTTAAAACTTTAACATATAGAATACCAAATAAATCTATATGTAGGGGGCTAAAGCATTACACTAACTTTTCATGAAAATACATGACACTTAATAGTTTAACTATCAACAGTCAACTATTGGTAGGTAAATTAGTATAAACACCGTCACTTGGTTACTACTAATTGTTTTGACCAAAATTTAACATAACTTTGTGAACAAATCCATATGTGAGGTATGTGCTTAATCCATTTGTGTAAAAAGTGTGATATTAAAAGTAAATAAATGACACATATGATTACGAATAAAGCCCTTTATTTCTAGAGATCTCCAACATAAAACCTTGGAAGGTGACAGATTATCACTCTACCTTTTGTGTTCATATTGATAGCACTAAGAATTACAATAATAATAGATTGATACTAGGTACTATAAAGTGTATTGCAAATGTTTCTTGGGTGTTGTATATTGATTTCTTTGTGTCTATATATAAAATAAAACTAACTAGCATTCAAGAATCTCAGGGACTTCTCGGCCTTCATTCTTGACCATTGAAGATACGCTTCAACGTGTTTTCTTCAACAAGTCACTTATTCTTATGATTGACTTGGTTAGTACAATTCACCTGCCAGAAATATCAGAGCCAAAATAATAATAGTCGATTAATGATGTTACTATTCAGATACTAAAGTTACTCAGGTTCTAGGATACATAATTATAAAATTCACCTATAACGCTAACTATTAGTAGTAAAAGAGTAACTGCTGATCATTAAACTATTGATAAGAACAAAATTACTATAGATCATGACTCTTGCATAAGTTACCACTAGTATTAAAGATGATAGTTACTATTAGTCCTTAATTACTACTCATTAATAATTTATATTGAAGGCTAAAGTTACATGTGATGATAGAATGATCAGTAGCAACTTACCACTAGTTATTGTTTCTTCTATATCATCAAAATCTTGCAATTGTTTTTACCATCCATGTAGATTTGAGCATTTTTAGTGAAGTATCTATAAGGCAAAAGTAAAAAATTTCACTTTGATCCCCGTTAGGGGCTTTACCCCTTCAATCTCATCTTGCTACCATGCGGAGTTCCTCAAAACCCATTTTGGTTTAAGGCACTGATGTGCTCTAAATTATACATAAAACCATATCAAAAGCACATCAATTATTCCTTAATACCTCTCTTAAAATGATGATTATGTACTTAAAATTGTTAAATTGTGTTTTTAGGTGTTTAAAAGGGCAAGATTGACAAAACAAGCATATTTAACAAGAAATTGAAGTAATCCGAACTTTGGAATCCAAACATGGGGTCGTGCCTTGTTAAGCACGCCCCCATTCCATTCCCGAAACACACCCTCATGCTAAATTAACACACCCTCATATTTGGACATCTGATAGTACAAAAAGTATTGTCCCCTGAAAGCAAGCATGGGGTCGTGCCCCATGAAGCACGGGGTCATGCCCCACCTCCAACACAGGGTCATGCCCCATTTAGCACGGGTCGTGCCCGACACAACCTGCACGTATGAGCCGACCAACTTTCGTAAGCATTATACTAGC
Organism: Flaveria trinervia; assembly: GCA_025506515.1. Classification (NCBI taxonomy): domain Eukaryota; kingdom Viridiplantae; phylum Streptophyta; class Magnoliopsida; order Asterales; family Asteraceae; genus Flaveria; species Flaveria trinervia. The sequence goes on along the minus strand of CM046447.1, from coordinate 68,587,115 downwards.
ACGGGGTCATGTCTTTTAGGAATGGGGTCGTGCTTAAACATTTCAGAATGGCTATAAATAGAGGCCTAAGTTCACCATTTTTGCAAGCTTTGGTGGGAGAATTACTTTGCAGAATTCTCTCGGCAATCAAGTTTTCAAGACCATTTGGAGGCTCCGGATGTGCATACAACACTTGGAAGAAGCTCAGGATCGTCTAAACGTCATACGTTATGGATCACTGGTTTGATTGTCCTATTTCATCGATGATTTTATATCTATCTTCTATGTTATATGTTGTTATGTTTAAGCTCATTATGAGCTAAACTCTTATGGAATAAAGTATGGTCACTAAACTCATTATGTCCTAATTTGATGAAACTTACATAATTTGTGATGAACTAATGGTGTGATATATATATATATATATAGATATATATATATATATATATATATATATATATATATATATGCAGGATCGGTTTGTGTCACTAAACACTTGGTTTTCTCTCAAACTCACTTAAATAACACTCTCGATGAAAGCAGAATCTTTAAGAGTTGATAACAATATAATAAGTAATAACAAAACACAAGAAGTAATTTTCAAGGTACTTGCATATTTGTTTTTCAACTCAATATTACAAGACTCTTACAAGCATGTTCTTATGAGTTACAATGAGAGACTATAAATAATACTACCTACAACCGGATATACTTTGATACCAGCTGAAATCCTCTAACTAAAGCAAATACTACAAAGCTATAGTTTAAGGTATCTCAGATAAGACTTTATCTGAGATATGGTAGTCATGACATGTCCCTGACTTACCTTCTGTCACCAACTAAAGTTGGTAACTTGTACTAACATAAAAAGGTGAATAGTGGAATAAAGTATGGTCAACTACATGGCTCTTTGAGAAAACGCCATGCAGTATCAGAGGTCTCCAGCGGAGTGTCAGAGGCCATACTTATGTCCATTGGTTCATAGCAGTGTCTTCTGAAGGTTAAATGGCTTCGAAAGAACAAGTACTTCCGAAGCCACTTATACTTCAGAAGAGGCTGCTTCTTCCAAGGCTTGAAAACTTCTTTCTTCATACTTTGAAAGTAGTCTTCTGATTTCTTCCTTTGAGACTTCATCTTCGGAAGTGAATACTTTATCTTCGGAAGTAGAGCTTTGCCTTCGGAAGTGGAACTTTTACTTTGTCTTCGGAAGAACTCTACTTCCTTTGGAAGTTCCACACTTGGCTTCGGAAGCCTTTGTAAGCAGCACAAAATTTGTCTAAGTGATTTGGTTTTGGTTGCACCAGCCTTCTTCTTGATCCAACAAACTCCCCCTAGGCTGATGCTACCAAAACCTCACTTGTTTCTACTCCTCAAAACTTTCAGCACCAGGGAGAGTAAATACTTATCAGTCTCTTTGTTCTTCCCTGATGTGGTGCTGAGAAGTTTATACAAATCTTTGGTTGACAGGATCTCTAGTCTGTCTCCCTGAATGATATGTACCCTTTGTTGTGGCCCTCTGAAAAGAGTTAGTTGATGGGAGATATAATCATATTCCCATCGAACTACAGGTTCCAATTCAGGACCTTCCACCATTTGTAGAAAGGTTGTGCCCTTGGTGGGAGATCTATCCTTGTCTTCCTTTCTTTTCAATCTTAACTCTTCCTCAATCTTGGCTTTTGCTATTAACTTAGCCAGATGAAGAATACTGAGATGATTCTTGATGTGAGCAGTAGTTTCAGAGTTAAGGGGTTAGAGAATGGTTTCTCTGCTAACTCAGCAATATCAAACCTGCTGGAGTGTACAGAGAGGTGGCATTCAGCCTGTTAACTTCACCATTCTCTCTTGCCACAACAAAGTTATGAGTAGCTTCATCGAACCTCCACCGGAGTATATTCTTTCTAGGCACAAGAGACTGACTAGGAATCTTGTCCTCTTTAGTTTCTTCTCTTTATCATTTAATGATTCTGAGTTAATTCCTAGAAGTATTGCAGCTTGGTCCAGTGTTCCTCTAGGTAGATCAAGAAATTGATCTCTTGTGAAGGAACGTGAAGATCCATCCATATAGGTTAGCTTGATGGAGTCTTTCTCACAAGAGATATTGCTCAGGGTTGTGAATTGATGAGCCTATTTTTGATGCTTTTAAACTCTTCTAGAGAGAGATGTTTGAAAGGTTGAGGGGATGGTTGAGAAGGTTGTGGGATAGGATGTGGTGAGGTGGTTCGGGTTAGAGTTTTGGGTTGAAGGATGGGTAGTTTTGGTGGTTGAGGTGAAGAAGTAGATGAAGGTAAAGGTGTGGGTTCAGGAGTGTAAGGTTCTATTTTGATGGTGAAGGGAGAGGGAATTAGTTCAGGTTGGGGTAGTGTGGTTGGAGTGAAGGTTATCCCCTGTACCCTTTTGTACATCTCTCTTCTTTTCCCGAATGAATGTCAGCTTTGATTTTACTGACAATTCATTGGAGTGTCCTTTCAGACATGAGACCCACCTGCCTTCTAGAGAAGCCGTGAGCCCGGAGATAGTCTTTCATCCAGGCTTTGTCACCTATCTTCCTGGTTGTAGATGCCCTTGCTTCTTCCTCTTTCTTCTTCTTCTCCTTCAACTTTTCTCTTGCAGCTCTTTTTCTTTCTTTCTCCATTTGATCCTGCTCTTTGTTGACGAGCCAAAGGATCGTTTCATCATTGTGTGGAGAAAGTTCTTGAAGAGAGAAGCCTCTAGAGGTTAGGAAATCTATCCTTTCCCTCCTTAGCTGCATGTCAGCTTCCCTTTGTTCCTTTTCCTTCTCTTCTTCTGAGGCAAACCTTGCTGCTTCTTGCTGCAGCTTGGTTGCCTTTTCTAGTTTCACCAACTCCTCTAATGGTAGCAGGAATGTTTCTTCATTGGCAGCTCCAAGCTGAATGAGCTAGTCAATGATCTCTTCTCTCTTTTTGTTGTCGACCACCTCCTGGTTGGTTGCAGCTGCTTTTGTACTAGCAGCCAACAACTTCCCAGTTGGAAGTGTCCCTTTTCTTTTCAGCTTTTCAATCTTCTCCTCTTCCTGAAGCTCTTCCATAGTCATCTTCCGTTTTCCTTTGGTATCTTTTGAGGAACTTGACTTTGGTGGTTCTTGGACAGTGGATACTGATTGTATGAGAGGTAGAGAGGGTTTCTGGATAGGAGGTTGATCTAGAAAGTCCTCATTGTTCACCTCGGATGCTATTTCTAGGATTGCATCTGTGATGATCAGTTCCTCGGATATTTTGAACAGTCCTTCCACAGCTTCCATTTCAGCTTCGGAAGATTCAGTTTGTTCTTCCGAGGCTTTACCTTCAGCTTCAGAAGTAAGAGGGAATGCAGATTCTGTCCCAACTGTTTCAGTTATTGGGCCATCAGTCCCTATTTCCCCTTCGAATTGAATCTTAGGTTCCATATGGATCTTAGGTTGACCAACTTCTTCCATGGTGGTAGAAGGTGCAGTAAGCCTCTGAAACTCTTCAGCTCCAAAGTAAATCATGGCAGCATCAAGACTTGGCTGATCACAAGCAGATCTCAACAAGAACTAAGAAAAGAAGTTGTAGAGGTCTCTGAGCATCCTTGAATCAATTGTTAGAGTGACTTGAGATGGCTCAGAAGAAGTTGTGATTGGAGCCGAATATTTAGAAGTTGAAGATTGGCTCTGTGGGTCCTCATATGTTTGTCTCTGAACACTCCCCCTTTTCGGTAGCATCAACTTGAGAGGTAGATGAGCTGGAGGAAGAGGTCAAGGAGACCTGAACAGGTACATGCCTAACATATCTCTCAATCTGTTTCTCAGCTAGTTGACCCTTGAGATTGTCAATCTCAAGTTGCTGAGTGGCGGACCTTTCTTCTAAAGTCCTAACCTTGGATTCAAGGTTTAAGACTTTAGATAGTAGGTCTGTAATGAAGAGTTTCATGCTTCCATCCTCTTCTTTTGAATAATCACGGGGAGATGAGGTAACATACCTAGTATGTTCAGCCTCACCACCAGATGTGGTTTCTTGGCACCTTGGTTTCCCTTGCTTAGTGATGTCTCTTGCAGAGTCATAAAAAGTCATGGTTGCTGCATATTCAGTCTCAGAATCATTACCACTGTCCATAAGGTCCATTGAGGCACCTTCTGTAGTGGCAGCTGAATCTACATGAGTTCCCTCCACATTAGTGGGACTCACCTCAGTAATAGTTTTCTGATGGGGGCTAGAGACAAGAGGTCTCTCTAGGCTCTATTGATCTTGGAGAGGGTGTTGTAGATTAACATCATTGCCATGGAGAGATGTTATCTCTTCATTAGTTTTAAAGAGAAGGTCGCTGAAAGATAAGGAGGTTAAACCTACTGACCTGGACCTTGGTCAATGTCTACAAGCATTGAGCCTCTGATTGGGCTGTCCCTTATTGGCTGCTCAGAGGAGTGTAAAGACTCACTTTGAGGGCTTTCAGATTGGTAATGAGCTCATGGGTTTGAGACTGAGGAGACCCAAGACCCATATTGAGGTCAATGGTGAAGGAAGATAAGACCTCAGACTAAGTGGGAGCCTAGTGTTCTACTCTAGCCTTTTTAGGTTGAACAGGAGGAGCTTGTTCAATCAAAGTAGATTAAAAAAGGGTTCGTTTGGGGCGTCTTGTGTAGGTAATCGTGATGGGAGGAGAAAGTAGTGTTGGCATTGTGGTTGCAGTTGCTGGTGTGGGTTCATCACCTTTGGGGTGAATAGGGATGTCACCAGGAGCGATGTGTTCAGTCATACTAGGAGGTAGAGAAGTGTACCTTCCAGTGAAGTTGGTGGATACCTTCTTAAATGTCTTGAAGATGGTTGCCTCATGTAAGGAACAGACAGAGTGGCTGCACAGACAAGCCGACTCTGGTCCAGCTCATAGTTGATGATGTGCTGAAGAAATCTAGGATACATAAAGAATGTTTCCCTCTGAAGATTTCCAATGAGATTAAGCAACACAAATCTTGAGTGGTTGAAGCACAAGCCTCTCACCAATCCATGAACTAGGCACCCTAGTTCATATGGGATTTGATCCCATCCCCTAGATTTGTTTGACAAGTAGTGAAGAACAATGTGCAGGAGGAACTTCCAGTTGTAGGAGAAGTTGTATTTGTAGATAGTCAACCTGCTCACATCTCCACCATATCCCATGAGGATGTAGGTGCTGTCTAAATCTGTCTTGGGGAACTCAGTAGGGGCACCTTCATCATGAAGCTCCAGATGCTCCCTGATGAGTTGTTCAGAGATGACCAACTCTTGGCCACAAATGCGGGATCATATTACACGATCTCCATTTAGGGTTTCGACCTGACTGTTTCCCCAAAATTCAGTGATGTGGTTGAGGAAAACTATGGGATTAACAGTCAAGGCTATGTAGTAAGAAGATTGGGTGAGGAAGGAGATGATTTCAGAGAAGTCCGCATCTCTTGAAGAGTCAAGAAGAGTGACTTGGTTGTGTTGAGGATTTAGGGCCATTGTAACAGTGAAGGTAAAGCAGTTTGAGTTTGGGTGAATTTGGAAGCAAGGAAACCTTTAGGGCTGTAAAATTTGTGGTAAGAGGATGAGAGTGAATAGTCAGGATTATTTAAAAAAGGGTGGAATGGCGGTAAGGTGTTAGGATATGGTGAAATGACGGTTTAGTGGATGAAGTGACATGGGCAGTAAGGTTTAATTCAGTTAAATAATCCGACATCATTAACAAAATCTTTGCTTTTTACAGTGTGTGTTCCAAGAGATTTCCGTTACACAGTAAAATCTCTCTTCTGAATATACAACATTTCCGAAGGTAATTTGTCTTCCAAAGGCAATTCCTATTTCCGAAGGTAAAAGGTTACTTCCGAGAGTAGAGATTGCTTTCCTAAGGGAGTGATTTTGTAAGCTTCGGAAGTAGATCTGATATGAAATCAATCGCTTCTTCCGAGACTAAAAACTCTTCCGAGAAGAAAATTATCCTTGGAGAAATTTTGCTTCGGAAGATATGAAGATAACTTCCGAGGGTTAATTTCTCTTCAACAGAAATTTATAGTTAGAAAATTTCAGAGAGATCTTTTGTAACAGGGCTTAATTTGTATTGACATAAGACTTTTCACACTAAAAGATTTTCAAAAGAGGTAATCTAATCAATGTTTATCATCCCAATAGCTGTTATAAGATACTTAAATCTTTGTTCATCAAAAGCTTTGGTGAGCAGATCAACATATTGTTCATTTGAATCAACTTTGATTAGTTTAATTAGATTCTTTTCATGAATATCTCTAATGAAATGGTACCTGATATCAATGTGCTTTGTCTTCGAGTGCTTCACTGGATTTTCAATGATGGAGATAGCACTGTTGTTGTCAATATGGATAGGAGTACTCATAAGGTTGAATTCATAGTCCAACATCTGATTTTGAATCCACAGCAGCTGAGCACAGCAACTAGCAGTAGCAATGTATTCAGCTTCAGCAGTTGATGTAGAGACATAGGATTGTTTCTTGCACTGCCATGAGATGATCCTTACACCAAGAAATTGACATCCTCCTGATGTTGATTTCTTGTCAATGTTGCAGCCACCATAGTCACTGTCAGAGTATCCATAGAGATTAAAATCATTGTTGCTAGGATACCAGAGACCTAGTTTAGGTGCTCCTTTGAGGTATCTGAGGATTCTCTTGGCAGCAGCTAGGTGAGACACCTTTGGAGCAGCCTGATATCTTGCACAGATGCAAGTTGCAAACATAATATCAGGTCTACTGGCTGTAAGATACATCAGAGACCCAATAATCGCCCTATACTGATGTTGATCAGTATCCTCCCCCTTGAGGTCAAGATAAAGATTATGGTTTCTAGGTATGGGTGATTTGGCTGACTTGAAATCTTTCATCTTAAATCTTTCTAAGATGTCATTAACATACTTAGATTGATTAATGAAAAATCCTTCCTTCAGTTGCTTCAACTGAATTTCAAGGAAAAAAACCATTTTGCCATGGAACTCATCTCAAACTTCTTCTTCATAATGATTTCAAAGTCCTTACACATTTGTTCATTTGAAGAGCCAAATATGATGTCATCAACATAGACTTGAACACGCAAAATGTCTTTTACCAGACTTCCTTATGAATAAAGTCCTGTCAATGGTTCCTCTGGTGTAGCCATTCTTGAGGAGAAATTGAGACAAAGTCTCATACCATGGCCTTGGTGCTTGGTGCAGCCCATATAAAGCTTTATCCAATTTGCACACATAGTGAGGATGTTGTGGGTCTTCAAATCCTGGAGGTTGGCACACATACACTTCCCTATCTATATCCCCATCTAGAAAGGCACAATTGACATCAAGTTGGTAGACAGTAAAGTTCTTGGAAGCAGCATAAGCAAGGAAGATCCTAACTACCTCAAGTCTTGCAACAGGTGCAAAGACATCAGTATAATCAATTCCTTCCTTTTAAGTGTATCCTTAAACCACTAGTCTTGTCTTATTCTTGATGATCAAGCCTCTGTAAACTCTTTTGTTCCTGAAAACCCATTTAGTGCCTATTGTTACTTGACCAGATGGTAGCGGACATAGGTTCCAAACCTTCTGTCTTTTGAATTGAAGCAGCTCCTCTTGCATCGATGCAACCCAACTAATATCCTTCAAGGCATCTTCCTCCTTCTTGGGTTCCATCTGGGATAAGAAGCATGAGTACAAGTAGACATTCTCATGATGAGTCTGCCCTTTTGTTCTCACACCTTCAAAGACATCCCCAATGATGTTCTCAGCTGGATGAGTGTTGTGAATCCGTAAATGAGGAATCACTTCTAATGGCAAAGATAAGTCCATATTAGACATATTTTGATCAGGAACTAGAACACTTTGTCCAGCTGTTGTTTCAAGTTCATTCAATGAGGACTGATTGAATGAAAGAGAAACATCATCAATTGTTGGCTGTGAAGTAGCATTAACAGTCACATGTTCCTTCAAAATGCTACCTCCCTCAGCTTGGTGTTGTGTTGGATCACCTAATGAGTTTTGAGGATCGACAGGTGATTCACTGGTTGAAGCTTCACTATTCTTGGATATGGTTATACTTTCTGATCTGTGAATAGTGGGAGCTTGGTTGTTGCATGTCTTGGAGAACTTGGAAGAGGTCTGGGTAGCTCAAACAGTTGATCAGCATCAGTAGCAGCATCATTTTGAGCACCTGTTCCAACTAAAACATTCTCACAAGAAGGTTTAGAATAGTTTGGAAACAATTCTAAATCAAAGATATGATCTGGGCCATTCCCCCTAACACAAGGAGTGTGCTCATTAACAACTATATTGGATGACTCCTCAAATTGTTGATTCTTAGTGTTGTATACTTTGTAAGCTTTGGAGCTAGAAAAGTATCCAACAAAGATATCATCATCTGACTTTTTAGCAAATTTTGCTAAATTGTCCTTGTGTTAAGTATGGTACATCTGCTGCCAAAGTACCTCAGAAAGCCAATGAACGGTGGCCTCTTGTTCCATAGCTCATAAGGGGTTTTTCCATGTGGCTTAACTACAAGAACTTTGTTCTACACGCCTCTGCCCAAATTGTTAGAGTAGTTTGGAATCAGCTAATATAGTTCGAGCAGGCTCAATAAGTGTCATGTTCCTCCTCTCAGCAACACCATTTTGTTGAGTAGTTCTGGGAGCACTATATTGTCTGGAAATCCCTTTTGAGTTACAAAATAAATCAAGAACGAAGTTCTTAAACTCATTCACTTGATCACTTCTAATAATCTTAACCTTGTGATCAATTTGATTTTCTATTTTAAGAATAAAATATTTTAATGTTTCAACGGTTTCATCTTTAGTTCTTAAAAAGAATACCCATGTAAATATTGTAAAATCATCAACTATCACAAGGCAATATGATTTCCTTCTAATGCTCATTATACTTGTGGGACCAAAAAGATCCATGTGCAATAAGTGTAATGGAGTAGTGATGGAGTTAACACATTTGGATTTATGAGAGGTCCTGTGTTGCTTCCCTTTCAGGCATGCAACACAGTTGTCTTTGCAGAAAAATTCCTTTTTAGGCAAACCATGTACCAAGTTATTTTTAGCCAATTTATTCATTATCTTAAAATTTACATGACACATATGTTTATGCCAAAGTGTTGACTCATCACTATCAGCTTTGGAAAGAAAGCATGATACTTCACCCATTAGGTAAGCATTGTTCATATCCAGCTTGTACATATCCCCTTTCCTGGGAGATCTAAGAAGCACTAATTCCGGAGGAATTGTCATCCCTGGTTTGAGGATAATGCACTCATGCTCTGTGAAAAGCATCTGGTGTTTTTTTATCACAGAACTGAGAAACACTTAACAGATTGTGTTCAAGCTGTTTGACAAAGTTAACTTTGTCAGCTTTTAACTTACCATATACTCCCTCTGCCAAAAATATATCCTCCGGCCTCACCTCCAAATTGGACAGGACCTCCATCATAGTATTGAAACTGTTGTAAGAGAGATATGTTCCCTATCATATGCCTGGAGCATCCACTGTCTACAATCCAGACATTGTTGTTCTTGTCATATGGATGCCCCTGCACATAAGGTGAGATTATTAGTTTTCATTAGAGACCCAAGCCTTGTTGGTCTTGGGTTCATCCAAAGGTAGTGACATAATTGAACCAAAGTTAAGCATGGGGGTTCAATGGATGTCTTTGAAGAAGAGGTTTGTGCTACAGCATCTTTCTTGATCTTCCGATCCATCCTTTGGTTGATCGTGGAAGATGTACTTGTAGAAGCTTTTGTAGCATGGCATTCTTCCGAAGCTTCTTTCTTTTCAGAAGAAGCTTTCACCACCTTCTCTTCTAAAGCAGTCTTCTTCTAGGATGGTTTCAAGGGAATTTTCTTTTTCTTCAGAATTTTAACTACTTTTGCTTCCGAAGCCATTTTCCATTCGGAAGAAGGAGTTTCTTCCGAAGAAAACCTAGCTTCAGAAACTAGCTTTCTCTTTTTCATTACTTGGACCATCTGATAATGTCCAAATGAGAAACCTTCCCTGACTCCTTCTTTTCTAACATTATTTGCATAATGTGTGCTAGCAGGATTGTAGTAACAATCTTTAGCCATGTGGTTTTGTAGACCACACATGATGCATGTAATGTTAGTCTTTTGGGAGCTTGTAGGTTGTTGTTTCTTATTCTTTCTCTCTTGGTTAGCAACCTTTCCCTTCAACTTCTGATCCTTTGGTAGGACAGGAGTATTGGTATTACAATCATTTCCTGAATCAAAAGTACCTATCACCTGGAATCCAGCTGAGATAAAAACATCCTTCTGTTTTGGGTCAATCATCAGCTTAGACTCAGCCAATTTCTTAGCAGTTCTTTTAGCAGCTTTAGCTCTGCTTTTGCGGGCTTTGGTGGTAAGGGCTTGATCTTCACTAGGAGAGGTGGGTAGATTTACCTGTTCCTTCCCTTTGGGGACCATTATTGTTGCCTCATTCTTCAACTCATGTGAAGATGGGTCACTAGTTGGGACCTCTTGCTCTTCAGTATCACATCTAGGTTGTCTTATGGACTCATAAGAATATGGTGGAGCAATTTCATTGGTCCCCAACCCTCCTTTGTTCTGATAACAGATTTTGGAGTGGGAGGATGATGCAATAATAGCTTGGAAGTTTTGCTCAGAGAGGGCATACTTCCTGGCTTGAGCCTCAGCGGTGACAAGCTGGGCTTGAGCCTCAGACAATTTGGATATCAGATCCTTTATTTGAGTCTTGTAGTTGGTGTGTTCATGTTTTAATAGGGACACAATTTTCTCTAACTCCTTAATTTTTTTTGATAGTCAGATTCAACCTTTTAAAATCAGATTTTAAGATATTTAAAGACTCAATATCAGATCTAATTTCCATATTGTAATCCTGATATAATTATCCTTAGCTATACAGGCAGGAGTACAGAGATGTTCATATACCTGGTTGTCATCTGTTCCTGCCATGAGAGCTTGAGCAGGAGTCACGTCCTGAACCATAAAGCTCGAGTCAACTTCTTGAGCCATTGCAGCTGTTTCAGTTGACTTTCCAGTGGGCTTTGATGAAGAGGGATGCGTGGAGGCCTGTGGGGTTCCCAGGTTTGATTTGGGAGCCTTGCATTCCCTAGCAAAGTGACTAAGTTGGTTACAGTTGTAACATTTGGCCTTGGTCTTGTCAAACCCAAACTTGCTGGCAGTTGGGTTTTGAGGGAATTGCCTTCCAGTTCTCTTAAAGAACTTCTTCGCTCTATAGGTTAAAAGAGCCATCTGTTGGACAATGTCCGCATACTCTACATCGTCTGGACTAAAACACTCTAGATCATCAAAACAATATTGAAAATCACTAGAGTGCCCACATCCTGAGACAAAAGCACAACTGTCCTGAAAGGAGTTGTGCTGAGCCTGTTGAGACCTTGGAGTCTTAGGAAAAGTGATGTAAGGTCCAGAAGAGCAGGATGGCTGTTGGTTGTATGTTAGGTATTGCTGAGGTTGTGGGGGTTTTGAGCCTTCAGCAACCATTAAAGCATTTCTAGCGGGAAGACTCAGAGGTCTGCTTGTTTGGTGGCCCTTCTTACTCTCCAAGTCTAATCGGTATCCAACAAGGATGCCGTAGAGTTCAGTCATGATAAGGGTGTTCAAGTTCTCTGTCCTCTTGATAGAGACACAGTAGAATGTCCAGTCATTTGGAAGAGCACTCATGAACTTTCTTGTGAGATCTTTGAGTTCAAGAGTGATCTTCACAGACTAAAGTGAAGAAATAAGATCCATGTACCTGAAATACTGTTGGCTGAGGGTCTCTCCAGCAATATAAGTAAAGTTCTCAAATTGCTGCTTCATTGAGTCCTTCTTGGAGTCGCTGGAGCTTGAATACATCTGAGCAAGTGCATCAAACAATTCTTTAGCAGATTTACAATGCTCAAACCCTACCATGATGGAGTTGGGTATTGCAGTCATCAGAATGGTCATTGTATTGTTGTCAACGTCCATTTTCTTCCGGTCCTCATCAGAATAATCTTCGACAGCCTTTTCTATCATGGCACCATTTCCACCAGGTGATGCCACCTTGGATTATACGGGCCATTGACAATGGAGTTCATATTTGTTGTCATGGTATCTGATGAAGCCTTCCATTCTTCTGCTCCAAGACCTAAAGTTTTCAGGAATAATGATGGGAGCTTTGGTCATCGTTCCCATCTCTACTTCGGATTTGTTAAGAGCCATTTTTTGTGAGAGTTGTAAGGAGGAGTGAAAAACAGGTTGATTTTGATGGTTAGATCTCACAATCAAGAGCCTAAAAAGCTCTGATACTAATTGCAGGATCGGTTTGTGTCACTAAACACTTGGTTTTCTCTTAAACTCACTTAAACAACACTCTCGATGAAAGCAGAATCTTTAAGAGTTGATAACAATATAATAAGTAATAACAGAGCACAAGAAGTAATTTCAAGGTACTTGCATATATTGCTTATCAACTCAAATATTACAAGACTCTTACAAGCATGTTCTTATGAGTTACAATGAGAGACTATATATAATACTACTTACAACCGGATATACTTTGATACCAGCTGGAATCCTCTAACTAAAGCAAATACTACAAAGCTGTAGTTTAAGGTATCTCAGATAAGACTTTATCTGAGATATGGTAGTCAGGACATGTCCCTGACTTACCTTTTGTCACCAACTAAAGTTGGTAACTTGTACTAACATAAAAAAGTGAATAGTGGAATAAAGTATGGTCAACTACATGGCTCTTTGAGAAAACACCATGCAGTATCAGAGGTCTGCAATGGAGTGTCAGAGGCCATACGTATGTCCATTGGTTTATAGTAGTGTCTTCCGAAGGTTAAATGGCTTCGGAAGAACAAGTACTTCCGAAGCCACTTATACTTCGGAAGAGGCTGCTTCTTCCGAGGCTTGAGAACTTCTTCTTTCTTCATACTTCGGAAGTAGTCTTCTGATCTCTTACTTTGAGACTTCATCTTCGGAAGTGAATACTTTATCTTTGGAAGTAGAGCTTTGCCTTCGGAAGTGGAACTTTTACTTTGTCTTCGGAAGAACTCTACTTCCTTCGGGAGTTCCACACTTGGCTTCGGAAGCCTTTGTAAGCAGCACCAAAATTTGTCTAAGTGATTTGGTTTTGGTTGCACCAGCCTTCTTCTTGATCGAACAATATATATATATATAATATATAATATATATATATATATATATATATATAATATATATATATATATATATATATTAGGTTGATGTTATGGTGGTCTTGGGAAAACTTTTGATGGGTAGCATTTACATTTGAACTGGAACTTATAACTTTATGGTTTGTGATTATGATTGTCATACACGGTTGAAAAACGTATGATCAACTTTCATTCGTGAAACCGGTCTTCATAATAAATCCATGGCTAATGAACTAGAAATGTTTATTAGAAATCATATCACCTTAACTTTCTGATCATTTACAGTTTCCTTTTTATTAGTCTAAGAAATCTACAGTAATTGTTACGGTTTTCAAAAATTAACTGTACGTTAGGAAGGAACCTAATCAACTCTTTTTTAACATTAAGTTATGTTCTCATAAATCTTATATCAAAAAGATCATAAAAGATTTACCTACATTACTAGGGCTTTGATCTAAGCAGTAAATCTCAATCTGACGTGATCCAAGTCAATACGGAGCGGATAGTGTAACACCCTGAAAAGTCAAAACGAGTCATCGATGATAATGGACTTAATTAGTGGGTATTTAATAAATGAAAGAAATGGGTTATGGGCTAAATTAGACTTATGGGCAAGAGCCTAAGTAATTTAGGGCCCATAATCAGCCCTTTAACCCATCTAACTAGCCACCATCTTCCACATTTTGAACCCTAGCCACAAAATTCATAGAGAGAGAAAATGAAGAAAACTCAAGATTTGGAGATCAAAGGTTAAGAGCTTGAAGATCTGGATGTTGGAGCATCAAAACCATAAGAAAGAAGCAACAAATCCAGGTAAGAATCGACATTTAAACCCTTCTGTAGATCAAACCCGGATTCTAGGGTTTTGGGTTTTGAAAAATTGCAAAGAATCGCATAAAGGTCACATTTTTATGTATGGAAACATGTAAAAAGCTTAGATATAGCCTCATGGATGATAAACTAAGAGATTGGACGTAAAAAGTTACGATTTTGGGTTAAAAACAGACTGGTTCATAATTTTTATACGATCTGCGAAACTGTCTATGCATTCAGCGAAACTGCATATTCAAGCTGCGAAATTATGGGTTTTCTGTGAAACTATAGTTTCGCAGATAATTTTGCAGCCATGGAATTCCAACGAAAGTTGGGCGAAACTGGCAGTGAAATTGTCAGCGAAACTGGTAGCGAAACTGCTTATCTGGAAACGAAATTAGCAATGAATTTAGGCAGAAATTAACCTCTTTAAGTGTTAACTTATTTGCAGGCTATGTAATGTGATCCTAGCCTACTAAGCTTAGTTTATAGGTTACTCTCGGTATCCAGGTGAGTTCTAGATCCCCTTATTTGTAAGTTTTTCCATATTTTGGGGTTATTATGCATACTAAATATACATTTTTAAATGACCGAGATTTTATGAGGTTTTAAATGGAAGATCGATTTTTCTATAAGGAAATATGTTATATAAATGTTTAAAAATAAAAAATTTTCATGCTGACCTGGCAGCCCGGCCCCAGCCAGGGGCGTTGCCCATAGGACCCTGCTATCAGGGGTTGCCGCCCCCGAACCCCCGCTGTCCCGCGGAGGGTCGGTTATGTTTTATGATGACTAGTACTTGGCATGTTGTGTAATTAATAAGTTGAGTATTATATATTAAAGTGAAAGACGATATTAATGAAAAGTGAAACGTAATGAATGTTACCCCCGGACCTATTTGATGATGAAAAAGTCTTGCAAGCACTATGATAGACTTCACTTACGTGAGTCTGACGTATGAGGATTGACCCGTATTCATGAGCGGCTATGTGCCTTGCAGTGTGGATCAACTATCGGGGTTAGCTACCATGATGATGTGTACCGACAGGGATCGGAATTCTTTGTCGATCAACATGGAGCTCTTGCTTTGTGCAATCTCATTTATGATGAAAATGAAAGATAATGAAAGAATGAAAGATAATGAACATGCTTATTATGATGCTAGAAATGTTATGTATTATGTTGTATGTGTGGTCATTATTTGAAGGATAAAATTATATTTTCTTATTTACCTAAAACTAAATCTCACTCAACAAAGCTGACTTTTATGCATAATAGGTGGCAGGTAAATGATGCGGCTGAGGATGACACAAGGTGGGAAGTTACTTGGATGGCAGTGGATGACATTTCTGATTATAAAATCTTTTATTGTAACTTAAGAACAAGTACTATGTTTTATTTACAACTGAAGGACAAATGTATGAGTACAATATGGTTTCTAAGTTTTAAATGAATGTCTATTTAATTCTGCTATAATGTTTTGGTTATTAAAAATAATTTTATGCTATGATTAACTAACTGTGAGGTTTCCCGGGATCGGGGCCTTACAGATAGATGAGAAATCGCGCCAGCTCACCTTTACAAATATTAACATAATTACATTAATCAATATCTTTAATCACACAACCAGTTCATCACAGTTACATAATTGTA
Source organism: Flaveria trinervia (assembly GCA_025506515.1). NCBI lineage: Eukaryota > Viridiplantae > Streptophyta > Magnoliopsida > Asterales > Asteraceae > Flaveria > Flaveria trinervia. The sequence continues at coordinate 68,571,535 of CM046447.1, read as the reverse complement.
ATCTAATTAGGATGATAACATTTATTCTTTGGTTTTAAATTCAAACGCTTCAATCTTATTTTTACTTTATTTCAATTATTGTTTTTAAACCCTAAGAATCTTATCAATGCAACTTATCATTTTCTCAAACAAAAATAAAATATAATAGTAAAAAATATTAAGATTGTTGAGTAGGCTAGGTGTGTCCATGGATTGATATTTGGTTCTTACCATCACTATACTACCACACGATAGGTACGCTTGCATTTTATGTGTGTGGTTTGGTATTAGTAATAATCAATTATAACTAAATCTGTGTGAAAAATCTTTATCAAAATATATACACTCCGCACGCACCAAGCACCTCACCCCTTAAATTAATGAGGTTCCTTAGCGACTGTAAATCATAATAACCTTGATTAAGTGGGTAAAGTTTAATTTTTAATTTTTTTAATTCTAATTTAAAAATGACAATAAATATTCAAACCACTATCCAAGGAAAGGATGAAATTCATGACAAAATCTCAACATAAAAGATGATCCTTGTAATTAATTAAAATAAGGATGAAACATCTAATTTCTTATATACCTAAAAGACAAAAGGTGTAATCTTATCTTGTCTTTTGCAAACTAATGACAAAAAGTATAATCTTATTTTGTTTCATTTAAAAAATTAATGGTTATGTAGGAGTTGCTGAACTCCATCCAACATTGATTATCTCTACCTCATTAGAGATGAGGATTGTGGTGGAGATGTCAAATATTCTTATAAGTATAAACACTATGTTAAATTAATAAGTGAGAAGTGTTTAGTGATTTCTACTAAATAGCAATTAGGTAAAAGCTTGGTTAACTCTAGCAAGTTATATAAACAAGTTCTAAAGTTTATTTATGCCTTTTCAATGAGGCACTCTTAGTGAAGAGAATTTTTTGTGGATACAAATTCATGTAAGATAAATAAGTTGACATTTACTTGAACCATCATGAACATAACCAAAACTTGGTCAGTGAATGCCACCTAACACAATGAAAGTTTTAAAATAGTAGAAAGTATAATGAAAGTTTTAAAATTGTAGAAAGTATTCAATTTTTCAGTTTAGGCCTGACCCCGACTAAAATCTTGCCCTAACCCCTTTCAATTTGTTTCTTTCCAATTTGTCCCCTTCTAATATAAGTTTTGCACTAATATGATGTCTTGTAGTTTATCTCTTTTCAAAACTTTAGATGATTTATATATCCATGTTGGATTTTACAATTTTAAAATGTTTAAGAATGTACAAATCATCAATTTTTTACAACAAATTACGGCAAAATCCTAATTAGTGATGTGCCTATTGGGTATTAAATTAACTTCAAAGAAGATTTTTTTTTTGTTTTTGGTTGTTGTTATTCTCTTATCCTGTATCTTTTTTTAATAAGCTAATAAGGAAATTCTTTGTAATGAATTATTAGAAGTAAGGGTAGTTGACTAGTTGTAAGAGTCCCGATTGTGAAGTTTCTTTACTACAATTAAAAATCACTAGAAATTAAACTTAAATCCATGAAATTGTAACAATATAACTCTATTATTTTACATATTTCGCAAACACATTAAAAAATTGTCAAGACCAAGATCTGTTTAGCATATTTAGTCGAATAAATGATCATTCTTTATCGTTTGACCGGTACTTTTCGCTCATTTCACTTATTTTGATCATTAATTTTTTTCCTCTGCTAAGAACATTCACATTAGGTTTTTCATTTCTATGTGAGTATGTATTATAAATTATAGGAATGCTTGAGAGTGAGAAATATGAAAAATTTTATAGGAGTTGTATCGTGTTTCCCTATAAATATAAGAAAACACGATACAAACCCCATAAATTTTTTAATATTTTTATAATAGTTGTGAGTAAATGAGAGAGAAAATACAATGATAAAAATATGAAAAGTTCTTATTTAGTTAAAAAGAGAAAAAAAAACAATGCTTTTAAGAACGTCTCCAATACAAATGTTTTTTTGGTGCTTTTGAATAGATATAATGTGACGGGGAGGAGAGAATGGGTGATGTAAGGATTATATGTTAAGGCTAATGCAACTCAAACACTTAAAGTCTCCTGCATGCATGCACTAGTGCATTGAAGAAGAATGCTTCGGAAGTTTCACATAAGCAACAGAAATATTCTAAGTGTGAAATCTTCGGAAGCCAAGACCAATATCTTCCGAAGCCAAAGATGAAGTCTTCCGAAGCTTCAGAGACAAAGTCTTCCGAAGCCAACACTTGAAGATAGATTTCTTTCGAAAACTTTTAGTATACATGCTTTATCTGATGTACTTTACATAAAGCTGGACCCCTTTCTGCTGCAACTCTGTAAAGTCACCACCTTTCATAAGTTGGTGAAAAGGTCCATGCTTTTAGTAACTGTACATTGAGGTCTTGAGTCTGTAACTTCTACTTTATGTACTTTATCCTTTTTGTAATATATTAGGATGTGAGCTATGGCATGTCATACTCACTAGTCAAAAGGCAATCTGCCTTTTGACTCTACAATTGATTTTGTTTGTGTCTAGTCAATTTTATCCAGCTGGCCTTCAAAGTATGGTCGGCTGTAGGATGTAGTATATGTATTTCAAGTACTTGTAACTTTCTGAATATGCTTTGTAACACTTGTAATAGAACTTGAGAAGGCAATATACTGCAATCTTGAAAACCATATCCTTGTGTATCTTGCTATCTTGTTTATGTCTCATATTTACTTGTGTTTTTAGTGTCATTTACAAAAGGTTATCTAGTTTCACTATTTGATCTGTTAAGTATTCTTAGCAGCTCTCCTCATTGTGTTGTTGTGTTGTAAGTGCACACCCTTCACCGGTCCTGCATTTGGTATCAGAGCATTCCAGGCTCTTGATATAAGGTTTCACCATCTTAAGATCCCTCACACACATAAAATATTTAACTTATCAAATGGTAGCCATTTCCAAATCTGATATGGAAACTGGAACCATGACCAAGTCCCCACTTATCACTCTTGATGACTTTGACACCTGGTGCCAAAGAATGGAAGGTTTCATCAAGACTCTAGACTCAAGAATGTGGGAGTCTGTTGAAAATAGACCTTACATAACAAGCACGCCTTCTGCTACTGGTGGTGGTATGATCCCCAAGGTTGTGGTTGACTACTCAGATGAAGATAGAAAGAGAGTAGAGATTGACCAAAAGGCCATGACAGCCCTTCAGATTGCTCTTCCAAACTCCGTATACAGAGGTTTCAAGAAATGCAAAACAGCTAAACAGTTGTGGGATGCATTGAAACTGATGTATGAGGGTTTCCCTGAAGCCAAGGAGAACAAAAAGGATCCCCTGAAGCAGTAGTTTGAAAATTTCACCTTTAAAGTAGGTGAAACAATGACTCAATAATATTTCAGGTATGTTGAGATTGTGGATACCATAATGGATGGAGGAGTTGCTCTTGAAAACAGAGACATTGTAAGGAAGTTCATGTCCTCACTTCCTAGGCAATGGACACACTACTGTGTAGTTATCAATAGAACTGAGAACCTGAACACTCTCACTTTGACAGAGTTGTATGGGATTCTCAGTGGCTACCAGATGGAGATGAACATGCAAGGCTCATCTGGAAACTCCAACAATCAAATGGGTTCAGCCCTTCATGTGGTTGAAAGGGATAGCATAGAACCCCAACATCATCTCATATGCTACCCTAAAAACTCACAAAAGGATCCTTTCATCACCTTCCCTAAGACACCAAGGGAGAACTACACTCAAGGAAGCCCATTCCAAGAGACAAGTTCTTCTCAAGCCTTTGTGTCTTTTGATGAAAGTTGTGGCAGCTTTCTTTTCACCCTTGAAGACCTGGACTGTATTCATCCAGATGATCTGGAGTAGATGGAGATAGTCCAGCAGATGGCTCTTCTCACTCACAGAGCCAAGAAGTCCTACAAGCGGATTTGAAGGAAGTTCCCTAGCAATGCAGCCAGTGGAAAGTTTGGACTGGACAAAAGCAAAGTCAAGTGTTATAACTGTAACTTGATGGGCCACTTTGCCAGGGAGTGTAAGGCACCAAGAACAAATGGTGGCCAAGCACAATCTAGACCAAACTACATTGACAAAGCCACCCAGAATGAGAAGCCAAAGCAGCAAGCTATAGTTGCTGTTGAAGAAGGAGGCTTTGACTGGAGCCTTCAGGTGGAAGATGTTTCTCCAAACCAAGCACTAATGGCAAATCATGATGAAGCCAAGGTATTGGAACATCTCTGTACCCCTGAACGTATTGCTAAAGTCAACAGATATAGGTCCTACAACTTAGAAATGAGATCTGATCTTGAGTCCTTAAACATCTTAAAAGCTGATTTTAGAAAGTGTGAAAGTGATTATAAACTAAAGATAGAGGATTTAGAGAAAACCATTTCAGTTCTAAAACCATTTCAGTTCTAAATCAAGGATCTTATAACTAAGCTGACTGAGTGCCAGACAGAGCTTGTGATCAGCAAAGCCAGGGCAGAAAAGTGTGTTCTTGAAAAAGAGACCTTCAAGAACATGATATCCTCATCCCTACACAACAAAGTATGCTATCAAAATAAGCAGGGACCGGGATCTAATGAGATAGCTCCTCCACACACAACCTTGTCTGTAAGATCATCCAGGTGTGGAACTTATGAAGATGAGCTTTCTCTCATAGACCCTTTAAGTGAAGAGGATGAAGAAGTGATAGTGAAGAATTCCTCTGAGAAGAGTGAAGAGGAGGAATCTAAGAAGGGCCACTATCATTCTGAGGAGAAGAAAAAGACTGCGATGACCAAGTCAATGAGAAGAACTTGATCAGAAAGAGCAAGAGAAAAGCTAGGAAGGCTCAAGAGAACAAGGCTACTTTTGACTCTAAGTAGAAACAAGTTTTTATCTCTACAAGGTTTGAAGTAGTGAAGACTGAAGACATCAACCTAAACTCTATTGCCAAGAGTTCTGGTTCATGTTCAAATCCTCTCAGCACCAAGAAGAAGGCTGATCTATTGTGTACCACTGATACACAACCTGGACCATTCAACTCCAAGAATAGTCATCAGCCTAAAAGGACTGTCTCAACATCTGCAAAGATAAAGGTGGAGAAGGGATGTGACAAAAATCAGTCTTGTTCTTAGCAGAAGGCTCTTGGAAAGAAGAAAATGGAGTGTGTCATGTGTGAAAGTACTTCTCATCTTGCTAAGGATTTTCCATACAATCCTAAGGGTACTCTTCATATGACCAGGAAAAAGACTTCCAAGAGTTCCAAGAAGATTCAAGCTTCAGAAGGAAAATCTGTTTCCTTCGAAAGCTCCAAAACTAAGAAGAAGGCAAGTGGAAAATTTCCTTCGGAAGAAAATTTGGTCTCGAAAGGAAGGAATACTTCTGAAGCACTGAAGTCTGCTGTAGTGTTTGAAGAATCTTCCGAAGGTCCAAACATCAAAACTTCCAAAGTCTAAAAGGCTTCCAAAGTGTTGAAGGTCAAGTCCAAACTTCCTAAGGTGGTGTGGAAGTCAAGCAAAGACCAAGTGACTGGATGTTCTACATCAACAACAGCTCAAGATTCTCATAGCACAACTATAAGATCTATTACTGTTGCATTACCTTCTGTTTCTCTTAGTGAGCCCAAGACAAATAAGGCTTGGGTTTCTAAATGTAACTAATTATTTTCTTTATGCAGGGACAACTCAAGACAAACAAGAATGTCTGGATCATTGACAGTGGCTGTTCCAGGCACATGACAGGCAATAGGTCACTACTCTAGAACTTTGAAAGAATTGATGAAGGACCATTTGTTTTTGGAGGAGATGAAGGTGGTTACATTTATGGAAGGGGCAAGGTCACAAATGGTAAGCTCAGCATTGAAAAGGTAAACTTTGTTAAGGAGCTTAGGTACAATCTTCTGAGTGTATCCGAACTTTGTGATCAGAGTCATAACATGCTCTTTACTGAGCATGAAGCATTGTTCTCAATCTCGGGGTGGTCATTCCTCATGATCATATTCTGCATAGAGCCCCTAGGAAAGGGAACATGTACAAGATGGAATTGCAAGAAACATCTCCCTCTAGAGAAGTTTCATGCTTTCTATCTAAAGTCAATAGTGATGAGTCTTTCCTATGGCATAAAAGAATGTGCCATGTAAACTTTAAGAATATGAATAAACTGATTAAGAATGATTTGGTAACTGGAATGCCAAAGAAAGATTTTTCAAGTGATGATCATTGTGCTGCATGCCTGAAAGGGAAGCAACATAAGATATCTTATAAGCCTAAGGAAAAAAAAACTCCATCACTACACCCCTACACTTGTTACATATGGACCTCTTTGGCCCCACCGGTGTAATGAGTTTAGGAAGGACCTCTTCTTGTTTAGTGATCACAGATCACTTTACAAGATTCACTTGGGTCTTCTTCCTTAGAACTTAGGATGAGACCCCTAAGATTCTAAAGAATTTCATCCTAAAGTTTGAGAACAAATCTGATCACAAGGTCAAAACCATAAAATGTGATCAGGGAACTGAATTCAAGAACCAAATCCTTGATACATTTTGTGATGAAAAGGGTATTACAAGACAATATAGTGCTCCTAGGACTCCTCAACAAAATGGTGTTGCTGAGAGGAGAAACATGACATTGATTGAAGCTGCAAGAACCAAGTTGTCTGAATCTAAGCTACCCATCACCTTCTAGGCAGAGGCAGTCAACACTGCCTGCTATGTGCAGAATAGAGTTTTAGTGGTTAAGACTCATGGAAAGACTTCTTATGAACTTTGGCACAAGAGGAAACCTTTCATTGATTTTCTCAGGTCATTTGGATGTCCTTGCACCATCTTGAATACCAAAGATCAAATAGCCAAATTTGCTGAGAAATCAGATGATGGACACTTTATTGGATACTCTTCTCAAGCTAAGACTTATAGAGTATACAATCTCAGAACTAGAATTGTTGAGGACTTAGCCAATGTGAATTTCAATGAACACACACCATGTGTGGCTGGTTCTGGTCCTGATTGGCTGTTTGATCTTGATTTAGTTACCAACTGTTTTAAAAAATCTTGTGAGACTGTTTCAGGATTTGCAGAAATCTTACCTACAGGTGATCATGACCTAATATTTGAGCTAAGAAGACCTTCAAGTAACACATCTTCAACTCTAGTTGTAACTACCTCTGCAAATGAAGTTTCTATTAGCACCATAATCACAAACTCAGCTAATTCATCCGGGGTGCCTTCAAATTCTAGCTCAGAGGCTCCACAACCAAATAAAGACACTTCAAATGCAAAAGAAAGTGATCAGGATTTCTTGATGTTGATAATCACTCCATAGATGACAACATCAATGATGTGACACACTCATTGGATCAAGTTTCTCTTGATAAGTGTGTTGATGTGGTGGGAGAAACATCTATGCCAGATCTAAATTTCTCTAATTTAGATCTCTCTCAACAACTTGCTGTGATTCCTTAGCTTAGGATCCACAAGTCTCATCCTACCACAAACATCATTGGAGATGTTGTCTCTGGGGTAAAAACAAGAGAACAAACCCATGAAGCAAATGTTTGCCTTCACTCTTGTTTCTTATCCCAGATAGAGCCAAAGAAAATTGATGAGGCTCTGAAGGATGGAAGTTGGGTTGAAGCTATGCAAGAGCAACTGCTTCAATTCAAAAGACAAAAAGTTTGGAACCTTTGTCATCTTCCTCATAGGAAGACTACTATTAGAACCAAATGGGTGTTTAGGAACAAAAAGGATGATAGAGGTATTGTCATAAAAAATTAAAGCTAGACTAGTTGTTCAAGGATACACACAAGAAGAAGGGATTGACTACACTAATGTCTTTGCTCCTGTAGCAAGACTGGAAGCTGTTAGGATATTCCTGGCATTTGCTACATCCAAAAACTTCAAGGTCTATCAACTTGATGTCAAGTGTGATTTTCTTTATGGAGTGATTAATGAAGAGGTGTATTTCAAACAACCAATTGTTTTGCAGATCCTAGTGTAAGGCCCTATTCTCGGGACACTCATAGCTGGTCAATCATCGCACATAAAACATATAATTTACATTAACTTACTAAAACATAGCAGCAGAATTATTTTAAACAACCATTTCATTTCATATAAATAATCGCTTTTGCACAATAATACAACATTCATTACAAAATATCGTTTGTTCGCATTACAATGCAAAAACATTATATTTTTATCAAATGGATGCCATCCTAAAATTCCAAGTAGCTTCTCCGCGCCATCCTCAGCAACGTTTACCTGCCAACTGGAAAATGCATAAAAAATCAACGTTGTTGAGTGAGTTCTAATTATATTAAAACATTACATTAACTTTCATTCATTAAAACATTTTCATTACTATCGCATGTGATCACACATCGTACATACATCAAGGTAATCATTATTATCTTCATCATCATTTGTTTCGTACATTTTGCACGTTTCACATATTTTGTACTTATCGCACTTTTCGAACATTTATTATCTTTCACTTCTATCTAGGTCCTGTCATGTACTTAACGCCCTTCTAGAGCACCAAACAATTCATCTAGGGTTAAGCGACAAGGACCCCATATTGCATGTATGGAGTGGTCACTAGGACAGACTCCCCCTATGTGTGTGAACTCTTCTGGGTTCGCCAAGATCGCATGTTGTATAACACACAGTAATTAGGAAATCACACGTATTGGAGTAGTCACCAAGACTGAACTCTTACTGTGTGTATGAACCCTTATGAGTAAGCCAAAATCGCACGCTGTAGACACACATAGTTGAGCTAACAACTCTCAATGAGTTGTGAACCTCCCTCCATTTGCTTGCAAGGCTTTTCATTCATTCCTTCATTATGTTCCACTTTCATTATCTTAAATCTTTCACTTCGTTAAGATAATACTTTACGTTCATTAACAATATCACACCACGTAAAGCCACATCATAATACGTAATAAGGAGCATATCATACATAACATACATAATCATCATCAATCACACATCATCATCATGCACAGGCATCAATCATACATCATCATCATAAACATCATGCATCATACATCATGCGCCATACATTCACATACATATACATATGCACCACAAGCATATTCATCATAGAACATAACCGACCCACCGCGAGACAGCGGGGGTTCGGGGGTGGCAGCCCCTATCAGCGGGGTCCTAGGGGCAGCAACCCCTAGTGGGGTCCAATGGGCAACGCCCCTGGCTAGGGTCGTGCTGCCAGGTCAATGTGAAAATTTATTATTTTAATACTTTTATATAGCACATTTCCTTATAGAAAAATCGATCTTCCCACTAAAACCTTCTAAAATCTTGATCATTTAAAGTGTTTATTTAGTATGCATTTCTAGCCCCAAACTAGTTTAAAACCTTTAAAATAGGGGATCAAGAACTCACCTGGACTCGATGAGTAGCTTCTTAATCAAGCTTTCAATTCAAGGGTTGCACTACACAGCCTGCAGATAAGTTAACACTCCAATGAGTTAATTTTTGCCTAATTGCGGTGCTAATTTCCCTGCATGATCAGTAGTTTCGGTGCTAGTTTCGCCAGCAGTTTCGCTGCTAGTTTTGCTAGCATCTTCGCTGGCAGTTTCGCTGGCAGTTTCGCTGGCATCTTCGCTGCCAGTTTCGCCTAACTTTCATTAAAAAACCACGTCTGCCAAACTACCTACGAAACTATAGTTTCGCAGGAAGATCTACAATTTCGCCGGACGAGTACCTAATATCGCTGGATGAACACCAAGTTTCGCAGAACGGGCTAAAAATTACTAACCACCCCATTTTTGAACCAAAACTTCAATATTTTACACCCAAAACCTTGGTTTATCATCCAATAAGCTTTATCTAAGCTTCTTACATGTTTTCTTGTATAAAAATGTGAGTTTTGGGCGAATCTTTGACACTTTTAAAAACCCAAACCCTAGAATCCGGGTTTACATCCAAAGCAACGATTAAATGATGTTTCTTACCTGGATTCTTGGTGTTTTCTTGTTGTTTGGATGCCCACGAACACCGATCTTCAATCCCGAGATCAACCGAGCCTTGAATCTTCAATTCTCTCTACTTTCTCTCTCTAGAACTAGAGTGTTGAGTTGCAAATAAGAGCTGCTCAAGCTGATCTGTTTATATATACCGGGCGTTCCTGGGACCTGAAACTCATCAAACTCATAACCCGAAGAGTTAACTTGGTCTATAACCCATATCCATCTTATTTTCATTAAATGGTCTCGTCTAAGCCCGTTATTATTATTTGGCTCGCTTAGATATTATTCCGGGCATTAGAAGTCCACCCCCCTTATATAGGTTTCGTCCCTGAAACCTGTTATCCCTCGAACAAACGTGGGTAATGTTGCCTCATCTCCTCCTCAACTTCCCAAGTGGATCGGATCCTTTCTTGTGCTGCCACTGTACACGCACCAAGTGAACCACCTTATTCCTTAGCCTCTTCTATTTGCGATCGATGATCGCTACTAGTTGCTCCACATAATTGAGCCATTCATCCACTTCAATATCCTCCAGTGGCACCACCATATCCTCCTCGGCTAAGCACTTTCTTAAATGAGATACATGGCATGTCGGATGAATTCCACTTAACTCACTGGGCAACTCCAACCTATAGGCCACCTCTCCTACTCGAGCAATAATTCGGAAAGGCCCTATGTATCTTGGGCTCAACTTGCCCCGCTTCCTAAACCGAATGATTCCCTTCCAAGGTGAGACTTTCAACATAATTCTGTCACCCACCTGGAACTCAATCAGTCTACGTCGTTTATCGGCATATGACTTTTGCCTATCTTTAGCTGCCTTCATAAAGGCTTTGCTCCTTTCTAGCTTCTCAGTCGTAGCTCGACCACCTCGACGCTCCCTAACTCTTTATGGCCAATGGCACCCCAACAAGCGGGTGTTCTACATCTCCTACCGTATAGCATCTCATAAGGAGGCATGCCAATGCTGGCATGGTAACTATTGTTATATGAGAACTCAGCTAATGGTAAGTGGTCATCCCAACTTCCTCCAAAATCAGTGACGCATGCCCAAAGCATATCTTCCAGCGTTTGAATCGTCCTTTTCGACTGACCATCCGTCTAAGGATGATAAGCCGTGCTAATATGTAACCTCGTCCCTATTGCATTATGGAATTTCTTCCAAAATTTAGATGTAAACCGGGTGTCACGATTAGACACAATAGACACCGTCACACCATGACGAGTCACAATCTCCTTGATGAATAGATCCGCCAACCTCTCGGATGAATATGTCTCACGAATCGGTAGGAAATGAGCACTCTTCGTGAAACGATCAACTATCACCCATATAGCATCGTATCCTCGCACGGTGCGCGATAGCTTCGTAATAAAGTCCATGGTGATATGCTCCCACTTCCACTCGGGTATATCCAAAGGTTGGATCTTCCCGTATGGCTTCTAATGCTCCGCCTTCACCTGCAAGCAAGTAAGGCACTTACTCACGTACTCCACTACGTCACGCTTCATACCCGGCCACCAATAATCTTTCATCATATCTTGATACATCTTTGTAGCACTGGGATGAATGGAGTATCGAGTATTATGAGCTTCATCCATAATCTTCCCACGTAGATCCTCAAAACATGGAATCCACATCCATCTGAATAGGGTCCTAACACCGAGAGTGTTTTCACCCAACTCCGCAACCAGACCTATCATTCTTTCAGAGTTAAGATGATCTTCCTTCAGTGCCTCATCTTGAAACTCTTTGACTTGCTTCATCACATCAGAGGTCATGATGAACTGGTAAGCCTTCACCCAAATCGACTCGGGTCTCTCCTTTCGGCTAAGGGCATCCGCTACCACATTGGCTTTGCCCGGATGGTAATGGATCTCGCAATCATAATCCTTTATAAGCTCCAACCATCTCCTCTGCCACATGTTCAAATCTTTCTGCTCAAAGAAGTCTTCAACCTCTTGTGGTCAGTGAATGCAGTGCACTTCGTCCCATACAGGTAGTGCCTCCAAATCTTTAACGCAAAGACCACATCTGCAAGCTCCAAGTCATGAGTAGGATAATTGACCTCATGAACTTTCAACTGTCGGCATGCATAGGCTATAACCTTTCCTCTCTGCATCAACACACATCCCAACCCCGAATAGGAAGCATCGGAATAAACCACCAAATCTTTGCTTCCATCAGGTAACGACAAGACACGAGCTTGAGTCAACCTCGTCTTTAACTCCTCGAACGCCTTCTCTTGAGCTTGACCCCATACAAACTTTACATCCTTACGGGTCAACTTAGTCAACGAAGAAACTATCTTAGAGAAGTCTTGAATGAATCTTCTGTAATAGCCCGCCAAACCTAATAAACTACGAATCTCGGATGGCGTCTTTGGAGACTTCCATTACATCACCGCCTCCACCTTTTCCGGGTCTACCATAATCCCCTTGGGATTTACCACGTGACCCAAGAACTGAACCTCGCACAACCAAAATGCACACATGGAGAATTTGGCATACAGTTTCTCCCTTCTCAGCGTCTCTAACACTTCCCGAATGTGACCGGCCTCCTCACTCTGGAATAAATCAAGATATCATCGATAAACACAATCATTGATTTATCCAACATCGGCCAACACACTTGATTCATCAAGTCCATAAAAGCAGTTGGCGCATTGGTCAAACCAAAAGACATAACGAGAAACTCGTAGTGTCCATAACATGTGCGAAAAGCTGTTTTAGGGATATCCTGCTCCTTCACTTTCAACTGATGGTAGCCAGATCGAAGGTCTATCCTCGAGAACCACCTGGCACCCTTAGCTGATCAAATAGGTCATCAATTCTCGGTAAGGGGTATCGATTCTTCACTATCAACTTATTCAACTCACGGTAGTCGATACACATTCTCATACTACCGTCCTTCTTTTTCACGAATAAGACTGGAGCACCCCAAGGAGAGATACTCGGTCGAGTGAACCCCTTATCAAGCAACTCTTGAAGTTGCTTCATCACTTCCTTCATCTCAGTCAGAGCCAACCGATCCGGTGCCTTAGCAATTGGTTGGGCACCCGGTATCAGATCAATCTAAAACTCGATCTCATGGTCTGGTGGCACTCCTTGTAAGTCTTCGGGAAACATGTCTGGAAAGTCACACACCACCGGTACGTCGGATAGTTGTGGTGTTGACGTATCCACATCCTTCACGTAGGCCAAGTAGGCACTACATCCACGCTCATGCACTTTCCCGCCACCGCCATCGAAATCACCTTCGGGATAGTCGTAACTCGATCACCATAAACCGTCACCGAGCTCCCGTCAGGCACTATCAACTGAATCATCTTCTTGTGACACACAATGTTCGCCTCGCAGTCCGCTAACCAATCCATTCCTAGGACTACATCGAAACCACCTAAGGTCATAACAAATGGTCTAACTGGAAACTTATGACCTTCTAATTCTATACCACAGCCTTCTATCTGCTCAGAAATCCTGGTAGACTTACCTATGACAATTTCTACATCGAAGGGCTCATCAATACTTCTACTCTTAATGGGAAACTTAGCACAAAAGGCAGCAGAAATGAAACTCTTACTAGCACCAGAATCAAATAACACAGATGCAAGAGTTTGGTTTACTAGAAACGTACCTCACACCACATCGGAGCCCGTCCTAGCCTCCTCCCGAGTCATCGTGAAAGCTCAGGCGCTTGCCTTCTGCCCTTCAGTTCCGGTCTTCCTCCTTGCCCCGGAACTCTCCGCCCTTGGCTTTTTGCAATCCCGGCTTAGATGGCCATTCTCTCCACAGTTATAGCACCTTACAACTCCACTATCTCTAGCCATATGACTAGGCTTCCCACATTTGAAGCACATGTTTGACCCCCATTTGCATTCTCCGGATGTTCCTTCCTGCGTTTACCACATTTCTTCTACCCTGCACCAGATGTGACCACACGTCGGTCACCCACCTTCACCACCTTGTTGTTTGGAGAGGCTCTGCCATGTCCAAACTGTTTCCCATTCCAATTTCGGTCACTACCACCCTTCTTGTTCACCTCAGCCACCACCAATTCTCGCTCGTCATACAGTCTTCCCGCCCGATTGACCACCGACCTAAACGTACTCGGCCAGGCAGCGATCATATGCCTGCGAATATCCGCTGGCAAGCCCTGAATATACCTCTTGATCTTTCGTGATAGAGGTGTTACCTGATCAGGCACCAGTCGTGCCATCTCGTTGAACTTGGTGGTATATTACTGATGTGTCATGGTTCCCGCCTCCAACTATAGGAACTCCCTTTCCACCTTGTCCATTGCCCTGTGAGGATAGAAATCCTTAATCACCAATTTCTTCAGCTCAAACCACCTCATTCTTCCAATCCCCTGACTACCCTCGGTTTGGACAATATTGTCCCACCAACACAAAGCCGAGTCCACAAACGAGTGGGTGGAGAACTTCACCTTCTGATCCTCCCGACACTCGCTGATATCAAGAATGGCTTCCATCTCTCTCACCCACTGGTGAGCAGCAGCAGCAGTGCCATTTCCATCAAACATTGGGGGCTTGTATCTCATAAATGCCCCATAGTTACATCCTCGTGCTACCTCCTACACATGCTCTTCTTCCTCCTCCTAAGGACCTGTCTCTGGTCGCTCCTGTCCTCCTGAGGACCTATTCATCTCCTTTCTCTCTCCTTCCTTACAGCCTTTATCACTTCAGTCACCACAGACGGTAGGATTGTCTACATGACCTGATGCACTTCCTTAACTACAGCCTCCTTCACTGAGGATCTCAAGTTAGCACTCTTATCTCTGCCCTCTGGATGAGGGGTCTTGGGCTCTTCATGAGCCACCTCTTCGGCCCTAGGCCTTCCTTTATGACCCGTGATTCAGCACCACGTCCACCACGACCTCCACCACGTGAAGCCTTAGAAGATCTGTCGCCAGCCATCTTCTAAGCACGCTATAAGATTCAAACACCAACAAGGTCATTCAAGGTAATAGTTCAGTTTATGTCAAGTATAGTAAGTCCCTAATTACAATGGCCAGTTGTGATTAGCCACTTACTTTGCTCTTCATACCCCAAGCATTTGATATCCTGACTACATCAGTATCTAAATCTACTAAGGGCACATAAACCATATAACATGCGCACGTAATACCGGTTAACATTAAGAAAATATCTCATGGCACGCAGCTACTCGGACTGGCATCCCTTCCCTTTTCATCCCATTTTCAGTTTAATTTTACGTTTCCTTTGAAAATTCTACCCGTTTCACTTCAACTTTGGCTCTGATAAGGCTTCATTCTCGAGACACTCACAGTTGGTCAATCATCGCACATAAAACATATAATTTACATTAACTTACTAAAACAAAGCAGTGGAATCATTTTAAACAACCATTTCATTTCATATAAATAATCGCTTGTGCAAAATAATACAACATTCATTACAAAATATTATTTGTTCGCATTACAATGCAAAAACATTATATTTCTATTAAATGGATGCCATCCAAAAATGCCTAGTTGCCCCGAACCATCCTTAACAACGTTTACCTACCAACTAGAAAATGCATAAAAAATCAGCGTTACTGAGTGAGTTCTAGTTTTATAAAAACATTACATTACCTTTCATTCATTAAAACATTTTTCATTACTATCGCATGCGATCACACATCGTGCATACATTAAGGTAATCATTATTATCTTTATCATCGTTCGTTTCATACAATTTGCACGTTTCGCCCATTTCGTACTTATCGCACTTTTCGTACATTTATTATCTTTCACTTCTATCTAGGTCCTGTCATGTACTTAACCCCCCTCTAGAGCACCAAGCAATTCATCTAGGGTTAAGCGACAAGGACCCCGTATCGCACATATGGAATGGTCACTAGGACAGAATCCCCATGTGTGTGTGAACTCTTATCGGTTCGCCAAGATTGCATGCTGTATAAAACACAGTAATTAGGAAATCGCACGTATTGGAGCAGTCACTAAGACTGAACTCTTACTGTGTGTATGAACCCTTATGAGTTAGCCAAAATCACACACTGTAGACACATACAGTTGAGCTAACAATTCTCAATGAGTTGTGAACCTCCTTTCATTTGCTTGCAAGGCTTTTCATTCGTTTCGTCATTATGTTCCACTTTCATTATCTTAAATATTTCACTTCGTTAAGATATTACTTTACGTTCATTAACGATACCACACCACGTAAAGCCACATCATAATACGTAATAAGGAGCATATCATACATAACATACATAATCATCATCAATCACACATCATCATCATGCATAGGCATCAATCATACATTATCATCATAAACATCATGCATCATACATGAGGCGTCATACATTCACATACATATACATATGTACCACAAGCATAATCATCATAAAACATAACCGACCCACCGCAGGACAGCGGGGGTTCGGGGGAGGTAGCCCCTGATAGTGGGGTCCTAGGGGCAACAACCCCTAGTGGGGTCCAATGGGCAACGCCCCTGGCTAGGGTCGTGCTGCCAGGTCAGCGTGAAATTTTTTTATTTTAATACTTTTATATAGCACATTTCCTTATAGAAAAATCAATCTTCCCACTAAAACCTTCTAAAATCTTGATCATTTAAAGTGTTTATTTAGTATGCATTTCCAGCCCCAAACTAGTTTAAAACCTTTAAAATAGGGGATCAAGAACTCACCTGGACTCGATGAGTAGCTTCTTAATCAAGCTTTCAATTCAAGGGTTGCACTACACAGCCTGCATATAAGTTAACACTCCAATGAGTTAATTTTTGCCTAATTGCAGTGCTAATTTCCCTGCATGATCAGTAGTTTCGCTGCTAGTTTCGCCAGCAGTTTCACTGCTAGTTTTGCTAGCATCTTTGCTGGTAGTTTTGCTGACAGTTTCGCTGCCAGTTTCGCCTAACTTTCATTGAAAAACCACGTTTCGCAGGAATATCCACAGTTTCGCTGGACGAGTACCTAATTTCGCTGGATGAACACCCAGTTTCGCAGAACGGGTTGAAAATTACGAACCACCCCATTTCTGACTCAAAACTTCAAACTTTTACACCCAAAACCTTGGTTTATCACCTAATAAGATTTATCTAAGCTTCTTACATGTTTTCTTGCATAAAAACGTGAGTTTTGGACGAATCTTTGCCACTTTTAAAAACCTAAACCCTAGAATTCGGGTTTACATCAAAAGCAACGAGTAAATGATGTTTCTTACCTGGATTCTTGGAGTTTTCTTGTTGTTTGGATGCCCACAAACACCGATCTTCAATCCCGAGATCAACGAGCCTTGAATCTTCATTTCTCTCTACTTTTTCTCTCTCTACTCTCTCTCTCTAGAACTAGAGTGTTGAGTTGCAAATGAGAGCTGCTTAAGCTGATCCATTTATATATATCGGGCGTTCCCGGGACCTTAAACTCATCAAACTCATAACCCGAAGAGTTAACTCGGTCTATAGCCAATATCCATCTTATTTTCATTAAAGGGTCTCGTCTAAGCCCATTATTATTATTTGGCTCGCTTAGACACTATTTCAGGCATTACACCTGATCATCCTGATTATGTTTGCAAGCTTGACAAAGCTTTTTATAGGTTGTATCAGGCTCCCAGGAAGTGGTATGAGACTCTATCTCAGTATCTCTGCAAGCATGAATACAGAAGGGGTACTATAGATGGAACTCTCTTCATCAAAGGACAAGGAAATGATCTAATGCTAGTTCAAGTATATGTAGATGACAACATTTTAGTTCAACTAATCCAAAGCTGTGCAAGGACTTTGAGAAGCTGATGAATGACAGATTTGAAATGAGTGCTATAGCGGAACTCAACTTCTTTTTAGGAATTCAAGTGAAGCAAGTTGAAGATGGCATCTTCACTAGTCAGTCAAAGTATGTTCAAGACATACTTAAGAGATTCAACATGACTGATTGTAAGATTGCTAAGACACCCATAGCAAGAAACCACTCCCTTGGACCTAACCTTGAGGGGGAGTGTGTGGATGAACACCTTTATAGGGCTATGATTAGGTCTCTTATATCTTACAGCTAGTAGACCTGATATCATGTTTGCTACATGTATTTGTGTAAGATATCAAGCCAACCCTAAGATGTTTCACCTAATCACTGTCAAAAGGATTCTAAGATACCTCAAAGGTGCTTCAACACTTGGTTTGTGGTATCATAAGAATTCTAACTTCAATGTGTATGCTTATACAGATAGTGATTATGGTGGTTGCAACATGACTGCAAAGTCCACATCTGGGGGATGTCAGTTTCTTGGTGGAAGGATTGTTTCATGGCAATGTAAGAAACAATCTTGTGTCTCTACATCAACTGCTAAAGCTGAATACATTGCTGCTGCAAGCTGATGTGCTCAAGTGCTACGGATTCAGAATTAGATGCTTGACTATGGATTAAACTTCAAGGAGACTCCTATTCACATAGACAACAGCAGTGCTATCTCTATCATAGAGAATCCTGTGCAACACTCAAGGACCAAACACATCAACATCAGGTATCATTTAATTAGAGATAATTTTGAAAAGGGATTAATTAAACTAGTTAAAGTCCACACAAATGAATAATATGCTGATCTATTTACAAAGGTTTTTGATGAACAGAGATTTAAATATCTTATATAAGCTATTGGGATGATAAACTTTGAGTGGCTTTTTCTTAAGACTAATTCTTATTATTTCTTAAAATCTGTGTGTCCTAAAGTTATCTAGTTCATCACTTTCATAAACACTTGTTTTCTTTGGATGAAAATCCTTTGAAGACTTTCCTTAGATTTCTGAAAATTTTGATCCTTCGGAAGATATGATTTTATCTTCGGAAGAAAATCATGACTTCAAAACATATAACTGTCTAAGTAATTTTACCTTCGGAAGAAATTTCTAAAATATCATCCGAAACTTAATACTTGTCTTAGACACTTATATGTTTTCAAGGACTATTTTCTTCCGAAGCAAATTAACTCTCGGAAGCTTTGTTCTTTGAACAAAGCATTCAAGTCTTAATTTTTCTTCCGAAGCAAAATTTTTACAACTCTTAGGAAATTCTTCCGAAGTCATTTTAGCTTCGGAAGCATTTTCATTAAAACTTCTAAAGATGATTTAACTTCGGAAGCTTTTTGACTTCCAAGAAAACTATTTTTTGAGCAAAAGCAAACTACTTTTTCAAAGGTGGGACCAACATCCAGATTTCAAAGTTTATCATCTTTCATTAACTTTGTCTTAAATCCTTTTCACATATAAACCTAACGGTTCCCCCTTCTTTCTATCATCTTCTTCTTTCCTCCAAACCTAAACCCCAAATTTCTCTCTAACGTTACTTTTGTTCATCTTTCTTCATCCTTAAGCTTTCTAAAAAATGGCCAACCTTAACCACGGAAATGAACTACACTTATTCATGAAGTTACACAGGCAACATAACCAAGTTGCTCTGTTACACTCTGAGAAAGATCCACATTTCTCAGATGTTTGCCGTTTCTTGACTCTATTTAACTACTTCACCTCCCTAACCATTGATCCTACACTGTATGAGGATCATCTACTTGCATTCTGGAAGACCTGCCAAGAGGTCGTTATGGATGGGGAGAAGGCACAGTTGCCATAGTGCAGTAGAGAACAGTCTTCATCACTCCGGCCATCATCAACACTCATCTTTAGCTAGATGATGAAGAAGGTGAGGTGTTCTTTCCCAATGAAGCTGTTAACCACTCCTTCGAGCAGATGGGCTGTGAAGGAGATTTTTCTGTCAAGACCTTTAGGAAAGGGAAGGTCTCATCCCAATGGAAATTCCTGCTCCATGTGGTTATCCACAGCTTGTCAAACAAGCATGGAGGATGGCACCAGATTCCTGAAGATCTCTCCTTCATTGTTCATAGGATGGTTCAGGGGGTCAAGTTCAGGTACTCTTAGTTTGTTTATACAAATTTTCTTGAAAACTTAGACTCCACAGAATACTACATGTTCCCTAGATATGTTCAACACATTCTTAACTGTGAACCGGGCTTACAGTTAAGGGGAACATGTAATATTCTTAAACTGGGATAGATGAAGCCCGGCATCTTTAAAATCTTGAGAAAGCCCACTGTTGGCTTCTATGGGGTTCAAACAGCCCTTATCCCAAAAATATTAGAGCTCATTGCTCAAGGTAACAACCTAGCAGCACCAGCTAGTGTTGAACCCGCACCTTCTACATCCCAACCACCTTAACAGCCACAAATCACCTTCACCTACCAAAGAAAACACAAACAAATCCCTACACAGACTATTCAGTCTGTGCAGGTCCCCATATACTCACCCACACAGGAAGAAGTGTACACTGGATCTCCCACTTGTCCTGAGGAGCAGACCACTCCCATTACTTCAATAATTAGTGCTTAGGTTCCTCATGCTCAGCCTGATGAGCTCACAAGCCCAAATGCCTTAAGCCTTCACTCTGAGTCTCAACACTCAAGTGAACAACCTTCAAGAAATAGTTACCATCCCTAACCTTTGGACTTAAACCAACCAATTTCCAACCTTGACTTCTATACTGATAAAGATTTAGGTTTTAATGAGTACCATGAGTCTCTCTTCTTTTCCCCTACTCAAAGAGAGATGAGTGCTCCTGAGTCTCCCCTATCTAGCCCACATCAGCCACCCATTGCTGAGGTGGATACTTCTGACCTTGTTCTGGATGTCCATATGGAAGAGGCTCTCACTTTTGCAGGTGATTCCATTATTAAGACCTCAACCATGGCAACTCAGCCCATTGACACCTCAACTGAGGCTGCTAGTGAGCAGAGGAAATCCAGCAGCCAAGAACTTGAAGCTGGTGATGAGAGAGAGGACTCTGGTCCAATCATCTCATCCCCCGGTGATTCTTCTGATAAAGATGAGGGAAATTTGAGACTAAAGGTGCAAAGACTGTCCAAAACATGCACCTATTTAGTCTCCAAGGTCAGTCATCTTAAATTTCAAGTGACTACCTTGCAAAACAGGGTCAATGATCAGCAACTTGAGATTTCTTATCTCAAGGAAAAACTAGCTGGGAGACCTTTAAGAGGAGCTCAACCAGGAACACAAGAACCTATGAGTGTGATTGACCTAACTACTAGCTCACGTATGCAAGAGGGTGATGCTACCAAAAGGGGTAGAAAGTCATTAAAGTCAAAGAATCTGGGAGTTCTTCAGAGAGTATGGACATTGAGGACTCACTATCTTCACTTGCAATTATGCATACTCAGTAACTTCCTCAAGTTCACATTGATGTGGACTCAGTAGACTCCTACATACAGAGTCTGTTTGAGGAAGGAATATCAAGGGGTATGTCATCTCCACCAACTTCATATCACATCATTGGGTGGAGGTATGATGAAAGCAAAAGAACTCTCATCATTCTTAGAGTTCAAGGACAGCAAGAGGTCTTCAATTTTTAGACCTTGAACTTCTATGAAGGTCTGGATCTTGTCAACATGCCACTTGTCAATCAAAGCCAATCAAGACAAGCTGACAGGCTGGCTCAAAGAATCCAAGATAGGATCACTGCAGAGTTCAGCTTCAAAAGGAGACTAAGGCAATCAGGCAATGTCATCGGTCAATTGGATGTTGAAGCAGACCCTAAGATTAGTTTCATAGGGGAACCTTGACTGGAGGCCCAATGGTAGAACCTGAGAGCCTTGTCTCATCATCATCAACTGCTGTAGAGATTCATAACCTTTTTGAGACACTTGTTGGTGAAGGTGTATCTTAACCTCTCTCTGGCCAGAGCTTGGAAGCTACACCAAGTAATGAAGGCCAAAGCTCTCTCCATCCTGAGTCACAAAGATCTGTGAGTGACAAAGAAAAAAGAAAGATGACTTCTGAGGAGATTGAGGAGGAGGAGAGAGAGAGGAAAAGAAAGCCGAGGGGAGAAAGTTCCTTTACTGGATCTGCAAGACTTATGAAAACTGCTATCAGGGCTACCCTCAGACCAAACACTAAGAATGATGAGTTGAGGGCATTCAGGATCATTTACTTGTAGACCAGGAACTATGACATTGATAATTTCATTTCTCTCCTCTTAGAAGAATTGAATGAACTGGTTGACATGGAAGTGTGAAAAGAGAGAAAGAAGGTAGAAGATGTAGAGCTATTGATTCAAATCAAATGAGAAAGAAGAAATATGTAACATCCGTAAATTTTCAATTTATAATCCGAACCTGAATTCATTTTAAATTTTCAGATGATATAAATTTTAATATTTAAAATTTTTATTATTTATTTTATTGAATCAAACGCGTTAAATGTGCAATTTAAGCAATATTAAAAATTGTTTTATTCATTTTATCATTTAAACAAAGAATAATAATTTATTTATTTAATAAATAAATCTTTTTCATAAAAATATAAATCTTTATTTATCAATTCACAATAATAACTAAATGGAAAAGACTTATTAAAACTTATAAAGTTATAAAATGAATTTTAAAAACTTATAAAGTTACAAGTCTTATAGAAGTTATAAAGATTTTATAAGAAAATAAATTGTATTTATCTTTTATCTATTCTTTTATTTAATCTTATATTTATTTCAAAATCATAACCCCCTTTTAAAAGACTTATAAATCGCCATTAACACCATTCATAACCTCCTCCTAACCTCAAGTATAAAAGCTTAGGCCTCACTTTTTATTTGCTCATTCCCTAAAAATCTCACTATTATATCTTTCTTTCATCCATTGGGTTATGATCAATTTGAAGAATTTTATTTTACAAGAAATTTCAAGAATTCTTAATACTAAGGTAATCTTTTATTGCTTTTATATTATACATTTTAATTATCCTAACATCTAATTGTTCTCATGACTTTATGTTCTTACTATTGTTCTTTCTTCTACCAAATCTCTTTATATTTTAATCATCATCATTTGATCATTAATGTTTTAATAATCACTAACCTTATAACAATCACTAACATTCCTAAATCAAGCTAACAACACACTAACATAAACAAAGAATCCTGTTGCATATGGACGTCTATGCCGCCGCATTTGGTTATTCACAAGATTAGTGTTCTAAATGATGGATATGCCAAAGTCTTAGAATATTTTTATAACTCAAATGAAAACTAATATATCATATATTGACATTATAAAATGTTCTAACCCGTTTCGTGCTTTAATGATTTTAAAAGTGCACATAAGTGCCTTATTACAATTTTGGCAGAATATAATCTTACTTTAACTAACCATAACTTGCTCATAAAAAAATAAATTTGAGTAAACTCAAACTCCAGTGTTAAGTTCTTTGAATTACCTTCTCAACGACAGTTTATACGTTTTCAAACTCAATCGGACGACTCAACAATAGCCTTCACAAGATAAGTGCGCATTTCAGCACCTTCTGTCTTGTGCTGCTTGTTTGACGTTTTTAAAGATCTTTTCATAAACAAATTTTTTAATGAAAGTTATCCGGGAGACTTTAAACTAATCAAGTATAAATATTTATAATTTTATGTAACCGTTTTCTATTATTAAAACCTGTTCAAACACATACCAAACATTCTGTCTAAAATCTAAAATTGATGCAATAATCCTTTTTCAATCTACCTTTCGTTTTTAGCATTCTTTAAACGTCCTAATTTCTTGTAATGAATTCCAACATCAACTTCTTGTTCTTTTTATCATTTAGGACATCACCTTTGACTCTTGACATTCAAGTTTTCTTATGTACTCTACAACCACCACTATACTTGTGAGTTTTCCATGTGAGTATTTCAATACCCCTTTTTATATTTCACACTTTGGGGTGAAACATGTTACCTTATAATCGTTGCACTTGTAAAACATTTTATTCTTTTAAAACTTATGGCAATTCACTTGTATGTTGTGGTTAGTTGATCTTTGTAGCTACCATGTAATGTCGATTATATGTACAATCATTAACTATTTCTAGCCTGGCGACGTCATTGATCTATGGGCTTGACAAACCTGCTTGGTTGATCCAAATACACTTAGCTAATCGTATATACTTGTAAATGTTTGAAACTTGTAAAATTGTCAAGGTTTGATTGTGCATTCTGTCTTACATCCTAGTTACTTTGTTCACTAATCTATGACATGAATTGCCATCTTTTATATATTTATGTATTGAAAATTATGGAAATCTCACCAACATTATTGTTGACCCTTTATTTTTAACATGTTTCAGGTTTAATACTTTAGGTTTCTCTTTGTGCTCATATAAGACTTGGACCTAGTTTAACTAAATATGTTATTTCTTTGTTTGAAGCTTTTGTATTGTATGGACTTATTTGTCTTGTAATGTTCAATGATTAATGATATTTAATATTATTTCAACTTAATTAGTTCCATGTGCTATGAACAATCATTTCACTTCGTCCGCCCCAATGATTCCGCCGTTGGTCGGGGTGGCATCAACAATATTGTCAGCTTTGACCACGAGAAGCTCACGAATTTGCTTTTGATTGCCCAGGTGAAAACTTCCCAGGGAGGTCACCCATCCCTGGATTGCTCCCACCTGAGCACGCTTAATTGTGGAGTTCTCCTCTTATCCACAGCCAATACGCCCAAAACGCGTTGTTGATGTTAGAGGCCAGACATTCCTTATGAACCAGGAATCTCTCCTGTCCACGACCAATGTGGGATGTGTGTAGGGTGTCACAAAATAAAAGATTATACAAGCATGTGCCTACTCTCTCCCTAGTTCAAGAAAGTCCTGCACATGAGGATGTGGTTCAACAAGAACCTCAGGTAGACAAAGAAGAAGACAGGATCAAATGATCAACTACCTGAGTGCCACAGGCCTCTATCAGGAAGATGCACTTCTTCCCTTATCCTATGACTATATTAAGTTTGAGTATCTCAAACAACTTGAACTTGAGATAGTCAAAGAAAGAAAGATCACCAAAAGGAAACTAAGGGAAGAAGCTGCAAAGTCAAGAGCCATCATCCAGAAGAGTATGAAGAAGTCTACAGACATGTAGAGGATGATGAGCTTCTTGAAGCTGTATGGATTCTCCGGATGAGCATATCAGGGTAATCAAGCAGAAGATCAAGAGTGGAGAGCTAATAGACTTACATTCCCCTCCAAGTCAAGCTCCACCTGAAGTGGATGTTAAGGTTGAACAACCTGAGACAACACAACCTGAACCACCTGCTGATACTCAGCAAGCTTTATCTTCTGATCCACAGCAGGGTCAAACTCCCTCTCCTTCTGAACCTATGAGAGAGGAAGACCCAACCAAGAAAGACAAAGAAGATCAATCAAGTGTTGCAGGCCAGTCTTCTCAGTTAAAAGGAACAAAAAGAAAGAAAAGGTTGGCTTCAAAGCCAAAGCCAAAGAAAAAGAAAGAAACATCCTTTTTAGAACCTCAGGATGAGTCAGAACATCCAAAGGATGTACAACCAGAGGATGTTCCATCATCTCCTATTCAAACAGCTCCTCTAGCATCAAAAGACCCATCTTGTCCTGGACATACACTACAAATCCGGAAAGATGGCATGTCATTAGAGATTAAGGCATTGAGAATGTCTATACACTAAAAATCCGGAAATATAAGGAAACACGATACAAACCCCATATTTTTTTAATATTTTTATAATAGTTGTGAGTAAATAAGAGAGAAAATACAATGATAAAAATATGAAAAGTTCTTATTTAGTTAAAAAGAGAAAAAAATAATGCTTTTAAGAACGTCTCTAATAAAAATGCTTTTTTGGTGCTTTTGAATAGATATAATGTGATGGGGACGAGAGAATGGGTGATATAAGGATTATATGTTAAGGTTGATGCAACTCAAACACTCAAAGTCTCCTACATGCATGCACTAGTGCATTGAAGAAGAATGTTTCGGAAGTTTCACATAAGCAACATAAATATTCGAAGTATGAAATCTTCCGAAGCCAAGACCAATATCTTTCGAAGCCAATACCAATATCTTCTGAAGCCAAAGATGAAGTCTTTCGTAGCTTCAGAGACAAAGTCTTCCGAAGCCAACACTTGAAGACAGATTTCTTCCGAAGACTTTTAGTATACATGCTTTATCTTATGTACTTTACATAAAGTTGGACCCCTTTCCGTTGCAACTCTGTAAAGTCACCAATTTTTATAAGTTGGTGAAAAGGTCCATGCTTTTAGTAACTGTACATTAAGGTCTTGAGTCTGTAACTTTCTACTTCATGTATTTTATCCTTTTTGTAATATATTAGGATGTGAGCTATGGCATGTCATAGTCACTAGTCAAAAGACAATCTACCTTTTAACTCTACAATTGATTTTGTTTGTGTCTAGTCAATTGTATCCAGCTGGCCTTTAAAGTATGACCGGTTATAGAATGTAGTATATGTATTTCAAGTACTTGTAACTTTCTGAATATGTTTTCTAACACTTGTAATAGAACTTAAAAAGGAAATATACTATAATCTTGAAAACCATATCCTTGTGTATCTTGTTTCTGTCTTATATTTACTTGTGTTTTTCGTGTCATTTACAAAAGGTTATCCATTTTCATTATTTGATCCGTTAAGTATTCTTAACAACTCTCCTAATTGTGTTGTTGTGTTATAAATGGATACCCTTTACCAGTTCTACAAGTGATTCGAAGGAAAGAGAATAGAGTAAAGTTATTATTTAAGAACATTAATTTTAAGAAGAGAGAAGAGAAAAGAGAGAATGAGATTTTTATGGATTCTGAGTGGAAATTAAAGATCGATGCTATAATATAAATATGAGAATACGAATAGAAAAACTGGTGTGAATACGTACTTTAACAAAAGTTTTGATCCGGGACCGCAAATCAATATAATCCTTTATATTTGTTAATATTTATTTTTCTAGAAACTTGTTCATTATTGCATTTTAAGAAAGACGATCTTAACAAGTTATATATTTTAATCAATCAACACTTTCAAACATGACCATAAAACTAAAACAAGATCTTAACAAGTT
This sequence comes from Flaveria trinervia, assembly GCA_025506515.1. Lineage (NCBI taxonomy): Eukaryota > Viridiplantae > Streptophyta > Magnoliopsida > Asterales > Asteraceae > Flaveria > Flaveria trinervia. The sequence continues at coordinate 68,544,613 of CM046447.1, read as the reverse complement.
ATTTTAATCAACCAAATTTTTCAAAGATGGCCATAAAACTAAAATTATCTATTCACTTTCTGTTCTTACTAACTCTGCTTATCTACTTTTCTTTCACTTTTCTCGAGATATTTAGTATATATTTATTTAATTAGTATTTATTTAGTTAATCATTACATCTCACACACGTATTTTACAAAAAAAAAGTATATAAAGTAAAAGGTGTAAAAAGCGACGAGTCATATATTGTGTTATATCTATAACGATATTGATTGATAATACTTTTGTAAAAATTAGAATTTTTTTTGTAGTATAGAGATAAAAATTCTCGAAATTTAGTATTAGTTGGGTGAACACGCATCTACAAATGAGAGTTGTCTTTTTTGTTTCAGATTAAACTTCAAATACAAAATCAAACCCCTTGTTTTCTTCAAATAAACACGTCACTAGAAAAAGCATAATTTTAATCGAAGATAAGTAATTTAACTTTTTATGGATTTTCTAATTCCAGGTACTTCTAATACATAATATGTATAAGAGCTAATTACATAATTAGTTCCATTCAAGTAAAATTACAGGTTTAGTTATGAGAAAAAAATAACAAGTTTGATGTTTATGATTTCAATTTGTAACAACTTTTGGTATTAACATTAACTTTGGTTAACTTTATATTAAGTTGTCGCTTTCCCAAACACTTGAAATGTTTTCCCAAACACTTGAAATGTTTTCCGTCATTATAACTATGGTGACAATTTACATCAAACAAAATAACAACTCTTTCATGTATAATAAACCCGTGTATTATACGAGTTGAACAAATAAAATATTAAATAGAATAAGAAGTATAAAACGATATATCAAGACATGATATCATTGGAATTACGCATGAGTAATAGCTATAAATAATAAAACAATAATATGAACTTATTATATTTTTTGTTTTTTTTCCAAAGTAATGTTTTAAAAAAAATTATTTTTAAAAATGTTCTTACTATAACTCGCTATTTTAATTATTTTTGTATTATAAAAAAATTACTTTAGAAAAAACAATTTTAAAATATTATGTTAAAATAGTTTATCTTTTAGAAAAAAATTCTTTTTATAAAAAACTTTTTCTACTAAAATAACATTAATAAAAAGATTTCTTTCTTAATTTATTAAAAATAATTTTATTATACAATATACAAATAAATAATATTATTAATAATTAATGTGGTTATTTAATATGAGAAAAAAGCGAGGAAAGTTTGATGAAAACTAATGTAGTGTTAACACGTAACACACACATTTATTTTTTTATTAGAGTAGTAAGATAGTAAGATAAGATCGGAATGTTTTAGCAATTTGTATTTTTTTTAACGCCATGCTATTTGCAGCGGTTAGAAACCACTACAAAAGGCCAATTTCACTTGCACATATAATCGAATCTTTACTAGTGATATATACACACATATAGAGAGAACAATTAGTGCAAGGGAGCTATGTTTAAACGATTTTGATTCGTCTTGTACTGAATATATTATGTATGATCAAAATCTACATTGACGAACTAAAGGCAATATCTCTTTGTTCTTGTTTGATATAATTGTTTACTAAATATGCCCTGCTAACCACAGTCACATCAACTGATTGTCAGCAACTTAATCCCAACACTAATAACTATCGTGATACCAATAATTAACTATTAGTATATAATTTTTTAAGGGTGGCTTTATTTGGACACCCACTCATTTTAAATCAACATCCCGTTGACTCTATACGTCGCGTATGGGTCCATACGCGGCGTATAGGTAAACGACACGAGAGAAAATATTCCCTATACGCCACGTATAAGGTATTTTCTGACAAGACCGTGTCACACTCATGTCGGTGTGGCTATACGTCGCGTATGGGTCTATACACGGCGTATAATTTTCTCAAATTTTTTCTGTAATATTTCTATGTATGGGTTAGTACGTATAAAAATTTTTGTCGGCTTTATTTTGTACGTTAAGGTTGACACTTTGCGTATAAGTTATATTTTGTAACATATTAATCGATAATTTTAAATCTTAGTTAACAAATAAAACATATAAAACAAAACAAACATTAAATGATAATATAAATAATAACGAAGTTTTTAAATACATAACAAAATAAAAGTACAATTAATAATATAAAAAACTACGGTGAATCTGGGTAATATTGAGGCGGTGGCAAGTCTGGAGGATCAATACCAGCAGCACGGGCTTGTGCAATCTCAAGCTGAACGTGCCAATCCATAAGATCCTCAACTCGATCAAGGCGACGACCCTGATCCCGTAATCTCGTATTAATCTCCACATAAATGTCTCAATACGTGAAGGCACCCTTACATCTCTATAAATATGCCAAGAGAACTGTGGCTGAGGATGTGGCTGGTCGTGTGGCGGCTGATCATGCGGAATATGCTCCTGCTGCTGGTGTGGATGGTCATCGCCGACCTGCTGAACAGGTGCCGGATGCCAGATCTCACCTGGTCGAAGAGAGAACCGTATGCCACCCGGAAACTGGCGTATAATACGCATGTCGTATAACGTACGACGATCTAATCTCACCGGCTCGATCGGAGGAGATATGTCAGCAGCATGGCGAGGAAGATAAGTAACGCACAATAATCGTAATGTACGCGCCGCCATACACTGCTCCTCGCTCCTGGCGATGATAATATGAAGCGTAATACTCAGCTAAACATCTCGCCAGGTTGCACCTGGTCCTCGTAAGCAAACAATATAGGTAAAATAAGTCGGGAATGGTACACCACTCCCGACTCTTGCCACGTCCCGTGATGGATGTGGCGATCATCCGATGCAAGTAACAGATAAGAGGGTCTCTAATGCCAGTGACCCTGCCCTTAGTCCTCTGAAACGGACCTCCGGCAATTTGAGGCCACCAATCTCTCAATCGGGTCTCCTCCATCTCAGTAATTCCCTCAGTAAATAGAGGGGTAACGATCTTCGGCTCATAATAAAGTCTCGAGAGAACGGCAAACTGCTCAATCGACATCTGATGAAATCGTCCACATAGCCTAAACGAAATCTCAGATCGCTCATTGTCCTCCACCATCTGATCAGGACGAATATAAATAAAGGCGGATAATAATTCCACCGTCAGCTCTTGGTATGAAGGTAAGAACGCCAGCTCAAATAATCGACTCTATGGCGTATTATCTCCGATAATCCCAGCGAGTCTATCACGCTCCCCAAGTTCGGCCATCACCTCCCAATCCACTGCCTTTTGATGCCCGATCTTCATACGAATGAATTTTGAGCACTTTGCATGCTCAATAGAACTGGGCTCAATCTGTAGCCATGGATGATTGGCAATAACATCAACCTTAACCTCGACGTCAGAATCGGAAGACATGTCTGCACAAGAAAACGGAAAATTTTAAGACCTGCGTATAGGGTCTATACGCCGCGTATAGGGCTATACGCCGCGTATAGGAACCCACGTATGGGTTGTGTGTGTCGTATGGGACCTATACGCCTCGTATAGTCCTATACGCCGCGTATAGGAACCCACGTATGGGTTGTGTGTGTCGTATGGGACCTATACACCGCGTATAGTCCTATACGCCGCGTATAGGAACCCACGTATGGTCATCTTCAACCTATGAACTATACGCTGCGTATAGCTCTATAAGCCGCGTATAGTTCATAAAACAGTTTACAATCCATGTTTTTACCGCATAAAACATCAGTTTAACGTTTAAATTAGCGTACGATTAACATAACAAAGGTATAAGAACAATAATACATACCTGAAATGGTGAATGTAGAGAAATCAACGAACAATATGTGTAGTATCGATCTATACGAGAGAGTTTTTTTGGTTTGGAAAAGTTTGGTAGGGTGAGTTTGTGAGGAGATGTCCCTTTAATGGGTCCAGGAAGCTATACGCCGCGTATGGGTTTATAAGGGGAAAAATGTTTGACAACCGTTATTGCTTAATAGATGAAGAATAACACCAAACCTTTGAGCAATTGTTATTCCTGTATACGGCATTATCATCCAATGTTCTTCTGGCCCAGGTTCCACACGTTGCCAATCTATTGTGTAACACCCCGAATTTCTATTTAAACGAAAGGATAAGAAAAGTAAATAGAAAGAATAGAAATTGTGCACAAGTGGAGGGGGATAAAGTGTATAAAGTACAAAAATAATAATAATTTAAAGGGCATGGTCGCCATATCAAAGCAGAAAGCTGCTTTGCTCTCGGAGGAAGAAGAAGAGAGAGAGAGCCCCGGTATTAGAGAGAGAAAGTGGAAGGAGTAGCTTCAAAGGTAAGTCTTCTCTTATTTGAGCTCGGTTTCAGTTGGGTTTCGAGTTCTTGATCGAAGTTCGGGTTGTTTAGTGTTTGTTTTCGGGATTCAACAACTGAATCGAAGGTGGGTCTCGAACTTGAAGTGTGTTGCTCAAAGGCTGCTCAAGGTGAGTTTCTAGAACCCCTCTTTTACTGATTTTCAACTAATTTGGGGCTATTATGCATACTAAGTAAACATTTTGAAAGAAACCGTGGGTTTACAGCTTTATGTTCGAAATGATGTATGTATGTATGTATGTTATAGTGATGATTATGGGATAGTGATGATGTATAGCATGCTTAGATGGCCTTAATATGTTACATCTGTGCTTGGGTATCATTAGAATGGCAATCGGATTATGTTGGTAGCATAGAAAATATTTCAGAATGTTCTGATGAACATGAACAGTGGCCCATGCGTCTAGCATGAGTGGCCAGACGCCTAAGTGTTGGCCATGCGCCCAAGAGTGGGTCATGCGCCTGAACAGTGGCTCATGCGCCTAAGCGTTGGCCATGCGCCTAAGTGTTGGCCATGCGCCTAAGTGTTGGCCATGCGCCCAAGTGTTGGCCATGCACCTAAACAGTGGCCCATGCGCCTGTGTTGGCCATGCGCCCAAGTGTTGTCCATGTGCCTAAATAATGCCATGCGTCCAAAGTGAATGAAACGGCTAAGTGTTGATGCGCCTAAACAGGTGCCATGCGCCTGCATAGTGGTAATGCGCCTGAACAAGGCAGAAGCGCCCAAATAGTGCCCATGCGCCCAGACTATTTTACACTTAGAATTTTATGCCCATGCGCCTGGAAGGTCCCATGCGCCCAATTTGGACTTCAGGTTTTCTAAGTGGTTTTAAGGGTGTATTATGGGGAGATAGTCCTGGTTATGATATGATGGCTTATGTTTGATGTGAGTTATGCATGTATGATGTTGCATGTATGGTGTATGTTTATGTTAATGTATGATCCTTATTATGTATGTATGTCTTCCCTTGGCTTTGCGTTGTACGTTAATGAATGTAATGAAAGTATTATGTAACGTAAAGCAGAAGATAATGAAAAGAAGAACGTAATGAATGAATGCATGCATGAATAAATGAATTAAAGAGAAAGTACTGAAAGGCTTGCAAGCAATATGTACAAAGGTGCATGGCTCTAAATGCCTTAAGCTCTACCGCGTGAGGTTTAGCAAATCCTATAGTGTGCACGCAAGTGTTCCAGTCTTTGTGACTGACCTTGGGTGTTGTTACCCACTTCGGTGGGGGTGAACCCACTTCGATGGGGTGTTGTTACCCACTTCGGTGGGGGTGTTGTTACCCGAGTTACGTATAACTTCGGGGGGTGGCATAAAGCCAAACATAGATATGAGGTGAGCGACTCTGTGTCGCAACAGACTCGACACAGGTCTTTGTTCATGATACGAGACAATGAGGTGAGCGACTATGTGTTGTAACAGACTCGGATGGAGTTCAATCCCTGTAATTGACTCATATGGGATCTTTGTCGCGTATCATGGTGTTGTGTCAGTCTTCGGGCATGAGTTGGGGGTTTGTGAGCAGGCCCCGGCACAACATCAGCTTTCAAGCATGAGTCGGGGATATTGCAAGAGACAAGATTCGAGTAATAAAGAGTAATGAACGAAAGATCATGTATACAAAGAACGAACGTATGAATGAACGTTAATGAATTATCGTAATAATGTACTGAACAGGATCCTTGTCATTCGACCTCAGTAATCGTGGTTGAGTGCCACGAAGAGGGTAAAGTCTGACCGGATCTACAAAGAGAAGTGAACGATAATGTAATACGTTGAATGAATGAAGTTAATGAACGTAATAATAAAGATAATAATGATATTATCTGTATGTACGTATGATGCATGATCACGAGCGATTGTAAAGTATAGTATTTTTTGAAATAAAGTAAAGAACGGTTTTAACGAAAGTAAAGTATGTTTTATTATAAAACTAGAACTCACTCAGCGTCGCTGACTTTGTATGCATGATAGTTGGTAGGTATATGTTGATGCTGAGGAGTTGCAGGCATGGATGCATAAGCTACTGGGAGCAGTTTGAGGTTGGCATCCGTATTTTGACATATGTTGTATTTTGAGATGAAAACAGATGTTGTAAATGTTGTAAATGACATGTTTTAGTTATTAATGGAAGTTTTAAATTCTGCTGCAAAATAAATGTACGTTTTAAAAAGTTTTATGTGCGATGAATGACCAACTGTGAGGTGCCCGGTAACGGGGCCTTACATATTGTGTGACGCAATTCATTATATTGTCCGGCGTACAAAGTATCGAAAACTTCTCTGTAACTCAATTCATATGTGTCCAACTCCTCTAAAAGTTGTTAACGTACATACATCCACTTATTTTCATTAAACCCCAACCCTAAAGCTATAGATCGAAAAACACAATTATCATCGGGTCGAACATCTCGTATACGTGAAATATACTGATGAAAGATTGAAGGAATCCAATTTTTTAACCTGTTTATATTGTGTAATTGCTGATCTCCGACAATCGATGAAAAGTCATTGGTACTTTGTGACACCTTAGACGATGTGGAACGACTACGTTGTATGACAGGCTTCTGAGACTTTACTGCTGAAGTTGTTCTTCCAGTAAATGAGCTATGTCTTGGTATGTAACACGTACTATGTTGAGTGTCTAGCTTTTGCTGTCGAACCTTTAACGTTGGATGACCACGAATATCTGTTTGAATAACAGACGTTTTTTGTTATTTTTCCATGGATACATAATTTTTTTTTATTTTTTCCACCAAACTAATTTTACAGAGTGGGTTGTGTCATTATTTGTTGTTTCACCCATTCCATCTCTTCTTCAACATCGACTTCTTCATGCTCCATAAATGATGGTTTAATTGTATCAAGCTTCGTCCAAAATACGTCAATTGCATCCAATGGGATTTTAGTGCCTGCATTATAAATTATAAATCTATATAAATCATTACTGTAACAAAAAAATGATAAATATAGAAACGACTATTACCAGAATGTTCATATTTTTCCAGCCGACAAGCACAAGGCAACCCACAACTAGTGAAAAGTTGACAACCACACGTTGCATTTGCTAAGCGCATCACATGCAATTTAGTGTTGTCAGAAACTAATAAATCAAGAGCTTTGTGTGAAACTTTACCTCGTAAATAATCAAACAACGGAAGATTATGATGATTCATAATTTTAATTTTGCTTGTCTCAAAACTTTCTTTTAAATTTACCTCTTGTGCGTTTACTAATTGATCAACAAACTCCACAAGTCTATTCAGTGAGCTATTTGTTGATTTAAGATATCTTTTTAATTTGCATGTTGACTCTCGACTCTGTTTGTTGTGTGTTGGCTAAAATTGCAGTTTGAGTTAGTCTAGGCTGATACAAACATTTTCTTGTAGCTCTCTAATCAGTTTTTGTTTATATATGACAATACTCCTAAAAATATATTCAAAAAATCAAATTAAGTGTTATATTTAATAGTATTGTATGTATGTATGTATGTAATGAAAAACTTACTTTCTCGCTTCACTTCAACTAGTTGTTCGTAAAGAAGGTTATAGTTATACTCGTAAATCTCCGGCATGGGAGACTCACACAAACGTGCCCATGCATATTTAAACTTTCGCCAGTCATCTTTCGTAAAATTTGCTTTACAGTGTTTCGCGATATTCTCATTAATATGCCACCTGCATAAATACTTTGAAGCATTCGGAAATACTTTAACACATGCGTTCATTAACGCAAGATCTCTGTCTGTTATTATGACTTGCGGCTCCATACACCTGTTTAACGTATCTTTCAATCTATTAAGCACCCACTCAAAATTATCTTCTCGTTCTTTACTAATAAATGTATGTGCAACACAAAATGTCTTGTGTGTCGAGGTCACACCAACAATCTGAACAAACAGAAGTTTGTACATGTTTGTTTTATACATCGCGTCTATCATCAGCACGTGCGGGAATGCACGCCAAGTGTCGTATGATTTTGGATGACAAAAAATATATCTTCTACCGTATTTGTATCGGGATCTTCTCGGGTGTAATAAACATACCTTTTAGAAGATAAAAGGTTTTCTAAAACTTGCATTGGTGTTTCACCGACTTTCTTTTCACTTCTTATCTTATATTGAGCATTGTATACGTCTTTGGTTATGGATGCGTTCTTTGGATTTTGCTTTTTCAAAGCTGATAAGCTGTTACGAGGCTCCATGTTTTGATCAGTAAGTTGTTCCACCAAATTGTACTCGTTTTGAGAAAACCTTCTTACAAATGGGTGCCCCTCCATATGTTGAGTGGGATCATGGTTATATTCGTCATTTCTCACCTCTAATTTCCACGAACGACATTTGTTGTCGTATATCCCCACTAATTTAAAAGGACATCTGATTTTTTTGCTACCAGATTGTCTAATTGTTGCTTTACTTTTGTGTTCACCACCACGATCACAAATAAGCCACACCTTTACGACCTGACCTTCCTTTTTCTTCGATCTTCGTGTAATAATAACGTAACCATTATCGAGTCCCCTATTAACAACCCAACAGACTAGCTCATCGAGTGATAAAAATTCTTGACATGTTTCAAACGATATTTTCATGTTTTGATTTTCAGCACTCGAGAGATAGTTTATATTACTTTGTTGCGGGTCATAACTTGATTCTCGACAAAACTCGAACTCATCATCGGGAACATAAGGTTGGTTTAAATCTAGTAATTTGTAAGCATATTGAACGTACGAATCATCTTGATTACTATCTGCCACGTACGAAACACTTGAATATTCACCAAACAAATAGTTACCATCCCAAAATGACATAACAAACGAAAAATCTCGGGTCACTTCAAATTCAACCGTCCTATACGCTCCGTGGCAGCCTTATAAGACAAATGATAATTTTTTAAAGAAAATAGAGTTTTGTGGTTCAACTATTTCTTCAAAATAATAATTTTGGAAAACTATAACTCTTATTTCTTTTATATGCATACGTACGTACACATAAATGTCTTGATTATTTAATAATCATTTCAACTAACTCGGGTTCCACGATACTAGTCGGTTATGATAAAAAGCTTAAAAATTATTTAAGTTTACCGTAACCGACTAGCACCGATGGAACCTGAGTTAGTTGAAACGATTTTTTAAGTATGCAATTCAAATATATGTATATATGTATGCAAATACTTAATGAAATAAGAATCAAATGTTTACCGAGTAATTATGTGACAAAAGAAAATGTTGAACCACACAACGTTAATTTCCTACGATTATGATCAAATGTTTCATTCGTAACAAACGAAATATGAATGCATTCGTTTGATGTTCGGTGCGTTTTTATATATCAACGAAAGAATCTTCAGTCGCGTCAATATAATTCGAAATCGAGACTATACGCCGCGTATAGGCCCATACACGGCGTATAGGCTTTTCAGAAAATAAACTGGCGAAGTCAAATCAGTCATTCAGCGGGGCTATACGCAGCGTATGGATCCATACGCGGCGTATAGCCCTGTGTCGTATGGGTGCGGTACGCGTCTCCACTGACACCTATACGACGCGTATGGTGTCACACCCCCGCTAAGAGCGGAAACATGGGGATGTAACGAGACGGGAATCGTCATAACACATGGTAAGCGATAGAGGTGCAATAATAATAATGATGACAAGCGTGTCATGACAACACCCGAAAACAAGGGGACTTGTGTCGTGTTTAGTCAGTATTCACGACAACATAGCCATAAGCATAACATGATACATGAATCATATAACAAAGATGATAACATTGTATGCAATTCCCACAACCCGGGAACAAGTTTCAAAGTATAATGTTGTTTGAAACAGATACAACAATTGTTTTCAAAATGACAAGTTTAGCCCGGAAATGCATCCTAGGGTCTCCACTAGGGCAGCACACCTAGAACCTCAGCTAGCATGATCACCTGAAAAGATATGCTCAAAATGGTCAACAAAATTATTGGTGAGTTCGTAGGTTTAAAGTAAATAAGTAATTGATGCTGTATAAAGTTGTTGCAGAATACCGTGCATACAGTTATAAGTAAGCAAAATCACATGACAAGAGCTTTACAACCAAACCTAATGACGTACATAAAGAATCTTGTCGAAATATATTCACCCAAGGCCCGTTCCTGGCTTTTGTTGGTACTAACTAGTATACCAACACGAGGGTGGGGGTGTCAACCCAGTAGTACTACCAATACCTATCCGTCGGTTCCTACACTGGAATTAAATGGTTGTAAGAAAGAACCACAAAGCAGACTCAAGCATGTATAAGATAAGTACCCACAAAACAGTAGCACGTTGATTCTAAGTATGTAAATTGTATGTATGTCGTACAACATAGAAAACGGGCGAGCATCCTTTTCCCCCATGTTTGTAAATGTTTGTAAAGTAGTGTAAGCATAAAAAGAGGCCACGAGACTCACATGTTAAGTGGTAAGTATGAATGATCAAGATTTCCAACAGTTGAATGCAATGGTCGGTCAAACACCTATTTGACAGTTATTGTTAAGCATTAATGACGTGTATAAAGCGTATAGTAATGTTTGGTCGGTTTCGGTTGTATCGGTTCGATCGCGGGTAGCACACACACAAGCGGACACACGCATCAGATATTATGTAGATCCAAGTACTAAGAGTAGTCGTAATTGCTTATGACATCCTTGTAAAGATCTCATTGTTATGAAAGATGGCACTTGTTAAGTATTTGTAGTTCCAAATGGGTTGTCGATACTTGTAAAATGTTAGGTTGATTTCAATTGAAATAGTATGCGCATGTTGATAGCATTGACTTTAATCTTGTGGTCAAGCAATGACACTTTTACTGATGTTACTTTATCATCATCAATCACACAACAGGACCAGACGCTCGTCTCAACGCTCCATTCGTACGAATCAACCTTCAATCGTACGGATCAGCTTCATTCGTACGATTGAGTCTTCATTCGCATGACTGGCATTCAGTCGTACCACACAACACACATTCGCACAACCCAACCTCCATGCGCACGAATCAACCTTCAATCGTGCGAATTAGCTACTTTCGTACGATTGAACCTTCATTCGTGCGATTGGACTCCAGTCGTGCGAAACACACACAATCGCATACATTCAGTCGGTCACCTGACTCAATCGCACGCATTCATTCATTCGCATGACTCATTCGCACACAAACATACGATCGCACGACTCAGTCGCATGACGTCCCCAGTCGCACAACTCAGTCGCCCGAAAGACGCAATCGCATGACTCAATCGCACGACTCACCCAGTCGCACGGCTCAGTCGCATGACAGACCCAGTCGCCTGAGCTGCAGGTTCGCGACTGTAGAAGTGCAGAGCAGCCTTCGGCTGCTCCGAGCACGGGTTTTACACAACAAGGACCTCCAGAAACACACTACAAACATCCACAAACATGAAACACAAGCAGAAAGACCTCACACGCACCCACACGATCTCATGTGTTCGGGTTGAACCCGAACACCCGAAACCCTAGTTTGGACAGCTGTGAATAAGCAAGAAAAGGGACAGCCAAGGTCGTCTACCTGCTAGAATAGAGTAGACTAGGCTGTAGATGGAGTCTAGACGACGAGAACAAGACCAAGCGGGTTGGATTTGGTGCTAGAATGAAGAAGATGTGAAGAAGAAGGTGAAGAGGATGAAGAAGATGAAGATGAAATGAGATTAAGGGCTGGAATATGGGTTTATATACCCAGCCCAAGTTTGCAGAATGGCAAGTTTAGTCCCTGCACTTAACCCCCGAGTTCCCCAAAATTCGCTTCAGATGAAAACGACTTTAAAATGTTCGTTGTATTAAGGTTAAAAGCGTGTTTAATGGTAATTGATAGCTTAAAATGGTTTTATTAATGACAATGGTTATAATTAAAATGATACATTTGGTGATAATGGTGATGAAATTTATAAAAAGGGTTTATGCTTAGCACAGGTTCACGGAGGAAGTACAGGCACAAGGGTAATAAAGCAGACATGATTCCTTAAAGCAGGAGTTCATGAAGAAGAGGAAGAATAATTAAAATAATTCTATGCTTAATTATGTCATTCGACGGACCTTAAGGTGACGGATGTCACATATGGACCCATACCCGTCGTATAGGCGTCGGTGGAGACGCGTACCACACCCATAAGACACAGGCCTATACACAGTGTATGGATCCATACGCGACGTATAGTCCCGCTGAATGTTTGATTTGACTTCGCCAGTTTGTTTTCTGAAAATCCTATACACAGCGTATGGGCCTATACGCAACGTATAGGCTCACTGATGTAACCTGGAATGTTTGGCACTTACGAGGTAGCACTATACGCCGCGTATGGGCCCATACGCGGCGTATAGGTGGGTGTCGATTTAAAAACTAGGGTGTCTCTTTATTAGCACCCTTTTTTAAATGTAATAATCCTAAGAGCATTCATAACGGCTTCTTTATTTATATATTTATAATGTAACTAAAATTTATAATTTCTTATATTTATATTTTATGTTTTAAAACATCTCATATTTCATTCTTTATCTTTATCCCTATATGCAAGCCAAAGGTCTTTACGAGCTAGTCAGTTTACTTTTGGAATGAGTTGGCGTTATTTTCAGGCGTCAAACTAATGATTGATGGTTGAAATCTTGTCTGAGGTATGGACATGACTGGGCTATGTCATTAGGTTTGAATTGTTATCACCGTTCAGATAAAAATCTTTTCACAAACTAAATGATAATGTTAAAATTACAAAAACATTAGAAACAAAATTAGAACACAAGGGTGGGAGGGACACTCTCATCACACACACCATACTCTATCTGTAGAATACAAACCCACCACTAAATATTGTCATTCATACTACACTAAACTACATCACACACTCAAATTTTATGGCAATGTTGTTGTCACACCACGTCATACTATACCACTACACCACACACACAAGATGGTCACATGCTCACATCAAGTACATGCCGTGAAAATGGAATTTTACGGCGTGAAGGGGGTGGCGGCGGTGGTGCCGCGTAACGCCAAGGCTTGGCATGGCCTCACGGTGCATACGTTCCTTCCACCTTAAAAGGTTTCTTCTCTTGGGGTTCCAATTAATCAAATTATTTATGGTGACATTTATAAAGCCATCAACTAGAATCGAACCCGATTACTTGCTCGATGTATTATAAATAAAAAAGCTATCATAACCGTTACTGCTTATCTCTAATTACATTCCAAAAACCAATTGCATTAAAGTTTACAACTACATATTTAATAAGCTAATAACTTGTATAAAAAAACTTAAATTCTTTAAAACACACAAAAAAACAAGATAGCAGGAGAAAAAGACGTAGTGAGGGAAATGGTGGTTCATATAAGGTTTGAATAGCGGACTTGTATATTTACCGGTTACTATAGATTACCATGTAATTGTATAGTGTTTAGGTTTAAGGAATGGGATGTAGGACTTTTTAACAAAAAAAACCTTATGTTTATTCTTAAATTTTAAAAATAAAATATAGTATACCAAATGAGATAGGAATGCTCAAATAAAAGTTTGAACTATTAAAAGTTGACGTTACACTTTTTGATTGCTTGAAGATCAAGATATCAGAACTAAAGAGAAAAAACAAAAAGGAAGTGAAGATAGAGGACAAATTTCTTAAGAAGATACAAGTTAGAAGAAAGATTAATCATAGATTGAATGCACTAAGAAACATCAATAAATTAATCATGAAAGATAGACAAAGAGTACGAGGAGGAGATTAGATGTTGGATTATTGGAGAACAATGTTGTTCCATTAGGAAAAAGATTAATACTATTCCGCATGGGTTTTAGTGTTTTACTTTTATTAGACAAAAATTGAGGAAATATATTTCTTATGTTTCTAAGAAAGAACACCACAATCATGCCTTCAATAATTAGTCTCCTCATTTGGTACAACCTGAAATGTATTAAACTAGATATATAAATGATATTCTAGAACGTATCTTGGATATTATATATCTAAGTTGGTGAATAGCTCTAAATCTTGGTTGATTTTTTTTTAAAATTAATAACATTTCAATTTCTCTCTCAATAAGTAATTTCAAATCGGAGTTAGTTACAAAAATGGTTTATAGGTTTGAGTTAAGTAATTGGTTTGGGCGGTAATAGAAAAAGTTATGTAATAACTTTCAGTTTTATAACAAATTTGTATATTAACGAAATGTTAGTGCCCAAACCTATTAGTTTTGTTAACTAGTATATTATATTAAGATGAAAAATCAGACTTAACACCCAATTTAGTGCGTGTGTATTTCACATTGATGTAAAAAGTATTAAATTGTGATTCGTGTAATTAATTTATTGTACATTTTGTTTGCCTTGATAGTTTTGTTTTTTTCATTTTGCGTCAAGTACTAGACTAATGGGCTTCTTTTTCTTTTACTATATGATATGTATTTAATTTTCTTTTACTATTTTAATAATATACTTTCTTTTAAGGATATATTTTTCAGTAAGTTTACCGTATATTATTTTGACGTAATAACTTCGGAAATGACTCGTCTCGATTGTAATCTATATATTATCTCGTCGCGACAACGCGCGACAAGTAAAAAAACCTAGTTGTCTTCTTAATATAAAATATATTGGTAAAATTTGATATATTTATATTTTATTAGCGTGTTTCTTAAGGCTTAACAACAACGTAATTTTTTCTTAATCTTTAAATATACTATTGCGAGATGTTTTTTTATCTTTGTTTCAATAATAAAAACTGAGCCGTAGCAAATTAATATATTTATATTATATATTTTACCACATTAATGTGACAGTTACAACACGCTAAATCCTTACAAGCTTCATACATTAGATAGATCAAGTTAATACTTACAAATTTAAAAAAATCAAATTCTTACTTTATTTATTTTAATCTTAGTTACCTTCAAAAATCAACATATTTAATCAATAATTGAAGAAAATGTTAAGAATGATTTTGGTTTGAAATGCATTATTCTATTGTTATCAAAGAGAAGATATTTTAGTCGTTTTGTCAGATATGTCAAGTCATGTGTCAAATATCAGGTCATTGTATCAATATTTTTTCATCGCTTATTATATGTATTTATAATTGTGTTTTGCGTTTTGGATTAGTTTATGTTATTTTTTCATTTTTTTCACATATTAAAAAAATAATAATATTATTTTATCCATTTATTTTTCACAACTTATAATGTTCAGGAAAACAAATAAAGAACAAAAAATAGACATTTTATTATTGTGTTTAACGTTTGATATCATTTTATGTTGTAGGTTTTCCCAGTTGTGGGTTCCTCCTGAGAGAATTAGGGGTAAGATTCGATGGAAAAACAGATAGGTGGACCCAATTAAAATAACACATGTCCTTTAAAAAATATGTAACATTTGTCTTCTTATACCACTAATATTGTCTGTTTTGGCTACAAAAAGCTCATGGATTTACTTTTGATTGTCTGGATAAAAATTTCCCAAGAGGTAACCCATCCTTGTTGCTTCTAATTGAGCACGCTTAACTATGGAGTTCTCCTCTCATTCACATCCAATGCACCCAAAATGCGTTGGTAATATTAGAGGCAAGACATTTCTTATAAACATGAATCTATCCTGTCCACGACCAATATGGGTTGCCTAGGATGTTACAATCACCCCTTTTTGGACTCATCATCCTTGATGAGATTTTTCCCATCATCCCGAATGGTACAGAGTGGCTCTGATACCATTTGGAACAACCCTAGTACCGTACCAAATAGTGTCCGCTTTGGCAGCGGCACGCCCTAAGGCACCCACCCCAACGGTTTTAAAGGGGTTTGATAGGGAAGGTATCCAACCATATATAAGAAAGCCTTTGTTTTGCTTCTCAATCGATGTCAGATGCTCCATCCTCCTCACTTGGGAAGCCAACATCCTCGCTAGCCAACTAACCAGCTTTGCCCACAAGGAGCTCATGGATTTGCTTTTGGTTTTCTAGGTGAAAACTTCTACAGCGGTCACCTATCCACAACCAATGCGTCCAAAACATGTTAGTGGTATTAGAAGTGAGACATCCCTTATAAACCAGGAATCTCTCATGTCCATACTGATATAGAATTTTCCAAAGGTGTTACAATCACCCCCTTAGATTCATCATCCTAGATGAGTTTCACCTATCATCTCATTTATGGATGTTGGATTTGCTTAAGGTTTCCCTCTAAACACTCCCAAGGACTCATCATCCTTGATGAAGTTTGCCCCCATCACGAACGGCACATAAGTGGCTCTCATACCATCTTTAACAACCAAGTACCATACCGAATGTTATTCGCATTAGTAGTGCCACGCCCTAACATGTTCACCCCTCATGGTTTTTAACACGTCTGATAGGGATAGTATCAAGCCCTATATAAGAAGCCTTTGTTCTTCTTCCCAACTGATGTGGGATGTTACATCCTCTTCCACTTGGGAGACTAGCGTCCTCACTAGCACAATGGCATGACCTGGCTCTTATACCATTAGTAACATATGATATCTCGTACCACCAATATTTTCCGTTTTGCTCACAAGGAGCTCACAAATTTGCTTTTGGTTGCCTAGGTGAAAACTTCCAGGGTGGTCACCATACTTGGATTGCTACTATCTAAGCACACTTAATTATGGAGTTATTCTTTCATCCATAACCAATACACCCAAAACGCCTTGGTGATATAAGAGACGAGACATTCCTAACGAATCTCTACTGTCCATGATCGATATGGAATTTGCTAAGTGTGTCCCTCTAAACCCCCTGAGGGACTCATCATTCTTGATGAGGTTTATCCCACCATTTTGAACAACACAAGAGTGGCTCTGATACCATCTATAACAGCCCAAGTACCATACCAAATATTATGCGTTTTGGCAACAACACCCTCTAAGATGCCCACCCCTCAGGGTTTTAAAACACGTCTGATTGGGAAGGTATCTAGTCCATTATAAGAAAGTATTTGTTCTCCTTCCCAACCTATGTGGGATGTTACACAAGATCAACATTTGTTGCTAAAAATAAATTGATAAATAAATAAAAGGTTGTAATAATTGCTCATGTATCAAATTTAATGTATATACATCCTCCATCTCCCTTATTAACTTGTGTATGGAGTCGGACCCTAATGGGTTAAGCTACCCTACACTTTTCTTATATATGTTACTTCTATTATCGAATAACAACTTACTTGAAAAAATAATAAAAAACTCATATGATTACTAAATAAATAATTTACGCGATAGAATTGAGAGATGATATATTATTGGAGTGATTAGTTACTTGTACTTAGGTAATGTTTGGCATGTTGTAATGACAGAAAGAATAGAAATGAGTCATTAAAATGGAATGAAAAAATGGTTGTTTGGTTGGTTAGTAAAGTGGAATCACCGATTAGACAAGAAATCACATCCCCTCTAAACACCCCAAAATCATTACTCCACTCCTTGTTTTTCCCATGCCATTAACTCTTCCACCATTCATTCCCACCACCACCATCACTTACCGCCAACCACCGCCACCATCATTAGCCACCACCAACATAATCATTATCATCATCACCACCACCACCACCATTGTATTCTATTTCTTCATCTTTGCTTACCCACCAAACAACATGAAGTAATAATTTATTCCATTCTTATAGGGTAACCAAACAAGGCAATTAAATAAAATGTTTCATTTTATTTTTTTGCCCATTCCATTACCCTGTACCAAACTAACCCTTGTAATTGAAAGACTAGAATACATTCTTAAGCTTTCACTTTACAGAATAAAATAAGTGAAAATGTTATCCCTATTAGATAACCATTTAACACAGTCCCTAAGTTATTACCGCCACAACCATCATCACATTCCAACTTTGTAACTAACTTAACAAACCAAGCATGATTATTTTGTCAAAGTTCAAATGAATGCATCATAAAGTTTCATTTCTTTTCAATTTCAACTATTTATTGAAAATAATTTCAAACTATTATTGAGACCCTCACGTTGCTAAGGGATAGGGGTAAAACCATGTCAAGTATCGCCAATGTTACAGGACCGTTGAATGGAGTCAATGTAACAATTCATAATAAGGAGAAACTAAGAATACTTAACCGATTAAATAAGGAACCGGTTAGGATGAAACAATGAACAAAAGTTAAGAGCAGAACAAAAACAATATAATGTGATTTTCAAGAATGATGTATACTGCTCTCAAGTTGTTACAAGTGTTATAAAGCTTATCTTAAGATACAAGTACTTGAGATACTTTAAACTACATCCTACAGCTGATCATACTTTAAAGGACAATTGAAAACACTAATCTTGACAACAAGATCAATGTCGATTCAAAAGGAAAAATGCCTTTTAACTTGTGACTATGACATGTCATAGCTCGCATCCTTATCTATTACGAAAAAGAGGTAATAAGTTACAGACAAAAGACCTTAATCTACAGTATGACAAAAGTATGGACTTTTCACCAACTCATATAAATTGGTGAGTCTATCAAAAGTGGTAGCAAAAAGTTGTTCAGCTTTTGTTAAAAGGAGATTCAACAAAAAATCTCTTCTCTATCTTTGGAAGAAATCAGTCTTTGGATTCGAAAGACTTTGTATTTGAAGCTTCGGAAGATATGGTCTTTTGGCTTTGGAAGATTTGATACTTAGCATAATTCACTAAGTTGAATCAAATCTTCCAAAGTAACTTCCTTGTACTTCATATGTCCATGTTGAGAGCTCTAGTTGTTTTTTGGTTGCATCAGCCTCTAAGTGTATTATAAGAAATAAATTTCCAGAAAAATAGTTAGGTGGTTTTAAAAATATTTGAGGTTTATAAAAGAATTTTTTATATTTATTATAAATTTTCTCAAATTTTTTTGGGCTAAAACCACACAAAAAATTACCTGATGGTGCCCGGGTTCGAACCCGGGACCTCATGTGTGTGGGGCGAGTGTCTTAACCAATGAACCAGGGTCGTGGCCTTGGTATCATTTGGTTTTAATTCCTTAAAAAGCCATATAAACATAACCCCCAATCTTTAGAACCCTAGAATCGATTAGAACCAAATTGATCATCAATTCGTTGTTGTTAATTGAATTAACCTTGGGGCTTTTACTCCTCATGCTTAAACAAATGTATTCATGTGTTTAATTATCTGGATTTGTGTAAATTCGATGGAGAATGAGTACAAGAATAGGTCACGACCATGTAACACTTGTTTGGTACCCAAACGACGATGTTAATCAAATTCATTGTGCAAGTAGTTTCTAATGATCTTAAGGATGAAAAGCCCTCTGTTAATTTCTAAATTTGAGGTCCAAATGATGGTGTTCAAGTGGGGTATGGGTCGCGATATAGAGTAGGATTGAATTGGTTTGATTGGGTGTTTTCAGATGCAATTGAGCGTTGCAACCGATTAGAATTAGATAAAAGTTCGATTTGGTTTATTTAATTGAGTTATTATTAGAGTTTAACGCCCGAACATTGGGTGGTTAATACTCGGCGGTTACTCGAGCTAAACCAATGCCCATTGTCAAATTTAAACCCAAATTAAAGTGTACTTAAAGTTCGAAACGTAATCACGAATTCATGTGGAACGATTTGGTATCAAAATCAGGTGTTTTTCGTGGGTTTTGGAGCTCGTCAGAGCTCCGCCGGAGTTCCACCGGAAAAACATGGGTGAAGGGGAATTTTGGGTTGGATTTTGAAAGTTTACACATATAGCCCCTGTAGTTTGTTTTGTTTACATTTTATGTTTAAATTTCCATTTTTAAGTTTCTAAATTGACATAAAACCCCCCTAGACTTCTTTTATACCTTTTTAAGTTTAATAAATTTTAAAAAATTATTATTATTATTATTATTCCTAATTATAATTATTATTGTTATAATTTTACTATTATTAATATTACCATTATTATTATTATTACTATAATTATTATTATCCATTATTATCTTTAACTTAAAATAAGCTATTAATTTTCCAACATATAATGAACATAAGCAACCCATAAGTTTCATATATGGCAATAATAGCCCTTACAAGAATAACAATGTTAACTCAAAAATACAAGATGTTACAGTCTCCCCAATTTAAAAGAATTTCGTCCCGAAATTAAGAATGAACTAAGCAAACAAATGTCGGTATTTTACCTTCATGTGGTCCTCACGCTCCCAAATTAACTCAGCTCCATAATTATTCTCCAACGAACCTTGACAATTGGAGTAGTTGTGGTTCTAGTTTTCTTCATGATGCGATCCATAATTTCAACAGGTTTCTCAACAAAGTGCAATGACTCATTGATCTGAATGTCCTCCAATGGAACATGCAGACTGTCGTCGGCCAAACACTTTCTCAAATTTGAGACATGGAACACAGGATGAACTCCACTAAGGTCGAAAGGTAGTTCCAGTCTATAAGCCACTTCCCAATCCTTTTTAGGATTTTGAAAGGTCCTACAAATCTTGGAGTCAGTTTACCTTTCTTTCTAAGCAAACAACACCTTTCCATGGTGAAACCTTAAGAAGAACCATGTCGCCAACTTGGAACTCCAATGGCTTACGATGCGTATCGGCATAATTCTTTTGTCGACTTCTTGCCACTTCAAGGTTCTTGCGGATTGTGGAGACTTTATCGGTCGTTTTTTGTATAAGTTCAGGACCGGTGATGAAGTTTTCTCCAATGTCGGTCCAGCAGATCGGTGATCGGCATTTACGACCATAAAGTCCTTCGAATGGTGCCATCTTGAAACTCGAGTGATAACTATTGTTATACGAAAATTCCACAAGCGGTAAATACGTATCCCAGTCACCATCAAAGTCAAGGACACAAAGATGTAGCAGGTCCTCGAGGGTTTGAATTATTCGTTCGGTTTGACCATTAGTTTGAGGGTGGTAAGCCATAATTAAATTCAATTGAGTACCCAAGAGTTCTTGCATAGACGACCAAAAGTGCGAAGTGAAACAAGCGTCTCGGTAGGATATGATGTGTAACGGCACGCCATCACGACTCACAATTTTGTCTATGTAAATTCGAGCCAATCTTGAAACTTTGTATGTGTCTCGTATTGGTATGAAATGTGGCGTTTTGGTCAAATGATCAACAATCACCCATATACTATCATGACCATGAGGAGTACGAGGTAACTTGGTTATGAAATACATAGATATATGTTCCCATTTCCACATAGGGATTTTGGGTTGTTCAAGTAAACTACTTGGTCGTTGGTGCTTGGCTTTGACCCTTGCACATGTGAGACACTTGGAAACATAAGATGCTATGTCTTTCTTCATTCCAGGCCACCAGTATTGACCACGTAGGTCCATGTACATATTATCAGAGCCAGAATGAATGGAATATCGAATTTGATGTGCCTCGTTCATAATGAAGTGTCGAAGGTTATCGCGATTCGGAATCCAAAGTCGATTCAAGAAGTACCACATGCCGTTCGGTTTTGTCTTCAGTTGTGACCAAACGTTAAGCACCAAATTTTCATTTTTCCCATCATCGGTTAACGCTGTTTGTTAAGCCTCGCGAATGCATAACTCGAGATCACTATCAATCCTTATGTTTTGAAGCATGATAGTAGCCTTGTTAACATCCACATGAATCTCGGTATCAAATTCCCTTAACGTATTAAACCATTGCCTTCGATCTCAGATTTCTTGAAGTGAGACAGTCTTGTTGTGGATCTTGCGACTCAGCGCGTCGGCTACAACATTCACCTTTCCAGGGTGATGCGAATGTCACAGTCGTAGTCGCTAATCATATCAATTCAACGTCTTTGTCTCATGTTGAGATCCTTTTGGTTGAACACGGGTTGGAGACTCTTATGATCAGTGTAGACTATGCATTGCGTCCCATAAAGATAGTGTCGCTAGATCTTCAAAGCGAAAACCACAACACCAAGTTCAAGATCATGAGTTGTGTAGTTCACTTCATGAACCTTTAATTGCCTCGATGCGTATCCTATGACTTTGCCTCATTGCACAGGAGTACAAGAATAGGAGCGTTACACAGCTTGTGTTTCAGTGTCTCAGAAGCCTCCTCTTGTTCGGGTCCCCATTCAAAAAGTCACTTCTTTTGGGTTCGCATCGTTAATGGTTTAGTAATCTTTGAAAATTTGCTATGAACCTACGGTAATATCCCGCTAAGCCCAGAAAAGAACAAACCTCGGTTGGGGTTGTGGGAACACACCAATTTTTCACGGCTTCTATTTTAGCAGGATCAACGTGAATTCCTTGGCTATTCACCACATGACCTAAGAAGTGAACTTCTTCCAGCCAGAACTCACACTTGGAAAACTTGACGTATAATTGCTCCTTCTTTAAAAGTTCAAGAACTTGTGGCAAGTGCATCTTGTGATCAATTTTCATCTTGAAATAGATCAGAATGTCATCAATGAACACGATCACAAATTTATCCAAATACGGTTTACATACTCGATTCAAGAGATCCATGAACACGGCAGGTGCATTGGTCAAGCCAAAAGACATAACCATGAACTCGTAATGTCCATATCGAGTACGAAAAGCGGTCTTTGGAATGTCGTCATCGTGGACACGTAATTGATGATACCCAGAACGTAGATCAATCTTCGAGAATTAGGTTGGTCATTGGAGTTGATCGAAGAGATCATCGATTCAAGGAAGAGGGTATCGGTTTTGATGGCAAGCTTGTTGAGTTCCCGGTAGTCAATGCACATACGGTATGAACCATCATTCTTCTTCACGAACAGCACAGGTGCACCCCATGGTGAAGAACAAGGACAAATGAATCCCTTATCGGTCAACTCTTGCAGTTGACTAGCTAGTTCTTGCATTTCAGACGGTGCAAGGCGATAAGGTGATTTAGCCACAGGGTTCGCACCAAGGATCAAGTCAATCTTGAACTCAACTTCTCGCACAGGAGGTAACCCCTTAAGATCCTCAGGAAACACTTCGGGAAAATCTCGCACGACAGAATATCTTGCAGTTCCTTACCCTTGGCTTTCGTATTAACTACATATACCATGAAAGCTACGTAGTTCTTACTTAAGCACTTTCGGGCCTTGATGCAGGACATAAGTTTGAGTCCTTGGATGATTTCTCCCAAAAGACTTTCAAAGTATCATTCGACGGTAAAGGAATTCGAATGCACTTCTCGAAGCATAGAATTTCCACATGTTGCTTAGCTAACCAATCCATGCCGATAATAACATCAAAGCTTCCTAGTTGCATAGGAATAAGGTCGATGAAGAACTCGTGTTCGTTAAGACTCAAGGTGCAATCGCGTATTACGACGCCAACAATGATTGATTTTCCATTAGAGACTTCGACTGTAAATGATCTTTCTAGATTAACACGCGGCTTAGAAAGCATAGACTCGAACTCCAAAGACATGAAACTCCTATCCGCACCTGAATCAAACGTTACAGAACGATAATGACTATTTACAAGATACATACCTGTTGGGTAATAATCTATTATTGGTATGATGAACACAGGTAGGAACTTTTACAAGAAAAGAATGATTAAAAGAAATTCAACGACGTACCATTCACCATGTCATTGTTGGCTTGTGCTTTGTTGGCATTGATGTTGAAAGCCCTTCCATGAGCTGGTGGCACAGTTCCCGCATTGCAAGGACATTGAGGACGAATATGTCCAGGTTCACCACAGTTATAACAAGTTTGATTGGTAAGCACCGCAGTATTGTTCGGAGCGCAAAGGCAAGTAGCCACCAAATGCCCATATTTCCCACACAATGAGCAAACTTGGCATGGAATGTTACTCGCATGATGGTACTTGCAAGTATTACACATCGGTATGGCCCAGCATAATCTCTAGCCACGGGGGCTTGATTTGCAACCACCATTTATCTTTGAAGAGCATTTGGTGTTGTCATAGCGTAGTTGCGTGTCGGAGTGAACTTGCGCTTCTTGTTTTGGGAGGATGACTCGGCCTTACCTCCTTTGTTGCCTTGGGTGTCACCTTTGCAGCAGTCTTGGCTCCTTTCACCGACGTAGTGCCAGCCTTAATATGATTCTTAGTGAGCTGTGTGGTGATAGTAATTGCCTCTTTCAAGGTTGTGGGCCTACTACCCACGACAACATCTTGGATTGAGGTGGTACCCCTTTGATAAAGTTCTCAATGTTGCGGGGCACGGTGTCCACCATGTGTGGTAGGAGCATACTCAACTCATGATGTCGGGTGGAATAAGCCAAGTGATTTCCACCATCTTGCTTAAGATTCCAGAATTCTTCCTCTAGCTTTTACAACTCGCTCCTCGGGTAGAACTTTTGGATCATTATCTCCTTAAATTCCTCCCAAGGTAATGCCAAGGCAACTTCAGTCCCTCGATTCCTTTTCTCACTATTCCACCATGTTAGTGCCCGTTGTTAAAGGACACTTGCAGCATAGTGAACCTTGAGTTTATCGGGGCACTCGCTCATAATGAACGTGTTCTCCATACTCTCAAACCACTCGGGTAGTCCAGTGACTCCTTCTTTTCCACTAAAACTAGTGGGTTTACACGAGTTGAAATGCTTGAATGTGCAGGTGTGATTATTTCTGTCTTGGTTGTTGATGTTTTCTCCTTGACCATTTCCATTGTTACTGGAATTGGTCATCAGGGTGCTATTGAGTTCAGCGACCATGGTTGGGATGACGGCAACCATTTGTCATGCAATCATGGCGGCTAGCTTACAGTTAGAACTTCCACGCTTTCCATGGTGACGAGACATGCTGGATATACAAAATGAGTTAGACACGGGAATGAGAATAACAAAGAATAGTAATTTAACAAGAGTAAGTCAAGAGTTGTAAGGCGCATGGAATGGTTACATTTGGTAATGCATTACTATTTGGAAACATTGACACATCAAGGTAAATTGACCCATTTGCCTTGGAAACTTGTGTATGTTGACCATAGTTTATCACTCATCCCGAAATCCTCAGGTAAGCATAACTAGTCCCGTAGGATTTATGTGAAATACTTACCTTAGCTCGAATGCCTTTTGCCATGAAATCTAGAATACAGGTCTCTATGTTCCACACAAATTTCTTAAGTTTATGAAATTAAAACCTTGATGAGATTTTCATAGATTAGACATAGAGTCTAAGGAATTAAACCCACGATAATAAGTGTAGATTTCACATGTCGTCGAGAATAGTTTAAGAAGTTTCATTTGTCGGGGAGAATCAAAAAGTCGTATATAAGTTTAGGGGAGACAGGTAACAAAGTTAAGCATTCATAAGGCAATCCTATGCTAAGGCATCAAGTTGCACATAAGAAGGCATAGGATTATGTAGCATGCAAACCATACATATATTTACAAGAATATAAATATTATTCTATAAGGTTCATGTATAAACTATAGTCTAGGTCCCCATTTCTAATAACCTAAATCCCTATAGTTATGGGCTCTAATACCAATCTATCACACCCCAACCTTGACGGCGGAAACGTCAAGATGTGAGGGTTAAGATTGTTCACAACCACATAACGCTATTGTTTATCCCAAATATAATAATCATAAGTTTCAAAAGTAACATTACAAGCATAAGTCTTAAATATGTAAATAGACATAACATAAGATGTAAATAAACCAAGTCATTTCATTTATTTAACTAGGACCATTCCTAGATGTGAAAGAACTTCAAAGATGGCTATCAAACTTGCGCATTTCCTGAAACATGTTAAAAATAAAAAGGTCAACATAGTGTTGGTGAGATTTCCATAGTTTTCATACATAAGTATATAAAAGATGGCAATTCATGTCATAAGTTAGTGAGCAAAGTAATTAGGGATGTATGACAGATGCAACAATCAAACTTTGACAGTTTACAAGATTATACGATTAGCTAAGTGTACTTGGATTAACCAAGCAGGCTTGTCAGGCCCATAGATCCATGACGTCGTCAGGCTAACAATAGTTAATGATTGCACATATAATAGTCAATACATGGTAATTACTAAAGTTCAACTAACCACAACAAATAAGTGAATTGCCCAAGTGTTTACAAGAATCAAACATTTTACAAGTGCAATGATTATAAGTAACATGTTTCACCCCAAAGTGTGAAAATATGCAAAAGGGGTATAGAAATACTTACTTGTCACAGGAATGATGATTAATAAGAAATATAAATAAGCGTTCCAACGCAAACCTTCACAAGGTACCTAAATATATATATATATATATATATATATATATATATATATATATATATATTATATATATATATTTATATATATATATATATATATATACAAGGTTAAAATTTAATTGTAATGAGTTTAACGAATCAACGAGGACTAGAGTTCCAATTTGGCATTTTGGGTTTTAATAATTAAATCCAATTAAAATGGTATATTTGGTCATGTTTTGAAGCAATGGAAATGAAATACACTATTTAATTATTTTAATAAAAATAAAAAACCATTTGTACCAAAGTCTAAGTATAGTTTAAATAAACTTTTAAAATACCCTTATTTTAGATAATAATATATACTTGTTATTTGAACAATTTGTTGATACATGTATGTCCCTAGATCATGATATGAATGTAATAGATCTTGTTTGTCTGATTCTGAGGTAATGCTTGGAATGATTAATGAAATGATATTGTTTGTTTGTTATTTATAATGTTAATATTTCATTAATGACTCGACGTTGACTTGGTTAATTAGGTTTGTGGTTGTTTGAATTGTTACACATAATGTTATATTAATTAATACATTCAAACTTAACAAAATGAAGTTCTCATGCGAATGGCCCATGCGAATGGACCATACACATGAATAACTTCATACGAATGACTCAGTCGCACGACTGAACCAGGAGACTGGATCAGTCGTATGATTGTAACATAAGATTGGCTCAGTCGCACGACTGAACACTCAGTCATGCGGATGAATCAACCGCATGGTTCAATCGCACGACTGAACCATACTAATGGTTCAGTCGCACGAATGAACAATACTAACCTATAAATACAACCCAATTCGTGAAAAAAAAGAGAATTCTTTAATTACGATTCCAGACGTACCCTAGCCGTCCAGAAGCCTCCCAATTCGTTTCTCCAAGTTCACAGAACACATTAGATCGATTCCCAATCGACTTCTAACGTTAGATTCAATTCTTGATTGATTCTTCGTGTGTTCTCACTGATTGGATCGCCAATCAAATAGGATTCCGCACTATTTGATCTGGTTTACACGCTAATCACTAGGTATTTCGTTCAAATACCAGGTCCTAACAAGTGGTATCAGAGCTTGGCTCTTGATTATGTGTGATTCAATCAAGATTGATAAAAAAATTTGTGTTTTTGCATTAAAACACAATTTTTGGTGTCAAAAGTGATCTTGGACGTTCCCTGCTCATCAAAGTTTGGTTTCTACGGACTTAGGCGATTAGACCTTGCGAAAATTCGAATTTTTATGGCTGAAACACTTTTAACCTAGAAAATTTCGCAAAATAGCAGCTTCAGTTGCACGAGAGTCCATTCACACGAATGGACTTCATTCGCATAGTCCAGACGCACGATTGGACCTAGTCGCATCTCCATTCGTACGATTGAACCGTTTGTTCGCATTGCTCATTCGCATCAGATTCATTCGCACGACTGAGCCAATTGCTTAGTTCAACTGCACGATTAAACCAGTCGCAGAGTTCATACGCACGACTAGACCATTCACATCCTTCAGTCGCACCAGTGACAGTTTTTTATTAGACTTAAAGTTATTCGCCATGGAAGATCAAATGTCAGCCTTTACTGCTGGGAAGGACTCTAGGATACAGAACCTGCTGTTGCTTGAGAGTGAAGTGGGTAATCATAATAAACCACCAAAACTCTTGATGTTAGATGAGTTTCCCCACTGGAAACAACGTTTTGAGATCTACCTCAATGGAGTGGATCCGAATCTGTGGGAAGCCATCGAGATTGGATATAGTACACCGGTGGGAGCTGATGGAGTTAAGCTAACATTAGGAGGGATGACGGACGTGCAGAAAGTTAAATACAATGCAGAGAAAAGAGTTTATGCATTGATTACACAGTTTATTCCTAAAGACATATTCCACCAGTACTCAAAGAATAAGCAGTCCAAGAAATTTTGGGATGAGCTAGAAAAGAGGTATGACGGGAATGCTTCATTGAAGGCAATCAAGGCTAAGGAATTAAAGAAGGAATTCGATAACTTCTCATCGATGGGAAACGAGAGTTTATACGACGTTATAGATAGATTCTACCATTTGATGAGTGAACTGCATACACATGGGGTGGCTACTACCATGGAAGAGAAAGTTACTAACTTTGCAGACGGATTGCCTGAAAAGTGGGCTTCATTCGTGTCTAACCTTAGACAGAATGGAATGCTGGCAAAACTGGATATTAATGACTTCATTCTTAATTTGCGAGAAGAGGCACTTAGGATGAAGTACAGAGCTCAGAAGTCTTCGTACAATCAAAATCCAGCTTTGTACAATGCCACGCCTCAAGCTAAGACATCTGGAGCACCTCTCCAGACTGCGTTTGTGTCTAGCTCATCGGGTCCTTCACATGCGTCTCCTTCAGGATCAGACACGTCGGGACCTTCTTGTACCCACTATATTGGATCCGAAGCAAGTGCTACTAAACTGAAGACCGAGAATCTCGGTAATGTGACTGTGGAAGTAGCTCGAGAACACATGGATCTTTTGGCTGCAGTGGTTCATTCTTATGATGAACTTGTTGCTGGGAAGATTGGAAATTGCCATCTGGCAGACGAGGACTACGAGCAGGTGGACGAAATGGAGCTTGAGAGGATGGACATAATGTGGGCCTTAGCTAGTGCTGTCCGGAGGGCAAAGAAGTTTGTAAAACAAACCAGAAAGAACTTAGTAGCTACTAAGGATACCACATTTGGCTTTGACATGAGCAAAGTGACCTGCTTCAACTATGGAGAGAAGGGGCACTTCAAAAGAGAATGTGTCAAGCCTAAGAAGACGGGTAACGGGAACCTGTTCTCGTCCTTCACTCGTCAAGACAAGCAAGCTACCAGTTCTACTTCATCAAGCAAGGATCCAAAAGCCTTGATTGCTCATGATGATGAAGGACAGGATTGGAGCTTTAGGTTTGTCTCACCAGGGGAATCAAACATTGCAAGTGTAGAAGATATTGACAATGATTCCGCTAGTGAAGGAGATCTAGCAGTTGAGATAGCGATTTCAATAGTGAAGAAGCAACTGCAACCGAGGTCAGTTACAAGCCTAAAGAGAAGACTACCACGTCAGAGACAGAAAAGACAGAATCACCAGAACCAGAGACATCTGATGCTGCGTTGATGGCTAACTCTTCTAAATCAACTCAGGTAAGTACTACTGATCAAATGTTTGATAATCATGCTTGTTTTGATTGCGATACTTTTAGGAATAGCATAGATGAAAAATTTGCTAGGTTATTAGATCATAATGATAACTTAGTAAAAGATTTGCAACTATGCACTGAGGCTAATAAGGTATTAAAACAAAATGAGCATAGTTATAAAGAAAAGATAGACCTTTTGACTAAACAGCTTAGGGAAACCGAAGTAGTTGCTTTTAACCAAGCTAATGACATTAGGTATTATCTAAACTCCCTAGAAGACACTAAGAAGCAAAAGGCAGTTCTAGAAGTAGAAGTAAATTCATTAAAACAGAAACTGCACAGTTGGACTAGTTCTTCACACATAGTCCAGCACTTAGTGAGAGAAAGGAACAACGGGGAGGGATTGGGTTAAAGTGGTTCCACCACCACCTGAGAATTTGATGAACACTAAGACTAGACCAATAAATAATAATCCCATCAAGGATCATGTGGTGTTTACTCCTCTTGTTAGTGATCCGATTCCTTATGTTCATCTATTGACTCTGGAAACAAACAAAAGGAGGCCACTTTAAAGGCAAAGGGTAAATTGCCTTGTGTTAATCTGGAAAGGAATTTGAAAAGGTTAACTTAAAGTCAGGGTCAAACAGAGTCAAATCAGAACCTAAAAAGACTTCTATGGTTAATCTTTCACATATTTCAAGTCAAAAAACAATTAACCAAAAAGAAAAAGATGTTAAACAGGTTAAAACAGTTAACTTTGTTAAACTAGAGAAAACATCAAAAGAACCAGAGTCAAAACCTAGAGTGAGTGATGTTACTAGAATGTCACACACTTATCCACAAAGAAAGTTTAATCATAAAGTTGATAGCAGGTCGTGCTACAACTGTGGTGAATATGGACACATTGCCTCCTATTGTCATTTCTATCAGACACCTAGGAAGAAGATTGAACCTCAGGTTTCAAAGCCTAGGTCTTCTAAGAGGAATTCTCTGACTCCACCTAGAAGAACTAGTGAACATAATACGTACATACAGATAATATCAGTATTATCCACATCATTCCGTTCATTAACTTACTCATTCACGTGTTACATTATCGTTCGTTTCTCTATCTAGATCCGGTCAGACTTTACCCTCTTCGTGGTACTCAGCCACGATTACTGAGGTCGACTGACAAGGATCTTATTCTGTACATTATTCCGATCATTCATTTACGTTCATTCATACTTCGTTCTTTCATACATAATCTTTTGTTCCTTTATACGTTCGTTCCTTCGAGTCTGTTGCGACAACAGGGTCGCTCACCTCATTAACAATCCCAACGACTTCGCGCGATCCGAGTCTGTTGCAACCATATAGTTGCTCACCCCAATTGCCAATCTCAATGATAGCATGCTTTCCGAGTCTCTTGCAACCATAGGGTTGCTCACCTCATGGCAACTTCACAATAACGTGTTGTCCGAGTCTGTTGCAACAACTGAGTTGCTCACCTCCTTTCTCTGGCCATCTTAATGATGCCTATGATCCGAGTCTTTTGCAACCACACGTTGCTCACCCCATTGGCAATCTCCATGATTGCCTGTGATCCGAGTCTTTTGCAACCACATGTTGCTCACCTCATTGTATGCTTGCAAACCTTTCCTTCATTCATTCGTCATTCAATAATGCATGCATTCTTACTTTATGTTCCTCTTTCATTATCTTTCACTTTACGTTACATAATACTTCATTCATTCATTAACATAACACGTAAAGTCACAAGAAAAATAAACATACATCGTAATAAGGAACACATCATACACATTCATCATCATCATACAGGGCAACACCATACATATATATAACATGCATAAACATGCAACATCATCATCATGCCCAACATGCTTTCTAAGGCCCCAATCGTCATCTTACATGCTCTTACAGGAACCCTTACGTCAAAACTTACATCTGCACTTTTCCCCGAAATTCAGAAGTCAAACTACACTTTCCTCGGGTGTGACAGCCCTACTCGGGCGTATGGACACCCTTCAGTCGCATGGCCTCCATGCGACTGAACATCATGCGATTGAACTGATGTGGATGAACACCTATGCGAATGAACATCCAGTCGTGCGAATGGACATTGCGGATGGACCTCATGCGAATGGGATTAATGCGAATGAGCACTTATGCGACTGGACCTTCAGTCGCATGACCTCCATGCGACTGGCCTTTCAATCGTGCGAAGGACCTTCAATCGTGCGAATGGACATTCAATCGTGCGAATGGACCCCAATCACACCCTAATCGGCCGTATGGCCTCCATTCGGCCTCCAGTCGGTCGCCTAGCCCTAACTGATGCATAATGCAGTTCATCCCGACTGCAGCCGAGGGTTTTCGGCCTCCAAACTCATCTAAACCCATTTTAAGCCCAAATCGACCATCCTAAACCTTAGGGATGCATACCACGACACCATTCAAGCACACACAAGCTCACAATCAAGTCACAAACGCATCATACATACACATACACATACACAAACAGGTCAACTTACACACATACGAAAAACCCGATTTTAGATGTTTTCCAGCCCCAAATCGTTTGAAAACAAAGTAAAAGAGGGGTCTTAGAACTCACATAAACGAGCACAACGTTAAGGGCTTTGATTGGCTTGCTTCACGACGATTTTGGCGACTCGAACCGGCACTTTTCCTCTTTTTCTCTTCTTTCTCCTCTTCTCCCTTTCTTTGGCTGATTTATGAGTGTGGGGGAGAGGGTAAGGCTGCCCTCTCCCTATATACTCCTCACCGACTTTCTTTCGTGGGCGAGTTTGGTCCCTCGACTTTGGACTTTATTTTCTTTTCTTTCTTCACCGGCTTCAAAATAATAAATATTCGGGTGGTACAAGTCCACCCCCCTTAAATAGGTTTCGTCCCGAAACCTGTTATTCGTCGAACAAACGTGGATAATGCTGTCTCATTTCTTCCTCAGTCTCCCACGTTGACTCGGATCCCTTCCTGTGCTTCCACTGTACACGCACAAGAGGAACCACTTTATTCCTTAGCCTCTTTCTTTACGATCGATGATTGCCACTGGTTGCTCCACATAATTGAGTTTCATCTATTTCATGTCCTCCAGGGGAACAATCATGTCTTCATCAGCTATACACTTCTCAGATGAGATACATGGAATGTCGGGTGAATCCACTTAACTCATCTGGCAACTCCAATCTATAGGCCACCTCCCCTACTCGAGCAATGATCGGAAAGGCCTATTACCTGGGGTCAACTTGCCCGCTTTCTGAATGGATAATACCCTTCCAAGGTGACCTTCAACATCACCCGGTCACCCACCTAGAACTCAATTGGCCTACGTCGCTTATCGGCATACGACTTCTGTCTATCTTTGGCTGCCTTCATAAAGGCTTTAATCTTTTCAGCTTCTGTCGTAGCCTCGATTACCTCGACGCTCCCCAATTCCTTCTGACAATATCACCCCAACAAACGGGTGTTCTGCATCTCTACCGTATAGCATCTCATATGGTGGCATACCAATGCTGGCATGATAGCTGTTGTTGTATGAGAATTCGGCTAACGTAAGTGGTTATCCCAACTTCCACCAAAATCGATCACACATGCCCGGAGCATGTCTTCCAATGTCTGAATGGTTCTTTCTGACTGACCATCGGTTTGGGGATGTAAGCCGTGCTAATATGTAACCTCGTCCCCATAGCGTCGTGGAATTTCTTTCAAAATTTAGATGTAACCGAGTGTCACGATCAGACACAATAGACACCGGCACACCATGACGAGCTACAATTTCCTTGATGAACAGATCAGCCAACCTCAGATGAATACGTCTCGCGGATCGGTAGAAAATGAGCGCTCTTCGTCAGACGATCAACTATCACCCATATGGCATCATACCCTTTCGGAGTACGTGGCAACTTCGTATAAAGTCCATGGTGATGTGCTCCCACTTCCATTCCGGTATATATCAAAGGATGGATCTTCCCATATGGCTTTGGTGTTCGGCCTTCACCTGTAAGCAAGTAAAGCACTTACTCACATACTCCACAAGTCGCGCTTCATACCCGGCCACCAATAATCTTTCTTCATGTCATGGTACATTTTCGTGGCCAGGATGAATGGGAGTATCAAGTCTTTGGGCTTCATACATTATCTTCACCCGTAGATCCCCAAAACGAGGAATCCACACACGACCGAATCGAGTTCTAACACCGAGTGTGTTTTCACCCAATTCCCCAACCAGACCTCTCATTCTTTCCGAGTTAAGGTGATCTTCTTTCAATGCCTCATCTTGAAACTCCTTAACTTGCTTCATCACATCGGAGGTCATGATTAATTGATAAGCTTTCACCCGAATCGGTTCGGGCCTTTCCTTCGGCTAAGGGCATCCGCCACCATATTAGCTTTGCCTGATGGTAATGGATCTCGCAATCATAATCCTTTATAAGCTCCAACCATCTCCTCTGCCTCATGTTCAGATCCTTCTGCTCGAAGAAATACTTCAAGCTCTTATGGTCGGTGAATATGGTGCACTTCGTCCCGTAGAGATAGTGCCTCCAAATCTTTAACGCAAAGACCACGGCTTCTAGCTCCAAGTCATGAGTGGGATAATTAACCTCATGAACTTTCAATTGTCGGGATGCATAGGCTATAACCTTCCCTCTCTGCATTAACACACACCCCAACCCTGAGTAGGAAGCATCAGAATAAACCACCAGATCTTCGCCTCCATCGGGTAATGACAGAACAGGAGCTTGAGTCAGTCTTGCCTTCTGCTCTTCGAAGGCCTTCTCTTGAGCTTGACCCCATACAAATTTCACATCCTTTCGGGTCAACTTAGTTAGTGGAAAGCAATCTTAGAGAAGTCTTGGATGAATCTTCTATATTAGCCCGCCAAGCCCAAGAAACTACGGATCTCGGATGGCGTCTTTGGTGACCTCCATTGCATAACCGCCTCCACCTTCGCCGGGTCAACCATAATCCCGTCAGGATTCACCACATGACCCAAAAACTGAACTTCGCGCAACCAAAACGCGCACTTGGAGAATTTAGCATGCAATTTCTCTCCTTCTCAACGTCTCCAGAACCTCTCGAATGTGACCGGCATGCTCAATCTTGCTCTTCGAATAAATCAGGATATCATCAATAAACACAATCACTGATTTATCCAACATAGGCCGACACACACGGTTCATCAGATCCATAA
The DNA here is from genome assembly GCA_025506515.1 of Flaveria trinervia. Lineage (NCBI taxonomy): Eukaryota > Viridiplantae > Streptophyta > Magnoliopsida > Asterales > Asteraceae > Flaveria > Flaveria trinervia. The sequence goes on along the minus strand of CM046447.1, from coordinate 68,509,742 downwards.
AAGCAGCTGGCGCGTTGGTCAAACCAAAGGACATGACAAGAAACTCGTAATGACCATAGCGCGTGCGGAAAGCTGTTTTAGGGATATCTTGTTCCTTCACCTTCAACTGATGATAGCCAGACCGAAGATCTATTCTTGAAAACCAACTGGCACCCTGAAGCTGATCAAACAAATCATCTATCCTCGGTAAGGGGTAGCGGTTCTTCACTGTCACCTTGTTCAGCTCGCGGTAGTCAATGCACATCCTCATACTACCATCCTTCTTCTTTTCGAACAGGACCGGAGCACTCCAAGGAGAGATACTCGGTCTAATGAACCCTTATCAAGCAACTCTTGCAACTGTTCCATCAATTCTTTCATCTCCGTCGAGCTAACCGATATGGTGCCTTGGCAACGGGTTGGGCACCCGTATCAGATCAATCTGAAATTCAATTTCTCTGTCAGGTGGTACCCCTGGTAAATCTTCTGGGAATACGTCTGGAAAGTCACACACAACCGGTACATCAGACAGTTGTGGTGTTAGTGCATCTACATCCTTTACATAAGCCAAGTAGGCGCTACCTCCACGCCTCATACACTTTCCCGCCACCGCCATTGAGATCACCTTCGGGCGTAGTAACCCGATCACCATAAACCGTTACCAAACTTCCATCAGGCGCTGTCAACCGAATCATCTTCTTGCGACACACAATGTTCGCCTCGAAGTCCGCCAACCAATCCATCCCAACCAAATCAAAACCACCCAAGGTCATCACGAACGGTCTAACAGGAAACTTGTGACCTTCTAATTCCACCTCACAGTGTCTATCATCTCCGAAATCCTGGTAGACTTACCTATGGCAGTTTCTACATCAAAGGGCACATCAACACGTCTACTACTAACAGGCAGCTTAGCACAAAAAGCATCAGAAATAACTCCTACTAGCACCAGAATCAAATAGCACAGAAGCTAAAGTTTGGTTCACCAGAAACGTACCGACACGACATCAGGATCTGTCCTAGCTTCCTCCTATGTCATGGTAAATGCCCTGGCGCTCGCCCTCGGTCCTTCCCCTCCAGTTCTCTTCACCCCAGAACTCTCAGCCCTCAACTTCTTACAATCCTTACTTACGTGACCCTCTTCACCACAGTTATAGCACCGACTATACGACAGTCCCTTGCCAGTGCCCCGCCTTCCCACATTTGAAGCATAAGTTTGACCCAAACCTACATTCCCCGCCGTGCTCCCTTCCACACTTGCCACACCTTTTTGACCCCGCACTTGATGTGACCACACGGCGATCATCCGCTCGTGCCTTCTTATTACCCGTCGAGGCATCACCCCGACCAAACCTTTTCCCCCGCCAGTTTCGATCACCACCGCTCTTCTTTCCACCCTCAGTCACCACCCTTGTTCTCTCATCGTACAATCTCCCTGCCAAATCCACCGCCGACCTAAACGTACTCGGCGGGCAGCTATCATGTGCCTGCGAATATCCGCTGCAAACCCTGAATATATCTTTTAATCTTTCGTGACAAAGGTGTCACCTGATCCGGCACCAGACGTGCCATCTCGTTGAATTTAGTGGTGTACTGCTGGTGTGTCATAGTTCCCGCCTCCATTGCAAGAACTCCCTTTCGACCTTGTCCATTTCCCGATGAGGACAAAATTCCTCAATCACCAACCTTCTCAGCTCAGGCCATTTCATTTTCCCATGGCCCTACTACCCTCAGCTTGGACAATGTTGTCCCACTAGCACAGAGCTGAATCCAAAAGAGTGGGTAGCAAACTTCACCTTTTGGTCCTCTCGGCACTCGCTGATATCGAGAACAACCTCCATTTCCCTCACCCACCGGTGAGCAGCTGCAGCTGTGCCGTTCCCATCAAAAGTAGGGGGCTTGCATCTCATAAAAGCCCCATAATTACATCCTCGTGCCGTCTCCGGCGCAGGCTCTTCTTCTTCCTCTTCATCATCAGATAGAACCGTTCCGGCTCTGGTTGTTCCCGTTCTCCAGAGGGTCTGTTTCTTTCTCTTCTTTCCCTTCTCGTACAGCCTTAATAACTTCAGTCACCACAGACGGTAAGATTGTCTGCATGACCTGATGGACTTTTTCTACAAGCCTCCTTTACTGAGGCTCTCAGATTGGCGCTTTTGTCGCCACCCTCCGGATGAGGGGTCTCTGGTTCTTCATGAACCACCCTCTCAACTCTGGGTCTCCCTCTCTTGGGTCGCGGTTCAGCACCGTGACCTCCACCCCTAGAAGCTTTCGAAGATCTACCTCCGCCATCAAACGCACACTGAAAGATTCAAACCCCAACACAGTCATTCAAGGGAACAGCTTAGTTATGTTAAGTATAGTAAGTCCCTAATTACAGTGGCCAGTTGTGATTAGCCACTTGCTTTACTCTTCACACCCCAAGCATTACCTGTCCTGACTACATCAGTATTTAAATCCACATACAACACATAACCATAACCATGCGCACATAAAACCGTTAACTTGAAAAATACCTGATGGCACGCAGCTACTCAGATTGGCATCCCATTCCCATTCCGTCCCATTCTCAGTTTAAGATTAGTTTATTTTGAAAATTTACCCATTTCACTTAACTTTGGCTCTGATACCAACTTGTAAGGCCCCGTTCCCGGGACGCTTACAGCTGGGTTCTCATCGCACATAAAACGTATAATTACATTTGTATTTCATAAAATCGCAGCGAAAACTAAAACAATCTTTCATTTCCATGTAAATGCTTTTGCAAATTAATACAACATTCATTACAAAATAACTTGTTCGCATTACAACGCAAAAACATTAATCAAAAGAATGCCATCCCAAAAGAGCTGAGTAGTCGTTCGTGCCATCCTCAGCAATCATTACCTACCAACTGGAAACACATCAAAGTCAGCGTTGCTGAGTGAGTTCTAGTTTTAAAATAAAACATACTTTACTTTACATTTGTTCACGATCATACATCATACGTACATACAGATAATATCAGTATTATCCTCATCATTCCGTTCATTAACTTACTCATTCATGTGTTACATTATCGTTCGTTTCTCTATCTAGATCCGGTCAGACTTTACCCTCTTCGTGGTACTCAGCCACGATTACTGAGGTCGACTGACAAGGATCTTATTATGTATATTATTCCGATCATTCATTTACGTTCATTCATACTTCGTTCTTTCATACATAATCTTTTGTTCCTTATATGTTCGTTCCTTCGAGTCTGTTGCGACAACAGGGTCGCTCACCTCATTAACAATCCCAACGACTTCGCGCTATCCGAGTCTGTTGCAACCATATAGTTGCTCACCCCAATTGCCAATCTCAACGATAGCATGCTTTCCAAGTCTCTTGCAACCATAGGGTTGCTCACCTCATGGCAACTTCACAATAACGCGTTGTCCGAGTCTGTTGCCACAACTGAGTTGCTCACCTCCTTTCTCTGGCCATCTTAATGATGCCTATGATCCGAGTCTTTTGCAACCACACGTTGCTCACCTCATTGTATGCTTGCAAACCTTCCTTCATTCATTCGTCATTCAATAATGCATGCATTCTTACTTTATGTTCCTCTTTCATTATCTTTCACTTTACGTTACATAATACTTCATTCATTCATTAACATAACACGTAAAGTCACAAGAAAGATAAACATACATCGTAATAAGGAACACATCATACACATTCATCATCATCATACAGGGCAACACCATACATATATATAACATGCATAAACATGCAACATCATCATCATGCCCAACATGCTTTCTAAGGCCCCAATCGTCATCTTACATGCTCTTACAGGAACCCTTACGTCAAAACTTACATCTGCACTTTTCCCCGAAAGTCAGAAGTCAAACTACACTTTCCTCGGGTGTGACAGCCCTACTCGGGCGTATGGACACCCTTCAGTCGCATGGCCTCCATGCGACTGAACATCATGCGATTGAACTGATGTGGATGAACACCTATGCGAATGAACATCCAGTCATGCGAATGGACATTGCGGATGGACCTCATGCGAATGGGATTAATGCGAATGAGCACTTATGCGACTGGACCTTCAATCGCATGACCTCCATGCGACTGGCCTTTCAATCGTGCGAATGGACCTTCAATCGTGCGAATGGACATTCAATCGTGCGAATGGACCCCAATCGCACCCTAATCGGCCGTATGGCCTCCATTCGGCCTCCAGTCGGTCGCCTAGCCCTAACTGATGCAGAATGCAGTTCATCCCGACTGCAGCCGAGGGTTTTCGGCCTCCAAACTCATCTAAACCCATTTTAAGCCCAAATAGACCATCCTAAACCTTAGGGATGCATCCCACGACACCATTCAAGCACACACAAGCTCACAATCAAGTCACAAACGCATCATACATACACATACACATACACAAACAGGTCAACTTACACACATACGAAAAACCCGATCTCAGATGTTTTCCAGCCCCAAATCGTTTGAAAACAAGTAAAAGAGGGGTCTTAGAACTCACATAAACGAGCACAACGTTAAGGGCTTCGATTTGGCTTGCTTCACGACGATTTTGGCGACCCGAACCGGCACTTTTCCTCTTTTTCTCTTCTTTCTCTCTTCTCCCCTTTCTTTGGCTGATTTGTGAGTGTGGGGGAGAGGGTAAGGGCTGCCCTCTCCCTTATATACTCCCCCTCACCCAACTTTCTTTCGTGGGCGAGTTTGGTCCCTCGACTTTGGACTTTATTTTCTTTTCTTTCTTCACCGGCTTCAAAATAATAAATATTCGGGTGTTACAGCTGGAAACAAGGGAGGGTATATCACAGCCCAGGGAGAAGTGGGGAATCAGAAAGTTAAGTTTGATAAGGTGAACTACATTCAACAACTACAAAATAACTTACTTTCTGTTTCCCAAATATGTGATAAGGGATTTAAAGTCATCTTCGACAACAAGATGTGTTACGTGCTAAAGAAAGGCTACGTGATCCCAGAGGACCACGTTCTGATGACTGCTTCAAGATATAAAGACCTTTATGTTTTGGATCTGTCAACAGCTTCTACGACGGATCATGAGGTTCAGTGTTTTCTATCTAAAGCTACTGAGAAGGATTCCATCTCCTGGCATAGGAGAATGGGACACATTAGTCAAAGGAAGATGAATCACTTGATTTAGAAGGATCTGGTGAGTGGAGTTAATGTCAAGAACTTCAAGCTTCCTGACTTTTGTGTAGCTTGCAAGAAAGGCAAACAGACAAAGAAGTCTCATACGGAAAAGAAAGTTCATTAATAGAACTTCCTCTTGAACTTCTTCACATGGATCTGTTTGGTCCAGTCAGTACAAAGAGCATTGCAGGCGACTTGTACTGTTTTGTGGTCACTGATGACTACTCAAGGTTCACTTGGGTAATGTTTCTGAAATCCAAATCAGAAACATTTGGTCATTCAAGGAGTTGGTAACCACACTGGAATCTCTGTACAAGCTGAAGGTTAGACAAGTACGCTCAGACAACAGAACAGAATTCAAGAACCAGTGGATGGAGGCATACTGCAAGGAAAAGGGAATTGTGCATCAATTCACTTCTGCCTACACGCCTCAGATGAATGGCGTTGCTGAGAGAAAGAACAGAAGCTTGATAGAGACAGCACGAACTATGCTGGCAGACTCGAAACTGCCTATCCAATTCTAGAATGAGGCAGTGGCGAATGCATGTTATACACTGAATCGAGTCCTGATAGTCAAGCGCCACGGAAAGACATGTTACGAGCTACTACAAAGACGCAAACCGAATTTGGAGTATCTCGAACCATTTGGCGTGCCATGCACACTTCTGAAGAAGACACAAGAAGGTAAATTCAGTGTGAAGGCAGATGAAGGAATCTTTCTAGGATACAACATACCGAACAAGCGAGTTTACAACAACTCAACGGGTCTAGTAGAAGTGTGGTGTAATGTTGACGTTCAGAGATATACCACACCACCTACTGGCAAAGGACCCGCCTACTTTTTCGACTATGATGGATTCTTCAAGTCCTTCAACATCCCTCTCTCTCCCTCGGATGACAAGTTAGCTACTAGAATGATGTATGATATCTTAAATACACCATCTAGCTCACAGGGAGAATCATCTATTCAGTCAGGGGAAGTAGTCGATGACAGTGACTCCTCCTCTGGAGATGAAGCTGAAGAAGATGACCAGAACAGTCAGGAGGAACACGGTTCCAGTTCCTGAAAGTCCCAAGCATCTACAAGTGATGCACCTTCGACTACGGAACCTCAAACTCCAACTACCTCAGATGCAGAACCAAATGTTCATAATCTTGGCTCTGAGGTAGTTGTTCCCACCACTCCAGGATCACGATTAAACGTCTATCATCCCCTAGAAAATGTCATTGGGGATGTCAGATCAGGAGTACAAACCGAAATCAGCTTTATTCAACTGACTACGCCCGGTTATGGAGAAGGGTTACATTCATGATGGTGCTTATCGGTGTTTTGTCTCGCAGTTTGAGCCAAAATATGTAAGTGATGCACTAAATGATGAGTCGTGGGTGAGTGCCATGCAAGAACTTCTTCATTCAAGAAGTTAGGGTATGGACTCTAGTTGATAGACCTAAAGGTGCTAAAGTCATTGGCACCAAATGGGTCTTGAAATGCAAGAAGGATGACCAAGGGGTCATCAGGAACAAAGCTTGATTGGTGGTTCAGGGTTTTCGCCAAGTCGAGGGAATTGACTACAATGAGGTGTTTGCACCCGTGGCAAGGATGGAAGCCATTCGTATCTTCCTTGCCTATGCATCGTACATGAAGATTAAAGTCTATCAATTAGATGTGAAGAGTGCACTCCTTCATGGGGAAATTAGTGAAACAGTCTATGTCAGTCAACCGAGGGATTTAAAGATCCTTATCATCGGGATAGAGTCTACAAGCTCAACAAGGCTTTATACGGGCTTCATCAAGCTCCAAGAGCTTGGTATGAGAAACTATTGACTCATCTTGTGAAACACGGCTTTCGCAGGGGAGTCATTGACTGCACGCTGTTCATTAAAGAAAAAGATGGCGACCTACTACTCGTACAGATCTATGTTGATGACATAATCTTCGGTTCAAAGAACGAAGAGTTATGCAAAGAGTTTGAAGCAGTTATGAAAAAAGAGTTTGAGATGAGTGCTATGGGGGAGATGAAGTTCTTTCTCAGGTTACAGGTGGATCAGACACCAAATGGGATCTTTCTACATCAGACCAAGTATGTAGGAGACATTCTCAGTCGTTTTGACATGGAGAATGCATATGCTGCTGGGACTCCACTTGCTACGAATCACGACATAGCACCTGATGAAAATGGAGATCTTGTAGATGCCATGATGTACCGATGAATGATTGGATCCCTCATGTATCTCACTGCCTCATGACCTGATATCATGTATGCTACATGTTTATGTTCTAGATATCAGGCTAAGCCTAAGGTCAACCATCTGATCGGGGTCAAAAGGATTTTTCGTTATCTGAAGGGTACACCCACACTTGGGTTGTGGTATCCTCATGATGATGACTTTGAGCTCACGGCATATAATGACTCGGATTATGGAGGCGCAAGATGAACTACAAGTCTACATCCGCAGGGTGTCAATTCTTTGGGAGAAGACTAGTTACTTGGCAGTGTAAGAAGCAGACATCGGTTGCATTGTCAACCTGTGAAGCCGAATATGTTGCTGCTGCAAGTTGTTGTTCACAAATCATCTGGATTCAACAGCAAATGCGGGATTACATTTTAAAGTTCTCCTCAACTCCTGTTTGTGTTGATAACTCTACTGCAATTGCAGTAACTAAAAATCCGGTCCAACATCCTAAGACCAAACATTTCGGTATTAAATACCATTTCATAAGAGACTGTTTTGAAAAGGACTTAATTGATGTGGTAAAAATTAATACTGATTTTCAACGCGCTGACCTCTATACTAAAGCCTTTGATAAACCACGTTTTCAATATTTGCTAGAGGTCAATGGCGTTAAAAAGAAAAGTGAGGTTATTCCTGATGATGATAATGTGTCTGATGTAGTTTAGTTAAAGTTTTCTTTTTTATTTTTTTTTATTTGTTTATTTTAGTCTGTTTAATTTAAACTCATGTTATTTTGCTGTTATAAATCCTAAAATAATTAAACCAGTTATGATTTTAGTATTTTAGGGGGAGAATTTCTCAGCAAGTAACATTTAACAAAAAAACGAGGGAGAAGGAGTGGATAGCTAATATAAGGTAGACCGTAACTGTGATACCGATTCAAACCCTTTGGAAAATGATAGTATACAGGAACAAATCAAGAGGGACTGTAAAATTTAAATTTAGAAAAGATGCAAAGACTCAAAGTATAAGTCTATGTAGTCTAAGCAATATAAAAGGGAAGATGATAGAAAAACTGGTAACTCCTAAGGCAACACAACGAGAGTAGACCTAGAGGTTGCTAGACCACAAATGATATGTCGGTAGATTCAACACAATAGATGATAAGACTTGACTGGTGATTTCAAGATCAAACTAAGTTATTCAACTAACTGTGGGCTTCCATCTTATCACTGGTTAACACAGTCAACAATATTCAATTAAGGGGAAATGAGCATGTAAACGCCACAAATGTGTGCGGATGACCATAAATAGAGCAAAAAAAAATGAAAGACAAATGCTATAAAGCTAATGACTTATGTTGTTGGTGCATTTTGCAAAATAATATTAAGCTACTCTAACAAGGAGATAGGTTGTGTGCCTCTCTGCTGTGCGATGGCACTGACCTGAGGATAAGCATAACCTAGATATTCTAGAATTCATTGTTGTTTGCCGCCTCTCTGCTGTGCGATGGCACTGACCTGAGGACTGGCTTCTCTTTGAAAGCTAAGAATAGTCTCTCCTTGTAATAATACACGTAGACCGCTCAAAAGTTCCTGAGGAATGTTGATTAACATATAAGTGTGGGATCCAAAAATGTTAGTTGAAATTATTAAAGCTAAAACAATCACCAGTTTGTGTCAAAAGTCTGTGTATGGATTTAAGTGGACAAACATATTGACAATCATTGTGGCTGCAATTCTTGAAAGTTCAAATCAATGTGGTAATCTAAGAGTTCCAGTATGATTTCCTAAGTTGCTAACGACTCTGGATGAACACAAGAATTGAGCATCAAAAGATTTTGATAACAAGTCCAAAATGATTTGACTTGCCTATATGATTCCAAAATTGAATTGGTCCAGGTATGGTCAATCTAAGTTGAAGCTGTATATTCTGGAACCAAATCTAGTAGATTTCCATCTCAGGACTTATCTCTCACAAAAAGCAAAAACAATTCTTATTTTTATTCTTTAGTTTAATTTTCTAATTTAGTTAGTCGTTTTAGTTTGTTGTTTGTCGGACTACATCAGGAAAATCAGTAAGGGATCAACTCACTAAAAGGGTCATGTCTAAGATGACCACATGTGTTTTAAAAGTTTAAAACAGTCACGTCTGAGGTGATCAAAAGTTTTCAAGTCAAAACGATCATGTCTGATATGATCAAATGCTCATAACGTTAATTTCTACAATTAAAGGGGTTTTAAAAGTTAAATAATCAAATTGGCAGAAAATTAATAAGTATGACCCATTCGCACGAATGGACCATACGTAGGGACCAATCATACGAATGGAAGCCATTCGTACGAATGGACCATGAATATGGGCCATCCAACCGAATGGCCCATACGATTGGCCCAGTCGGACGCTTAAGGGCGGACGAGTGAGTCAGTCGCACGACTGAGATCCAGTCGGACGACTGAAGAAGGCGACTGAACAATCGCACGACTGAGTCCCACTCGCATGACTGAAAGGTGCGTATGAGCTCAGTCGCACGATTGAATCTAGGGTTAGTATAAATAGAGAGGGAGTCGGTCGCAGAGACTCACCACCCTCAAATTAACCCTGAATCGCACGACTTAACGCCACTCTGCCCAAATTTCATTTGATCTCTAAATCCCCCGTTTCTTGATTACTGACCATATACATCGACTCTACAGGTAATTTACGGTAAAGAAGCACTCCCATAACTTTCAATTTGATGCAAAATCGGTACATTCCGACTCGCAAAAGAACCGAGACTTAAGTGACTAAATAAAGTAAAGATGTTAGGTGCTATAAGAATGTATTGCGAGTCAATGAACCAGACGATGTCTAAAACTCAAAGTGGTGAAAAAGTGAATTTGAATTGAATATCAGTCATCATACACGAATGGACAGCTTGATGAACTTCAGTCGCACGACTGAAGGGTGCGAACTGCTTAAACGCACGACTGAACCATGCGTATGAAGTTCAGTCGCACGACTGGTGTAATCGCATGAGGGTATATACGTATGAGCCCAGTCGCACACTCAGTGGTACGCATGGGATCAGTCGCACGACTGAACCCCATTCGCACTGTTCAATCGCACGACTGATCTCAGTCGCACAATCTCAATCGCATGACAGAAAGATTTTCTTCAAGTTTAAGTGTTTCATGACTTTCTTAGCCAATGGTACTAACGTTTACTATCTTTGTGTAACAGATGCCGAGTCGATGGACTATGAGCACGAAGCACAATATATGTGCTCATCTGGATTTGACATCTAGAAACGCTGTTGATTTCTCTGGCATCATCATATTTCTACTGAGATCGAGGATTGCACATGCCATATCTACTCCTTGTACTCCGTATCGATCCATTCAGCAGGCCTTCTGGGAAGGCGCTACAGTTGATAGATCGTCTGAGCCTCATTGCATCAGAAGTACCATCTTTGGAGAGGCTATTACTATCTCAGAGGAGGATCTAAGGATCGTATTACAGTTGGGGGATGACACTGATTGTCCGACTCGATTACACCCCCTCATAGTCAGAGGATGCTTTCTTAGAGCCAAGCACTCCGGGGACATCAATGCTGGGGTACTCAACAAGAGTAACCTCTGTCCCCAGTTTAAGTATCTTGCGCACGTGCTGCTTAAGTGCATAGCTTCCAGGAAGGGAGGTTTTGATGAGCTATCCGACCAGATACAGAACGCGTATGTTGCGTTGGTGCTGAACCACCGTTCAGCTTCTCCAATATGATCTTCACCTACTTGGTAGAGAACATCGAGGAGAAAGGGAAGGAAGGCTTTGTATGTACCCAAGGTTTATGCAGATGATCATAGATCAGAAGCTTCCCTCCCTGCCGAAGGAGAAGGAGGATGCGGTAGTCCTGAGGTGATGGATGACACTACCTTGGGGAGGAGAAGGTGTACAGGGGGAAGCAAGTGAAACCCCCTGTCAGGAGGTTGTTTGGCATCTGGCCTGGGAGGACTACGTGGTGCCAGCAAAGAGAAAGTGGCGCCACGATGATAGTGACTCTGATGTAGAGCAGATTGCTCTACCCACTCATGACTCGGATGATGATGACAGTGGGGATGCTGGAGACGGTATGCCTATTCCACCTAGAGGCATTGTGTCTGATGTTGTACCTCCAGTGTCCGTCCCAGCTGGAGAAGTAGCCGAGTCAACTGGATTCCATCAGGTCTTGTGTCATGGTGCGGAGGAGTCGGAGGAGTCGGATGAGGGCCCCTAACGCGAACTGTGGGAAGCAAAGTTGTTCCCACAGAACATGGGCTAAGGGTGGTGGTGAACACCCGAGAGACTCCGGAGAGACTGATACTGACCCAAGCTATGCACCGGGGTCAGCAGGCAGGGTTGTAGGGGGAGCATCCACCTCAACAGGGACGAGGAGAAGAGGATGGCTAAGCCCCATGGTCAGAAGAAGAAGAAGTGTCGGTTGACCTTCGTCACACCACAGCCACCACATCCACCACAGCTACCACAGCCACCACATACCTCCCACCACAGTACAGATTCCATCCACCACCATATCCTTTACTCCCACATCACCTCCACATTTCACAAACCTATCTCCACCACATCCACCACAGCTACCACAGCCACCACCATACCTCCCACCACAGTACAGATTCCATCCACCACCATATCCTTTACTCCCACATCACCTCCACCATTTCACAGACCTATCTTCACTACACCACCACCACCACCACCACTTCACACCAAGCAGGACCCTCAGCCCATCCCTCACATACTTATGGATCACCTCTACCTCCAATCGGGGTAGAGGAACAACTGTCTACGCTCAACAGGATGGTGATGCGTTTACTGGCTGCAGATGAGGAGAAGGCGGCCCAGATCCGCCAGCTTACTGACCTGACTGCTGCACAATCTTACCAGATTGCAGAGCAGGCTCGAGTTATAGAGGAGCAGGCCCAACAATGGCTGCTCAGAGCACTGAGATAGCCCAACTCCAAGCACATAGTGTCACATCAAGCAAGAAATAGAGGAGTTGGAGGAGGCAAAGAAGACTATCATGTTAAAGCTGAAAGGATCTAAGGAGGAGCCCTTGAAGATCAAGGAAGGGGACGGAGATGATAATGATGAAGATGATGATGAGGATGATTGAGTGATACAGAGGAAATGAGGAAACCGAAGGAGATAGGACAGAGGAGAAGGACGATGATGATGAAGTAGAAGGGGGATGCAGCTGAATCGGCCTCTGCTTCAGGTCAAGAGAAAAGGTCAAAGAACAGACAAGACCAACCAGCTTCCACTTCTGCTCCTCCAAGTGATGAACGATGATACAGGATAAAAGTAAGACTAGATGTTTATGTATTTATTACTTTTGTATTTGAATCCTGTATTGAAAATGATGTATTGAATGTTTTATATTAAGTTAATGCATTTCTGTTTGATTAATTACTAATGATTTATGTGTTGAATGTTTAAATCAAACAGATCCAAATTACCAAAGAGATGAGTTTGATATTGCTCCCCTTCAGCAGGTCAAGACTCAGCACAATGATTCTTGATCTACAAGGGATTGTTAGGAGGTTAGTGAATTATACCCCTGAAGAAGGGGAAATAATTCATGACCTATCAAACGAGCAACTCGTAGAGATTTTCAAACTAAATCCAGATGAGATAGTGAAAGATGCTCCGACATGCGATTCGACTAGTGACGAAGAGCTCAACGATGTTGATGAAGTCGAGATCGAAGATGTCACTGCCGAGGATTACCCTTAGTACGCTGACAATAAGGGTAATGTGGTCCCCAATCTGGGTGAATCCCTTGTCAGCGATACTTTTGAGGTGTTGAACAAGATGGAGCATGAAACAGAGAAAGCAGTAGGAACAGCCCAAGCCTCAAATGATGATGTCGACATTCGAAAGGCTGAGTGGGCTGCATGTTTTGAAGAAGTTAGAGCCCAACATGCTGCACCAAAGAAGGATGCCTACACCAAACTCTACAGAGTCAAGAAACATCACAAGGTGTCAGGAAGGATCATAGCATGGGCGTATTTTGAGGATCTTAATGCTTATGCGGTAAGAGAGAACAGGGCATAGAGTACTTCAGATTCCCACATGATCTGAAGACTCTACCAGGTTTGAGCTCAACCAGCTGGCTAAGCTAAAGCTTTTGTATGCTGAACGAGGAAGATGTCAGGCTGGTTTGAGGCTGCCCTAAAGAAGGAGTACCACACCAGATGGGTAACTTCAGACCCCAACACCTACTAGGTATATCAGAAGGTCTGAGGTATGCCATTACTGGCAAGCCCAAGATAGTGTTGAAGTGGAATCCTCCGCGCACAATGTCAAGAATCCCACTCAGGGAAATGCCACAGGACTTCACTCCACATTTTAAGTGGTGGTACTATGATTGGAGAGCAGCTGAAGCGGTCATAGTCCTAAGCAAAGAGGGACAAATAGATACGATTAGGGTATTCGACCCGATGTGGCTTACAAACTTGTCAGATAATGATGTCTATACGCTATACAAGTGGCCACTGTTCTATGATACACAAGATATTGTACAAGCCCTCCAGTTCCAGAATGTTATACGACTCTGCTTCGCGTTTGAGATTCACACGGGAGTCACAAAGAGGAGAAGTATAAGAAATACAAGGAGGTTATGCAGAAAACAAGAGATTAGAGAGATCTAGGTCTAAGGGGAGTTGTTGATACATGTATGTCCCTAGATCATGATATGAAAGTAATAGATCTTGTTTGTCTGATTCTGATGTAATGCTTGGAATGATTAATGAAATGATATTGTTTGTTTGTTATTTATATTGTTTAATATTTCATTAATGAGTCGACGTTGACTGGTTAATTAGGTTTGTGGTTGTTTGAATTGTTACACATAATGTTATATTAATTAATACATTCAAACTAACAAAATGAAGTTCTCATGCGAATGGCCCATGCGAATGGACCATACACATGATTAACTTCATACGAATGACTCAGTCGCACGACTGAACCAGGAGACTGGATCAGTCGTATGATTGTAACATAAGATTGGCTCAGTCACACGACTGAACACTCAGTCGTGCGGATGAATCAACGGCATGGTTCAATCGCACGACTGAACCATACTAATGGTTCAGTCGCACGAATGAACAATACTAACCTATAAATACAACCCAATTCGTGAAAAAAAACAAAGAATTCTTTAATTACGATTCCAGACGTACCCTAGCCATCCAGAAGCCTCCCAATTCGTTTCTCCAAGTTCACAGAACACATTAGATCGATTCCCAATCGACTTCTAACGTTAGATTCAATTCTTGATTGATTATTCGTGTGTTCTCACTGATTGGATCGCCAATCAAATAGGATTCTGCACTATTTGATCTGGTTTACACGCTAATCACTAGGTATTTCGTTCAAATACCAGGTCCTAACACAATAATAATTTAGTGAGTTACAACAATATTTAATGTCTGTTTTATAAGAAAAATAATTTAAATATATTATTTGAGCAAATAACGATTTACTAAGTTGAAACAATATTTTAAGTCTAACTTATAAGGAATAACCTAAATATATTATTTGAACAAATAATGAGTTAGTAAGTTAAACAATATTTAAAGTCTATTTTATAAGAAATTAAACTAATTATATCATTTGTTTAAAATAATTAATAAAAATATTAAGATATTATAAGAAATAAATTTTCAGAAAAATAGTTAGGTGGTTTTAAAAACATTTAAGGTTTATAAATTTTTTTATATTTATTATGAATTTTTTGAAATTTATTTTTGGCTAAAACCCCTTAAAAAACTACATGATGGTGCCCGGTTTCGAACACGGAACCTCATGTGTGTGGGGCGAGTGTCTTAATCAGTGAACCAGGGTCGTGGCCTTGGTATCATTTAGTTCCTTAAAATGTCATATAAACAGAACCCCAAAATCCTTAGAACCCTAGAATCGATTAGCACCAAATTGATCATCAATTCGTTGTTGTTAATTGAATTAACCATGGGGCTTTTACTCCCCATGCTTAAAGGAATGTATTCATGTGTTTAGTTACCTGGATTTGTGTAAATTCGATGGAGAACTAGTACAAGAACAGTTCGCGACCACGTAACACTGGTTTGGTACCCAAACGATGATGTTAATCAAATTTGTTATGCAAGTAGTTTCTAATGATCTTAAGGATGAAAAGCACTCTGTTAATTTCAGAATTTGAGGTCCAAATGATGGTGTTCGAGTGGGGTGTGGGTCGCAATATAGAGTAGGATTGAATTGGTTTGATTTGGTGTATTTCAGATGCAATTGAGTGTTGCAGCCGATTAGAATTAGATAAAAGTCCGATTTGGTTTATTTAATTGAGTTATTATTGGAGTTTAACGCCCGAACGTTGGGTGTTAATACTCGGCGGTTACTCGAGCTAAACCGATTCCCATGGTCGAATTTAAACCCAAATTAAAGTGTACTTAAAGTTTGAAACGTAATCACGAATTCATGTGGCACGATTTGGTATCAAAATCAGATGTTTTTCGTGGGTTTTGGAGCTCGCCGGAGCTCCGCCAGAGTTCCACCAGAAAAATGTGGGTGAAGGGGAATTTTGGGTTGGATTTTGAAATTTTACACATACAGCCCCTGTAATTTGTTTGTTTAACATTTTATGTTTAAACTTCCATTTTTAAGTTTTCAAATTGACATAAAACCCCCTAGACTTCTTTTAAACCTTTTAAGTTTAATAAAATTTACAAATTATTATTATTATTATTCCTAATTATAATTATTATTGTTATAATTTTACTATTATTAATATTATCATTATTATTATTATTAGTATAATTATTATTATCCATTATTATGTTCAATTAAAATAAGCTATTAACTTTCCAACATATAAATGAACATAAGCAACCCATAAGTTTCATATATGACAACAATAACCCTTAGAAGAATAACAACGTTAAATCAAAACACAAGATGTTACATATTACACCATAAATACAAACGTTTATTTAATAATTAAAATGTTTATAATTTTATTACAAAAAAATGAAGTATTTTTCACATTTTCAAGTCGTTTTGTAACATTAATAAAATCATTGTGACTAATGTTTACCATTTTGTTATGCACTGTAGTTTTTAAAATGGTTATTTTTAAATAACATAATGCTAAAAATGTAATTTTCTTACGTTTTCCTATTTATTATGTAATCCTGATTAGGTTATTGTGTAATACTCATTAAGCGGTTCATTATGTTTATTTCTAATTATTAAGTTTAGTGCTAGTTATTATATTACCCATTATGTGTAATGTTAAACATTGTGTTTTTTTAATTGGTGATTTTCAATTGAAAAATGTTAAAACTGTAATATTTTTATGTTTTTGCAGTTAATTGTGTAATTCTGATCAGGTCATTATGTAATTCTTGTCTACTATCTCATTGTGTCTATTGCTAATTATCAAATCTACTGTTCCTCATTGTGTTATCCATTGTGTCTAATTTTGACTATTGTGTTATGAATTGTGTTTTGTAAAATGATGATTTCAAATAACATAATGTTGAATATATATTTTTTACGCTTTTAAGTTCATTATGCAATCCTGATAATATATTGTGTAATCCTCATCAAGCAGCTCGTTACGTTTATTGCTAATCATCGAGTCTAGTTTGATTATTTTTAACCATTGTGTCTAATGTTGACCATTGTGTTATACATTGTGTTTTTTAAATGATGATTTTTGAATTAAATTATAATGAGAAATGTAAAGTTTTTATGTTTCAAGTATCATGTATTCCTCATTAGATAATTATGTAATGCTCATTAATTTAGAAGATTATATAATGACAAGAGAAAATTTCACAATGAGTTAAAAAACATAAAAAGAAACTTTTTCTATATCAACACTATACGAGTTTTAAATATTAATAAATGTTTGTTTTTATGGTGTAATATTTTTAAAAAATAATATCGTATGTAAAGTTAAGAATGCTTAAGAAAGGTGAAACTTGAGAAGGGGAACATCGAACCTTTCCCAAATTAAAAACATATTTATTTAAAATTAAAAAATTAAAATTAAAAGTTTTATTATTCAAAAGCCTTTTGAAAAATGACATTGCTTAAGAAAAAGTATTTCTAAAAAATTTGAAGCGTTTAAAAAGCAAAATTTTTAAAGCAAAAGTTTTTAGAAAGGAAAGTTTGAAAATTTTGTTATTGTTTTATTACCTAACTAGGTTAGAGCCCATGTATTACATGGGTGAAAAAAATAAAACATATTAAAAATCATTAGTTTTATAAATATCTTATTTTTCTAGATGTTATAAGTTTTTAATGAAATAAAAATATAATTATTATTTAAAAATTATAACAAATAATGAAATTGAAAATTATTACGCTATCTTTAAAGATAAAATATAGTTGGAATCATATAACTTTGTATGTATTAATAAATTGTTAAAATCAAAATAATTTATATTTTAGATTTTTGATAGTTTAATTTAGTTGCTTAAAATAATTACCATTTAATATGAGAAATGCAAAAAACACAAATATAAATATATTTGTTAAATATATTTAGTAATATAGGAAAGTTAAATTGATTGTTATTATGATTTTCGCATTTATTATAAGAGAGAGGTGAGGAATATTTTTTTTGATATTCTAGAATGAAGACACGTGTTATATGATGTGCTAGAATGATAACACGTGGCTTCAAAAAACCTTAATGTATTATAAGTTACAGATGTAATTATTCATAATTTCAATCATATTTTATCTAAAAAATTATTTTATAATTTCTAAATATTAATAAATCATTATTAATTTAAATTTTGTTATATTACCTAAAGTAGTTAGTTTACTAATTTACTTTGTTATTAATAAAGTTACCACACTGCCCATGAACTTTCATAAATTTATATTTATTCTTTTTAAACCAACCCTAAGTTTTTCGCTTTTTAAAGTTTAACAAAATAAGTTAACACCCTAATCCTTTTAACAAATCATCAAGTCTTGCTTATTTTAGCCTACGTTTTTAACCCCTGGATTTTAGATAATAACCACTACTAATTTACTTTGTTACCTTTATAAATTATAATATGATCCTGGACCTGTAGTAAACTCAATTCTTTAATCTTTTTAACCAATATACACTATAATATTTTTTAAACTCTTACGCTTTGTTTAATTTAATTTTGTTTCTTAACTCGCCGCAGAGCATATGTAAAACCAAATAGTTAAAAAGAGGTATAAGAGTTTAGATTAAAAAGATTGAAAAAACTATAATAGGTTAAAGAAAAAAAAGATGTAAAAGAATATAACTGATTGATTGGAGAAAACTTGAACAGAATATATTGAGTTGGTTAAAAACTAAAAGATTAATAAATAAAAGAACACACATTTGATAAATATTCTTTAAGCATAATTGATATATAAGTTTTTTTGGAAAACGCCATTTAGGGAAAGAAAAATCAAGTACGTGTGGTTTTTATATTTATGCATCTAGATCTTAATTGTTTTAGGTTCTGTTTGCTTTTAAAAAAATGTTTTTAGTCTACGGATCACATTTGCAGTCTGCGGATTATATCTGCAACAAAAAAAAGTGAACTAAATATCTGTAGTCTATAAAAAAAAGATTGTTTGTTTTTTAATATTTGCAGAATGATGAACTATTCTGTAATTAAAGTAAACTTATTTTTTGAACTTTGAAAAGTAATTCAACATTAAAATTTAAATAAAAGTTATATAACACTACAATAATATTCATAAAACCATAAAAATATATTTTATTTAAATGAATTATTTCACATTCTGCATTAACTGCTCAACAATTTCATCTCGCAACTGAGTCATATATTCCTGATTTGATGTGGTACCATTTTCTTCAATATCATTTTCATCGGCATCAACGTGCACATGACAATTTTCAAAAGGCACGTTTGGTTGATCATATTGTGTAAAAAAATCATCATTGAAACCCTTTTTTCTTATAAAATTATGTAGTACGAAACATGCAATGTTATTCCATGACTCTTTGTGCATACTCAAGCCTTTTATACCCAACTTGTTAACCTCTTTTATGTAAGTCTCTATTAAATATTTTTGTTGCTCAATCAACCGTTGTTGTTTCTCTCCCATTTCTATTAATCAACAAACAACAAATCACAAATTATACTAAAATCACTAATCAAACAAAATCCTAAATCAAATCACAAATAATATTATCTAATATCACAAATAATACTATCTAATATAACAAATCAAACCAATATACTAAACCAAATCAATATTCATACAAACTACAATCACAAATCAAACAAAACCTTAAACCAAATCACTAATCATACAAACTAAAATCACAAATCAAACAAACCCTTAAACTAAATCACAAATCATACTACATAAACCACAAATCAAACCAAATATTAAACCAAAATTACTAACCATACAAACTAAAATCACAAATTAAACAAAACCTTAAACCAAATCACTAATCATACAAACTAAATTCACAAATCATACTACTAATATCATAAATCAAACAAAACCCTAAACTAAATCACAAATCATACCATTTAATATCACAAATCAAACAAAACCCTAACCTAAATAAAAAAAATCATACCATCTAATATCACAAATCAAATAAAATCGTAAACCAAACAACAGATCATACTATCTATATCACAATTCAAACAAAACACTAAACCAAATCACAAATCGTCCTACATAAACCACAAATTAACTAAAAACTAAAACCAAATCACAAACCATCCTTCATAAACCACAAATCAAACAAAAACTTAAAACAAAATCACAAACCTTGAAGAATGATTTCGACGAGCGTGAGGCTGCATCAGCGATGGAGGTTGATGGGGGATGTTGGTAGCTGCAGCAATGGATGGAGATGGAGGTCGATACTTTGGAGGAACAAGGGAGTTAACTTGTATTGTGTTATTAAAAGATGAGAAGAGGTTAGAACATGTTAGAAGTGGTGGCGTAATGTCTTCTGCATGCAAACGTCAGAAATATATTTTTTAATGAAAGGTCTTCCAAAACAAACAGTCTGCAAATGTTAACGTATGTGTTTGGTCTCCGCAACGCAAAAAAAAGAGACCAGGAAGTTTTTCTTAGAAAAAACAAACATCCCTTGGTCTTTGTGAGTTACTAAGTTCTACAATTTTTTTCTTCATTGTATATTGTATTCATTATTTCTTTATCCCCTCCAACTAAAACGTAGAATTGATAGAACATTGTTTTTCTGTATTTATTTAAATGTTTTGAAGAACATAATTCCTAGCTTTATGGTACAAATTATGAAAATTAACTGATAAACATTTACATGTAATTTAAATTAGAAAATTTGATAACATAATGATTAAAGAACGTAATTCATCTATACATTTAAAATAAATTAATGTACGAGAAGTTTATCATATTAGTACAATTTTAAATATCTCGTGCTAGTGTACTGTTTTGATATCAACACTATAAATTTTGGTACATATATTATAAGATGTACACTCTCCATTATGACTTTTCATGTGTTTTTTTATCAAACAAAACTATTTTAGTTTTACATTATTTACATAAAAAGATTATGACCTCATGTCCTTCTCAACTAACGAATTAATATGTACAACATAGGTACTCGAGGCGTAAACATGAAATTTGTGGCGTGTTAGTTCGTTGTTAAGACATGTTGCTGCAAGCGTAGAATGAATTGATGTCGCTAGTAATCATGATTTGACACACACCTAAAATCGTAACCGCTTAGAGGATGACACGAGTTGTGGCTCAAATGCAGCTACTGATAATTTGAACCTATTGGTGCAAATATGAGGTGTAAAAAGGTTGCCAAATCTATCCCCTTTTGATTATTGGCATGCTTAAATAGTGCATATCGAATGTACATTAAGCATCATAGTGTCAACTTTTTCGAATCATTATGATTCTTTAATTGTTATCTTTGAAATTTTTGAAACTAAGAATCTTTATTTTTACGGTGTATATATCATAGTAAAAATTAGAAAGCTTTTAGATGTTTAGATGTGTTTTTATCGATTATTAAATGTTAGCTCATGCGGTATTCTCTAAACGTACATTGAAGGTCCCACAACACCGTAGGTGAGATTCAATGTCCTGGCAACCCATGAGTGACACGATTGATTTTCTCCCCAACAATGTTTCCCCGTGGTGTACTTAATTTGTCTTCTTCATCAAGAGGTGCTCCATCATGCAACGAGGATCTTCATTCCCCACTCACTAGAACATCAGACCCTTTGAGGTTACGTGTCACTTATTAAGAGTATACATGACGGGATTTGAAATTTTAAGAGTTTTGTTTTATATTTTTGAACCTTTGAATAATATATAAATGATTTTGATTTCCTGCCAAAGGGTAAACAGTTAAAAAAATTCAGTTTATATTTATATAGTTTAGTCGGTTTGTAAAAAAGGTGAAACAATTTTATCATCTTATTTTAACTTGAGAGAGTCTCCTATTAGTTCACAACTTGTGCACGAAATCAACGTTGAGTGGTGACGTTGAAATTTGTAAGGCTCGATTTTCACAAGATGTATAATAGTATTCTCTACTTATAAGGTTCATGTTAAAAAACTGATAAAAAAGTACGTCGTAATGGCAAATTCAAAATATTATAAAATATTATATTTTGCAGATTGTGAGAGGAAAAACATGTAAAGAATAAACCTTTAAGCAGCTTTTATGACTACTATGTTTATGTTATGATAACTTGTATATTATTACACACAATTTGATTATAGATATATAGTTTACACTAAATTACTATAAATCAAATAAATGACTATACTAAATTCGGAATTCTATAAAACATCATATTTAAAAGTTATAAGAGAAAATCTAAAATTACGTGTATGTGTCAAAATCCAATTGGTCTAAGAATTAGAAAAAGAAAACAAACTAAAAATGTATTGGATTTAAATGATAAGTGTGCTTAAAGTTAAAAGAGGATATATTGCACCTTTATGAAGGGTCATACTTAACTTTAAAATTAATATGCTTAAACAACTTGCATAGAATGTGTTTGAAAATTTTGTATAATTGATTTAGCAAAGTGGATCAGTAACTGCTGAGTATTCGCCGACGTAGTATAATAATACTCATTGAATATTATTTATTCAATATAATATAATTAGACTTTTTTAACCTCTAAATACAATTTCCAACTCTAACAATTGATTGTCTAATTACTAGAATTTCGAAATGATTTGTCAAGATATTATGTTTGGAGTTAATACCAGCATTACAAATTACCTTAATTTAATGATTCAGAAGATCATGTAGCTAGTAATTACTTTTATAATGATATGTTTAATACATAATAACTTTTTAATAGAGTTAAGTTTGATTTTACTACTTGAGATTTGTTAAAAATAACCATTTTTTAAGATTAAAATATCAATTTACTCCAAAAGCTTCCTAATTTGTTTCAATTTCTGTATAAAGTTTCACTAGTTGTTTTAACTTTATTCAAAATAATAACATTTTGAAGTAAAATTGAAACAACAAATGAGTCTTTTTAAGATAAATTAATGTTTTTAATCTTTTACAAGAAAATATATACTGTAATCAAACCTTATATAGAAAAATTAAAAATTAAAGGGGTGTTTGGTTCGCAGAATTTGATGCAATTGGAATTTGAAATAGAATTATAAGAAATTTGTATTTAGAATTTAATATTTATCTAAGGACTTAGAATTTAAAAGAATTATTGAAATCTATAAAGATAATTTGAATTCCAAATTTATTTTTGATGATAACACAAGTATAAAATAATTGGAATTGATCAACCATTGCAAATCGTCATCACCTCGATGACTACCGATCATCGCCGCTACATTTCACTGACTGCCGCCATCACCGTCGACAATCAACCACGACCACCAACTATGTCCGTTTTCGAAAACTGGCTGTACCCCACCGCTGTCACCAACCGATCACGCCCGAAGCCGAGAACCAACAATCGCCTTGAGCGCGTCTAAAACCGACGTGGGTTGGTGACAACGATCGGTAGTCGGGTGCATGTGCGGTCGGTGGAGACGAGCATTTGTAGGCGGCGGGTGCAGTTAGCGGAGTTGTCGACCGTCGGAGGTGGCGTTCAGCAACCGCAATGGTAAGAGGCGACAACAGCGATCGGTGCCAATCGATGGTCAGGGTTGGCAGCAGTGGGAGGTTGGCGGTTGGGCGGCAAGCGGTGGCGGTGATGGTTAACGGGTTCAACAAAGGTCGTCGGTAGTGTCAATTGGCAGTCGGTGGTAGAGACCGGGGTCAATAAAATTTGAAATACTTTAAAATTTGAAAGGATTTTGAAATCATTCATTTAAGGAAATTTGAGAAGATTAATTACAATTTCAATTACAATTCCTTTCGCAATCAAATATGTTAAAATGGAATTCAAATTCCAATTCCAACGAATTAATACAAACCAAACATAATATACCATATAGTTTAAATTCCAATACCATTAAATTTCTGCACAAGAAACGCTCGCTAACTCTTTTAATAATCATTACACATAAGGTTTAGTAGAGATATAGTTGAAGAGGATTATCCGATGAGCTAATTTGACATACAATGGATTGAAAACATGTTTTCCATCTTTTTCTTATTTACGCTGTACCGCATGTTCGTTAATCATTTAGTGGTTCTGGATATGGGCCCAAATGTGGCCCGATCCTAATACTTATCAAAAGGGAATCTTCTCACATGAATAAGTACATCTGCTGACATCCAATTCTAAGGGCCCATCTCCTTTACTTTATAGTTATTACTCGTGGGCTCGTTTGGCCATAAGACCCCATTAAGTACCACCAAAAATGCCTCACCGCTAGAGTTGAACATAAAAACCGGGTCCATACCTGACCCGGCATACCCGAACCGGCCCCAGGTCCGGATACAACCCGATACCGGGTGTACCCGGTTCGTATCCGGAAAAAACCGGTGGGTTGTACCCGGTTTGGGGTGTTGGAATTCATAGGAACCGGACCCGACCCGGAACCAGACCCGAACCGGTTGAACCCGGGTTGGACCCGGTTTCGACCGTTTTTTTTTCTAGCCGTTTTTAACAGCTATATAGCCGTTGGGGACCAAATTTGACCGTTTTTTTTGTTGTTTTTGCCTCTAAAATAAGTATAAATAGGTGGGGTTGATATGGTAAGGTACCCAAGCTTTAAACACAAAAAACATACGCAAAAAACGCAAACAATACTCTCGTTTATTCTCAAATCTCAATATGGCTCACTCTCAATATTCTGTTGGTCAAGGTTCATCGAACTCTCCAACCGTCGTTCGTGTTCTTCCACACAATCGTAACATGAATGTTTGGTGCAATTGGGATATGGTTGAGTTGAGTGACGGATCTGTAAAGGCTCGTTGCAAGTTTTCGGAGTCTGCGTTTTCTCTTAGTGGCAGGGTATTATCATTACGGAGAACAAGATTAACTCCGGAAGCGGTGGAGATGTGCATTTGTTTAAAAGACCACTTAGACGCGATGGATCGTATACAAGACAAAACAAATCTTGAAGACGAAATTGCAATCGAATGTAAAGTACACGATGAAGAGGTAGAAGAAGGAGTATCTTCTGGTATATCCGACGAAGAATTAGCATTTGATGAAGCCTCTCGAAGAAAATAGTCTATTAATTATTGATTTGTTAATGTATTTTTAAGTTATTTTAATAAATAAATAATAAATTAATGAGTTATAGATGTTTTTTTAATGTTGTTATAATAATAATAATAATAATAATAATAATAATAATAATAATAATAATAATAATAATAATAATAATAATAATAATAATAATAATTGTAATAATAATAATAATAGTAATAGCAATCATAATAATAATAATACTACTAATAATATTAATATTAATAGCAATTATAATAGTAAAAAAAAAAAAAAAAGCCCGGTTGTACCCGGTTCTGGACCCGACCCGGTCCGGACTCGACCCTAACCGGGTAGGCCGGGTAGGGTTTTAAGTATGCCCAACCCGACCCGTACCCGAACCCGGGTTCACCCATACCCGGTTAAAAAAAAACCGGTCGGCCCGTACCCGGTTCCGGGTCCGGCCCAAAACCCGGTTTGCCCATGTCTACTCACCACTAGCCACCACCAACCGAAACGTAGAATCAAGGACATACCGCCGTCAAGCGAAACGTAAAACATATGAAACAATAACTAAGTTGATCTTGGACCAGGGCGTTGTGCTGATACCATTAAACGGGAAAAAAAATAAGCGTAAAAACGTTGAACCACACACGCACACTGCAGCACGTTAACTCGTAAAATATAGACCGAAACATAAAACAATTTTTTTAAGATATAGGGACCAAAGTTAAAAGTAAAAAAATATTTGGGTTAAACTATAAAAGATGTAAAAATATTGGGTTGAAATAAAAATATTAAAAAATAAAAAGAATAAAACAAAAATTAGATACAACTAATAAAACATGTTGTACAACCCATAATATATAAAAAAAATTAGTAATTAGTATATATATAATAGCAACTCACACGCTACAATTTATTACAAGCATTTGGGTTTTTACATATGTCCCCCTCCATTTTACTTTTGATTTTGATTTACGGCCATATAGTCTTTTTTTCTCTCTTTCTTTTATTTTTGTTGGTTTTTTGCATCTATTTGTTGGTGAGATATATATTTGGTCCTTCAATCTTTCAATTAAACATAAAACAATATTTGGTTTTATATCATTATATCTCACTATGGTTAGACGTTTTAGTCACATTATCTTTTAAACATTAATCTCATGACGAACCGAAGCAAGCATGGGTGTAAAACTTCGTTGTTGGTATTAATGTTATATTAAGCGGGGTTAGTATTCATTTTTATGGTTATCGATGAACAGAGAAGGTAACGACTAAACTCACGCTGCGCAGCTCTGAAAAACAACCAAACTCCCGTCTCGTAATACAGGAAATAACCTAGTTATTATATATATTAAAGATCAACTTGGCAGCTACAATCAACTTTTGCTCTTTTACATTTTGACCACCTAACTTGGTTGGTATTAAACTGATCATTTAGTTTTTCAAAGTTTAAGTTTGTACATCTAGCCAACCATGATTCCTTTTCTAATTTCTCTTTCTATATCAATACAAAATTTAATATTATTTTTTATTAGTGTTTTTATTCAAAATTGATTAAAGAGTTTGTAGAGATAAATGAAGAGGTTGATGTAACCTTAAACATCTAATGTTTTTTTTGCATACTGCACAAGTGCATTGAAGAAGAATGCTTAGGAAGTTTTACACATGCAACAGAAAATACTCCAAGTGTAAAATCTTCCGAAGCCAAGACCAAAATCTTCTGAAGCCAAGACCAATATCTTCCGAAGCCAAATATGAAGTCTTCCGAAGCCTCAGAGACAAAGTCTTCCGAAGCTTCAACTCATGAAGACAAATTTCTTCCGAAAACTTTTAATACATGCTTTATCTGATGTACTTTTCCATAAAGCTTGAACACCTTTCCGCTGCACCTTTTTAAGGTCACCAACTTACATGAGTTGGTGAAAAGGTCCATGCTTTTGGTAACTGTACATTGAGGTCTTGAGTCTGTAACTTTCTACTTCATGTACTTTATCATTTTTGTAATAGATAAGGATGTGAGCTATGGCATGTCATAGTCACAAGTCAAAAGGCAATCTGCCTTTTGACTCTACAATTGATTTTGTTTTGTGTCTAGTCAATTGTATCCAGCTAGCTTTCAAAGTATAGCCGACTGTAGGATGTAGTATAAGTATCTCATGTTCTTGTATCTTTTATATATGCTTTGTAACACTTGTAATAGAACATAGAGAAAACAATATACTGCATTCTTGAAAACCATATACTTGTGTTCTTTGTGTTCTGTCTCTTATATTACTTGTGTTCTTAGTGTCTTACCTTGGTTAATCCAGTTTACTGTTTGATTAAGTTTAGTTAATCTCCTCTTTGTGTTGTTGTGTTGTAACTCTACACCCTTCAACGATCCTGCATTTGGTATCAAAGCTATTCAGGCTCTTGATATAAGATCTCACCATCTTAAGATCCCTCACACACACAAATACTAAACTTTTCAAATGACAGCCATTTCCAAGACTGATATGGAAACTGGAACCATGAACAAGTCCCTACTGATCACTCTTGATGAGTTTGATACCTGGTGTTTGAGAATGGAAGGTTTCATCAGGTCTCTTGATTCAAGAATGTGGGAGTCCATTGAGAATGGACCTTTCATACCCAGCACCCCTTCTGCTACTAGTGCTGGTATGATCCCCAAAGATATGGCTAACTACTCTGATGAAGATAGGAAGAGAGTAGAGATAGATAGAAATGCCATGACAGCCCTTCAAACCGCCCTTCCAAACTCTGTGTACAGAGGTTTCAAGAAGTGCAAAACAGCCAAGCAGCTATGGGATGCACTGAAACTGATGTATGAGGGTTCCTCTGAAGCCAAGGAGAACAAGAAGGATCTCCTGAAGCAGCAGTTTGAAAACTTCACCTTTAAAACAGGTGAAACCATGACTCAGTAGTACTTCAGGTATGTTGAGATTCTGTATACCCTAGTGGATAGAGGAGTTTCTCTTGAGAATAGAGACATTGTAAGGAAGTTCATGTCCTCACTTCCTAGGCAATGGACACATACTGTGTGGTGATCAAGAGAACTGAAAATCTCAAAACTCTTACTCTGACAGAGCTATATGGGATTCTCAGTGGCTACCAGATGGAGATGAACATGCAAGGTTCATCTGGCAACTCCAACAATCAAATGGTTCAGCCCTACATGTGGGTGAAAGGGATAGCATAGAACCCAAACATCATCTCTATGCTACCCTGACAACTCACCAAAGGGTCCTTTCATCACCTTCCCAGAGACACCAAGGGAGAACTACACTCAAGGAAGCCCATTCCAAGAGACAAGCTCTTCTCAAGCTTTTGGTCTTCTGATAAGTTGTGGCAACTGTCACACCCCAACCTTGACGGCGGAAACGTCGAAGTGTGAGGGTTAAGATTGTTCACAACCACATAACGCTATGATTAAATGTAAATGCCATTAATTAATTGTTTTCAACCACCACATACATCAATGTCTCAAAATCACACAAACAATACAGTAAGAAATCCCAAAAGTTCTTATTAGGTCTAAGTCCATGTCCTAAGTTTAAGCATTTCCTTCAATCATCTTTTAAGCTTGCACATTACCTGAAACATGTTGAAAATAAGGTCAACTAACAAGTTGGTGAGTTCTCATGGTTTTAAGTACAATAAGTATACCAAAAAAAAAATGTGGCAATTCTAGTCAATGGTCACAGAATAAGCAAGTATATAGAACATGCATAGTTACAACCAAACCTTGACTGAACAACATATGAATAAGCATGATTAGCTAAGTGTATTTGGTTCCCTAGTGCACAAGCATACGGCTCCTAGGAGTCGGCAATACATCGACTTTAGCACCAAATAGGCTTGTCAGGCCCAAAGATCTAAGACTTTGCCAGGCTAGATTTAGTTAATGATTGCACACATATGACACATCTCATATATAACTCAACACATTCAATTAACCACGACTATGTAAAGAATTGCACGTGCATAATAAGTATCAAAGCGTGTAGGAGTATGTTTGTATAACCAACATGTTTCACCCCGAAAGGTGTAAAATATATGTAAATGGGGCATAAGAACTCACATGATAATAAGAAGACTTGAAGATGAAATAAGAATAACCACGTATAAGATTTCCAACACAACGTCACAAGGCACCTAAATAAGAATAAAGTAGCGCGTTATAATCGGTTTGATGATTATTTTGTTTTAAGGTTCTTAATTATGGATTGAATAGAGGTTGACATCAATTTATTTCGTGTTATTAATGTGAATCGGGTTAATGGAACGAAATGATAATTAGATTTATCGTGCGAAAGAGAACGGCTAATAAGGAAAATAATCGTGCGTTTATCCGATTTATGAAGGTTGTATTGATTGTAATAAATCAAGAAATAAATAAATATATAATAAATATATATATATATATGTATACTTACTTTGATATGTTTATATAAGTATATATATGTATAAGTAATTAATCATTCTAATTGTTTGACAATCTATATACATGCATATATATACATACATATACTTTACAATATATGTATATAGGTAAGAATTATACAAATTGTTTGCCAATATATACATGTATATATATATACATATATATATATATATGCATGCATATGTCTAAAATATTTTTACACAACTATCATCTTTTCACATAACAACATTATTTTAAATAATTTAAAATAAGAAAAAAAATACCACAATGTATTTTAAATTTAACATACTCATAACCCTTTGATTTAATAAAAGAATACAAAAATGGTTAACTAAATTCTGAAAAAAATCAATTTCTTAGAAATTTTTCAGAATTAAAATATAAAAAGAAATACATAATAAAAGAAGGAAAAATAGAAAAGAAAATAAAAAAAACAATAAATAAAAAAAAAGACAAAACAGAAAAAAAAATTAAATAAAAAGTGAAAGAGAGAAGAGGGGGGGTTGCCCGGGGTCGAACCCGGGTCTCCCTTGGGGAAATGGGGTGCGGGAACCAGTGAACCAGGGCCGTGGCCGTGGTTCACTTCGGTTTCTTTTAATTTTAAACAAGGCTTCCCCCGTTTCCCCCAAATCCGATGAACCCTAGGTTCATCTAATCCAAAATCGACCCTCGATTCGATGTTAATCATACGAATCATCATGGGGCTTTTGATCCTTGGACCGAATCGAGTAGACTACAGGTGTTAATTACCTGTTTTGGTGAGGATTTGAGGGTTTTCGAGTTCGAGTTGAGCTTCGGGTGTTCTTGAATTGGGGTTTTTCGATTGAGTGATTAATCTGCGCAATTGAGGGTTTAGGGAGTTTAAGAACTTCAAATTGAATCAGTAAACCCCATTATATAGCTTCGATTACACGGTTTCGGGCTTAACACATTCGATTGAAACCGCGTTCGAAGTTTACCCAAATTAGAGAGATTCGAGCTGTAATTTGTAATTATAATTGATTGATTGATTGTTTAGGATGCGTTTTAAGTTTAGAAACGATTAATTTGATTCAATTTCGTGAAATTGGCAAGATTCGATTCGGATTTTGGTAAGGTTTAGGCACGGGTTCGGTTTTGAAAAGAAACGAGCGGGAATTTCACTTTGAAGTTGGGTTTGGGTTCGAAACCCATAGTCGAAGACGAGGGGCGGTTTAACTGGATCAAATCGTTTTTAAAATGGGGTTGGAGACTTGCCGGAGCTCGGCCGGAGCTCGCCGGAGCCGGCAGCCGGAAAATCGGGGGGAAACCCGATTGAGTTTTGACTATTTACACAACTAGTCCCTCCATTTTGTGCTTCATAACATTAAGCTTAAAGTTTTAATTTGATGTTTCAAAATTTGCATTAAGACCCCCTCAACTTTTTAAACCTTAATTATTCAAGTTTTATTATTATTATTATTATATTATTATTATTATTATTATATTATTATTATTATTATTATATTATTATTATTATTATTATTATATTATTATTATTATTATTATTATTATCATTATTATTATATTATATTATTATAATTATTATTATTTAATTATATTATTTTTATTATTATTATTATATATATATATATTTTTTTACATTACTAACGAGGCCACGCACCAACATAAAAAAAAATAAGAACGGAAAAATTACAGGATGTTACAGTCTCCCCAACTTAAATTAATTTCGTCCCGAAATTACAAATAACGAAAGTTACAAAAACAAAGAAGGATAAGTCTTCCTCATGTGATCTTCACGCTCCCAAGTGAATTCTGCTCCCCGTTTGTTTTCCCATCTAACTTTACAATTGGGGTAGTAGAGGTCCTAGTCTTCTTCATAATGCGATCCATGATTTCGACTGGTTTCTCCACGAAATGCAGGGACTCGTCGATCTGGATGTCTTCCAATGGCACATGCAAGTCATCGTCGGCCAAACACTTCCTCAGGTTCGAGACGTGGAAAACGGGTGAATTCCGCTAAGGGGGGGGGTAGTTCGAGTTTATAGGCTACTTTCCCGACCCTTTTTAAGATCTTAAAAGGTCCTACAAATCTCGGAGCTAACTTACCCTTTCTTCCAAAACGAACTACACCTTTCCATGGCGAGACCTTGAGAAGGACCATCTCCCCAACTTGGAATTCTAGTGGCTTGCGACGTTTATCAGCGTAGCTCTTTTGTCGACTCCTAGCTGTTTCCAAGTTCTTGCGGATGATAGCAACTTTATCGGTCGTCTCTTGTATGAGTTCGGGACCGGTGATAAGATTTTCGCCCATGTCGGTCCAGCAAATCGGGGAACGACACTTACGACCATAAAGTGCCTCAAACGGTGCCATTTGGATGCTTGAATGGTAACTATTATTGTAGGAGAACTCTGCGAGTGGTAGATGCGTATCCCAGTCGCCACCAAAATCGAGAACACAGAGACGCAACAGGTCTTCCAGAGTTTGGATTGTCCGTTCCGTTTGACCATCGGTTTGGGGATGGTAAGCTGTGCTTAAATCCAACTGCGTACCCAGAAGTTCTTGCATGGAAGACCAGAAGTGAGAAGTAAATCGAGCGTCTCGGTCGGATATGATGTGAAGGGGCACACCGTGACGACTTACAATCTCGTCGATGTAAATCCGAGCTAGCCTTGATGTCTTATACGTGTCGCGTATGGGTAGGAAATGTGCTGACTTGGTCAATCGGTCGACGATTACCCATATGCTATCGTGCCCACGAGGTGTCCGAGGTAGCTTGGTTATGAAGTCCATGGATATATGTTCCCATTTCCACATGGGAATTTCGGGTTGTTCGAGTAAGCCACTTGGACGTTGATGTTCCGCTTTAACCTTCGTGCACGTGAGGCACTTAGCAACGTAGGTTGCTATGTCTCGTTTCATTCCAGGCCACCAATATTGACTCCGCAAGTCCATGTACATCTTATCGGAGCCCGGGTGGATAGAATAGCGAGTCTGATGTGCTTCATTCATGATAAAAGCCCGAAGGTTATTACGTTTGGGAATCCAGATTCGGTTTGTGAAATACATCAACCCATTGGCTCTTGCTTCCAGTTGAGCTACAAGATTGGGCTCAAGTTCATCTTTCATACTCTCTTCGACTTGCACTGCCTGCTGGGCTTCTCGGATGCTTGACCCGAGGTCACAATCGATCCTCAAATTTTGCAGTAACACGGTAGCATTGTTGACATCAAGTCGGACTTCAGTGTCAAACTCTCCCAAAGTATCGAACCATTGCCGACGGTCGCGAATCTCTTGGACGGAAACCATCTTTTGGTGCGTCTTCCTACTCAACGCATCAGCTACGACATTTGCCTTGCCGGGATGGTATCTGATGTCGCAGTCGTAGTCACTAATTAGCTCCACCCATCGACGTTCATATTGAGATCCTTCTGATTGAAAACATGCTGGAGGCTCTTGTGGTCCGTGTACACTATACATTGTGTGCCATATAAATAGTGTCTCCAGATTTTCAAGGCAAAGACCACCGCTCCGAGCTCGAGATCGTGCGTTGTGTAATTTACCTCATGAACCTTCAATTGCCTCGAGGCGTAGGCTATTACCTTTCCCCGTTGCATGAGGACGCAACCAAGGCCTTGTCTCGACGCGTCACAATATACTGTGAAATCGTCGTTTCCATCTGGTAGCGTTAAAACAGGAGCGTTGCATAGTTTATGCTTCAATGTCTCAAACGCCTCTTCTTGTTCGGATTTCCACTCGAACGGCTGGTTCTTCCGGGTCAAGAATGTGAGTGGCTTTGCGATTTTTGAGAAGTTGGCAATAAATCGTCGATAATACCCGGCTAGGCCAAGGAACGATCGAACTTCCGTTGGAGTCGTGGGAGTACCCCAATTCCTAACAGCTTCAACCTTTGTAGGGTCGACGTGAATTCCCTGGCTATTCACAACGTGTCCCAAGAATTGTACTTCTTCAAGCCAAAACTCACATTTTGAGAATTTTGCGTATAGTTGTTCCTTCTTCAACAGTTCGAGGATTTGCCGGAGATGAAGTTCATGTTCGGTGCAGGATTTGGAATAGATAAGAATGTCATCGATGAACACAATGACAAATTATCTAGGTATGGCTTGCACACTCGGTTCATAAGGTCCATGAAGACTGCAGGAGCATTGGTTAAGCCGAAAGGCATAACCATAAACTCGTAATGCCCGTACCGAGTGCGGAATGCGGTCCTTGGGATGTCGTCTTCGTGTACTCGCAGTTGGTGATAACCCGAACGCAAGTCGATTTTTGAAAAGACTGCAGCTCCTTGAAGTTGATCGAAGAGGTCGTCGATACGAGGAAGGGGATACCGGTTCTTGACGGTTAACTTGTTGAGCTCCCGGTAATCGATACACATGCGGAACGACCCGTCTTTCTTTTTCACAAATAAGACAGGTGCTCCCCAAGGGGAAGAACTAGGGCGGATAAAACCCTTCTCGGATAATTCCTGGAGTTGGCTAGAGAGTTCTTGCATTTCAGATGGTGCGAGTCGGTAAGGTGTTTTGGCCACGGGGCTCGCTCCCGGGATCAAGTCGATTTTGAATTCAACTTCCCGTATAGGAGGTAACCCACTAAGGTCGTCAGGAAAAACTTCAGGGAATTCTCGTACAACTGGAACATCCTTGAGTTCTTTCCCTTTGACTTTGGTGTTGACTACGTAAGCCAAGAATGCTGGATAACTCTTACTCAGGCACTTTCGGGCTTGAGTGCATGACATAAGCTTGAGTCTTTTGGAAGACCGTTCACCGAACACCTTCAACGTGTCCCCGGACGGTAAAGGTATGCGAATGCACTTCTCAAAACAAACGATCTCAGCATGATTCTTCGATAACCAGTCCATGCCAATAATAACGTCGAAACTCCCGAGCTTCATAGGAATGAGGTCGATAAGAAATTTATGATCGTCGAGACACAATAGGCAATCGCGGATGACCATGTCGACGGTGATTGGTTCCCCATCGGCAACTTCTACAGTGAGAGGTCTTCCCAAATTCGCACGAGTTTTAGCAAGTGTCGGTTCGAATTCTAAGGAAACGAAACTCTTATCGGCACCCGAATCAAATAGTACGTAAGCATAGGTATCATTAATAAGAAACATACCTGTGTAGGTTTAAAAAAAGGCACTTAGGGCATAGACCAGGAAATTTTATTATATATATATATATATATATATATATATATATATATATATATATATATATATATATATTTTATTATTTTTTTTTTGAAATTTTACGGAGATGGGGTTGGAAATTACGTACCGTTCACCACATCGTTGTTTGCCTGAGCTTGGTTTGCGTTGATGTTGAAGGCACGTCCGCGAGCTTGTGGAACATTGCCCACAAGACGAGGGCACTGGGGTCGGTAGTGACCCGGTTCTCCGCAATTGTAGCAGGCCCGGTTCTGTTCCGTCACTGCGTTCCCCATTGCTCGGCGACACGTTGCCACGAGATGCCCGTACTTGCCGCATAGTGTGCAGATGCGACACGGGAGGTTCCCCGGATGATGGTACTTACATGTGTTGCACAAGGGTAGAGGGCCTGCATAAGCCCTTGCCACGGGCACTTGTGCTGCCGGTGCAGTCCCGGGAACACACTGTCTCTGGGGTGGCTTAGGAGCGGCCACGGCGTAGTTCCGTGCCGGTACAAACTTCCTCTTTTTGTTATCCACCTTGACCTCCTCGGGAACCGTCTTCTCAGTTTTCTTGGCACCCTTCGCAGACATGGTGCCTGCTCGGATGTGGTTCTCTGTCAACTGTGCAGTAATAGTGATAGCTTCCTCCAGGGTTGCGGGTCGGCTGCCCACCACGGCATCCTGGATCTGGGGCGGCACACCCTTAATGAATTTTTCCACGTTCCGTGAAACAGTATCCACCATGTGTGGCAGCAGTATACTCAGTTCGTGATGACGGGTAGAATATGCCAGATGGTTCCCGCCATCCTGTTTCAGGTTCCAGAATTCCTCCTCCATTTCTGGATTTCACTTCTCGGGCAAAACTTGGCAATGGCTATGTTTTTGAATTCCTCCCACGTTAAAGCCAAGATCGCGTCAGGACCTCGGTTCCTCTTCTCACTGTTCCACCATGTCAAGGCCCTTTGTTGCAACATACTGGTGGCATACCTCACCTTGAGCGCTTCAGGGCACTCACAGTTGACGAAGGTGTTCTCCATCCCTTCGAACCATTCCAGGAGACCGGTGGCACCTTCCTTGCCACTGAAACTGGGAGGTTTGCACGAACTAAAGTGTTTGAAAGTGCACGTCTGGTTGTTACGGCCTTGGTTTGCACTATTTTCCCCTTGGCCGTTACTATTGCTTGTGACGTTGGCGATCATGGTGCTGCTGAGTTCAGCCACCATAGTCGGGATGACCGCAGCCATTTGCCGGGCAATCATGGCGGCAAGCTTACGGTCGGATCTTCCTCGGGTTCCATGGTGACGAGACATGCTGGAAAAATATAAATTGGATTAGGATCGGTCAAAAGGGTAATAAGGATGGACAGTTAAAGCATGAATCATGAGTAGTACGGTATGATTCCATTTGATGACGCATCACCATTTTGGAAACGTTGACACGTCAAGATGAATTGTCCCATTCGCCTCAGAAACTGGTGTATGTTGGCCATAGTTTATCACTCATCCCGGAAATCCCCAGGTAAGCATGACTGGTCCCGTAGGATTTATACGAAATGCTTACCTTAGCCCGAGGGCCTTTTGCCAGGAAAACCAGGATACAGGTGTCTATGTACCACACTAGTCCTATGGTTCATGGAATCAAAAATCTTGATGAGATATTTATAGGATTAGACCTCGAGTCTAAGAAATTTTCTATCAATAAGTTCTTCTTAGAGACGAGGAAGGATTTAAGTAATCGAAATTGTCGGGGAGAATCAATGTTTAATATAAGTCTAGGGAAGACGAGTAACAAAATGTAATCGTGCAAGATGGCATCTATGCTAAGGCATCACATTGCACATAAGGCATAGCGTTAGGCAGCATGCAAAACAATATGTAAGTATTCATAAGAATACTATTCTATAAGGATCATGCATAAACTATAGTCTAGGTCACCATTTCTAATAACCTAAATCCCTATAGTTATGGGCTCTGATACCAATCTGTCACACCCCAACCTTGACGGCGGAAACGTCGAAGTGTGAGGGTTAAGATTGTTCACAACCACATAACGCTATGATTAAATGTAAATGCCATTAATAATTGTTTTCAAACCACACACATCAATGTCTCAAAATCACACAAACAATACAGTAAGAAATCCCAAAAGTTCTTATTAGGTCTAAGTCCATGTCCTAAGTTTAAGCATTTCCTTCAATCATCTTTTAAGCTTGCACATTACCTGAAACATGTTTGAAATAAGGTCAACTAACAAGTTGGTGAGTTCTCATGGTTTTAAGTACAATAAGTATACCAAAAAAAAAATGTGGCAATTCTAGTCAATGGTCACAGAATAAGCAAGTATATAGAACATGCATAGTTACAACCAAACCTTGACTGAACAACATATGAATAAGCATGATTAGCTAAGTGTATTTGGTTCCCTAGTGCACAAGCATACGGCTCCTAGGAGTCGGCAATACATCGACTTTAGCACCAAATAGGCTTGTCAGGCCCAAAGATCTAAGACTTTGCCAGGCTAGATTTAGTTAATGATTGCACACATATGACACATCTCATATATAACTCAACACATTCAATAACCACGACTATGTAAAGAATTGCACGTGCATAATAAGTATCAAAGCGTGTAGGAGTATGTTTGTATAACCAACATGTTTCACCCCGAAAGGTGTAAAATATATGTAAATGGGGCATAAGAACTCACATGATAATAAGAAGACTTGAAGATGAAATAAGAATAACCACGTATAAGATTTCCAACACAACGTCACAAGGCACCTAAATAAGAATAAAGTAGCGCGTTATAATCGGTTT
Source organism: Flaveria trinervia (assembly GCA_025506515.1). Lineage (NCBI taxonomy): Eukaryota > Viridiplantae > Streptophyta > Magnoliopsida > Asterales > Asteraceae > Flaveria > Flaveria trinervia. Next base: position 68,472,371 of record CM046447.1, on the reverse strand, counting down.
GATGATTATTTTGTTTTAAGGTTCTTAATTATGGATTGAATAGAGGTTGACATCAATTTATTTCGTGTTATTAATGTGAATCGGGTTAATGGAACGAAATGATAATTAGATTTATCGTGCGAAAGAGAACGGCTAATAAGGAAAATTAATCGTGCGTTTATCCGATTTATGAAGGTTGTATTGATTGTAATAAATCAAGAAATAAATAAATAAATAAAAAATAATATATATATATGTATACTTACTTTGATATGTTTATATAAGTATATATATGTATAAGTAATTAATCATTCTAATTGTTTGACAATCTATATACATGCATATATATACATACATATATTTACAATATATGTATATAGGTAAGAATTATACAAATTGTTTGCCAATATATACATTATATATATATACATATATATATATATATATGCATATGTCTAAAATATTTTTACACAACTATATCTTTTCACATAACAACATTATTTTAAATAATTTAAAATAAGAAAAAAATACCACAATGTATTTTAAATTTAACATACTCATAACCCTTTGATTTAATAAAAGAATACAAAAATGGTTAACTAAATTCTGAAAAAAATCAATTTCTTAGAAATTTTTCAGAATTAAAATATAAAAAGAAATGCATAATAAAAGAAGGAAAAACAGAAAAGAAAATAAAAAAAATAAATAAATAAAAAAAAAGACAAAACAGAAAGAAAAAAAAATTAAATAAAAAGTGAAAGAGAGAAGAGGGGGGGTTGCCCGGGGTCGAACCCGGGTCTCCCTTGGGGAAATGGGGTGCGGGAACCAGTGAACCAGGGCCGTGGCCGTGGTTCACTTCGGTTTCTTTTAATTTTAAACAAGGCTTCCCCCGTTTCCCCCAAATCCGATGAACCCTAGGTTCATCTAATCCAAAATCGACCCTCGATTCGATGTTAATCATACGAATCATCATGGGGCTTTTGATCCTTGGACCGAATCGAGTAGACTACAGGTGTTAATTACCTGTTTTGGTGAGGATTTGAGGGTTTTCGAGTTCGAGTTGAGCTTCGGGTGTTCTTGAATTGGGGTTTTTCGATTGAGTGATTAATCTGCGCAATTGAGGGTTTAGGGAGTTTAAGAACTTCAAATTGAATCAGTAAACCCCATTATATAGCTTCGATTACACGGTTTCGGGCTTAACACATTCGATTGAAACCGCGTTCGAAGTTTACCCAAATTAGAGAGATTCGGCTGTAATTGTGTAATTATAATGATTGATTGATTGTTTAGGATGCGTTTTAAGTTTAGAAACGATTAATTTGATTCAATTTCGTGAAATGGCAAGATTCGATTCGGATTTTGGTAAGGTTTAGGCACGGGTCGGTTTTGAAAAGAAAACGAGCGGGAATTTCACTTTGAAGTTGGGTTTGGGTTCGAAACCCATAGTCGAAGACGAGGGGCGGTTTAACTGGATCAAATCGGTTTTTAAAATGGTTGGAGACTTGCCGGAGCTCGCCGGAGCTCGCCGGAGCCGGCAGCCGGAAAATCGGGGGGAAACCCGATTGAGTTTTGACTATTTACACAACTAGTCCCTCCATTTTGTGCTTCATAACATTAAGCTTAAAGTTTTAATTTGATGTTTCAAAATTTGCATTAAGACCCCCTCAACTTTTTAAACCTTAATTATTCAAGTTTTATTATTATTATTATTATTATTATTATTAATTATTATTATTATCATTATTATTATTATTATTATATTATATTATTATAATTATTATTATAATTATTATTATTTTTATTATTATTATTATTATATATATATATATATATATATATTTTTTACATTACTAACGAGGCCACGCACCAACATAAAAAAAAATAAGAACGGAAAAATTACAGGATGTTACACAACTCTCTTTTCGCTCTTGAAGACCTGGACTGTATTCATCCAGATGATCTGGAATACATGGAAATAGTCCAGCAGATGGCTCTTCTCACTCACAGAGCCAAGAAGTTCTACAAGAGGACTGGAAGGAAGTTCCCAAGAAATGCAACCGGTGGAAAGTTTGGCCTGGACAAAGGCAAAGTCAAGTGTTACAACTGAAACTTGATGGGCCACTTTGTCAGAGAGTGTAAGGCACCTAGAGCAAATGGTGGCCAAACACAGTCCAGACCAAACTACATTGACAAAGCTCTCCAGAATGAGAAGTCAAAGCAGTAGGCTGCTGTTGCTGTTGAAGAAGAAGGCTTTGACTGGAGCTTTCAGGTGGAAGATGCTTCTCCTAACCAAGCATTGATGGCAAATCATGATGAAGCCAAGGTATTGGAACATCTCTGTACTCCTGAATGCATTACTAAAGTTAATAGATACAGGTCCTATAACCTGGAGATGAGATCTGATTTTAGAAAGTCTGAAAATGATTATAAACTGAAGATAGAGGACCTTGAGAAAACCATTTCAGTTCTAAAACATGAACACCCAGATTTTAGGACTCAAATCAAAGATCTCATAACCAAGTTAACTGAGTGCCAGGCTTTGCTTATGATCAGCAAAGCTAAGGCAGAAAAGAGTGTTCTTGAGGAAGAGGCCTTCAAGAACATGATATCCTCATTCCTACACAACAAAGTGTGCAATCAAAACAAGCAGGGACTAGGATCAAATGAGATAGCTCTTCCACACTCAATCTTGTCTGTAAGATCTCCTAGGTGTGGAACTTGTGAAGATGAGCTTCCTCTCATAGATCCTATGAGTGAAGAGGATGAAGAAGAGATAGTGAAGAATTCCTCTGAGAAGAATGAAGAGGAGGATTCCAAGAAGGGTCACTATCCTTCTGAGGAGAAAAAGAAGACTGTGATGACCAAGTCCATGAGAAAGAACTTGATCAGAAAGAGCAAAAGAAAGGCAAGGAAGGCTCAAGAGATCAAGGTTACTTTTGATTCTAAGCAGAAACAAGTTTTCATCTCTGCAGGGTTTTAAGTGGTAGGGACTGAAGACATCAACCAAAACTCTTCTGCTAAGATCTTTGGTTCTTGTTCAACTCATCTCAGTAACAAGAAGAAGACTGATCTGCTGTGTACCACTGCTGCACAGCCTGGACCATCAAACTCCAAGCACAGTTCTTAGCCCAAGAGGACTGTCTCAGCATCTGCAAAGATGAAGGTGGAGAAGGGATGTGACCAAAGACAGTCTTGTTCTCAGGAAAAGGCTCTTGTGAAGAAGAAGATGAACTGTGTCATGTGTGATAGCACCACTCACATTACTAAGGATTGTCCATACAATCCTAAAGGTACTGTCCATATGACCAAAACAAAGACTTCAAAGGGTCTCAAGAAGATTCAAGCTTCGGAAGGAAAATCTGTTTCCCTCGAAAGCTCCAAATCTAAGAAGAAGGCAAGTGGAAAATTACCTTCGGAAGAGAAGTTGGTCTCGGAATAAAGGTGTTCTACCGAAGCACTAAAGTCTGCTGCAGTGTCTGCAGAATCTTACGAAGGATCAGTCATCAAAACTTCCAAAGTTCCAAAAGCTTTCGAAGTTTTGAAGGTCAAGTCCAAGACTCCAAAGGTGGTGTGGAAGTCTAAGAAAGACCAAGTGACTGAGAATTCTCCATCAACAACAGCTCAAGATCCTCTTAGTACAACCATAGGATCTAATAGTTGAATTACCTTCTGTTAATGAGCCCAAGACAAGCAAGGCTTGGGTTTCCAAATGTAACTAATCATTTTCTTTATGCAGGGACAGTTGAAGACAAATAAAAATGTCTGGATCATAGACAGTGGCTGTTCCAGGCAGATGACAGGCAATAGGTCACTACTCCAGATTTGAAAGGATTGATAGAGGACCAGTTGCTTTTGGAGGAGATGAAGGTGGTTACATTTCTGGAAGGGGCAAGGTCACAAATGGTAAGCTCAGCATAGAAAAGGTAAACTTTGTTAAGAAGCTTGGATACAATCTTCTGAGTGTATCTCAATTTTGTTATCAGAGTCATAACATGTTCTTTACTAAGCATGAGTGCATTATTCTTAAGCCTGGTGTGGTCATTCCTCATGAGCATATCCGGCTTAGAGCCCCCAGGAAAGGGAACATGTACAAGATGGATTTGCAAGAAACATCTCCCTCTGGAGAAGTTTTATGTTTTCTGTCTAAAGCTAATAGTGATGAGTCTTTCCTATGGCATAAAAGAATGTGCCATGTAAGCTTTAGAACATGAACAAATTGATTAAGCATAATTTGGTAACTGGAATACCAAAGAAAGAGTTTACAAGTGATGACCATGTGTTGCATGCCTGAAAGGGAAGCAACATAAGGTATCTCACAAGCCTAAGGAAATGAACTCCATCACTACACCCCTACACTTGTTACATATGGATCTCTTTGGCCCCACTAGTGTAATGAGTTTAGGAAGGACCTCTTACTGTTTAGTGATCACAGATGACTTTACAAGATTCACCTGGGTTTTCCTTAGAACTAAGAATGAGACTCCTGAGATTCTGAGTTTCATCTTAAAGATTGAGAATTAATCTGATCACAGGGTCAAGATCATAAGATGTGATCAAGGAACTGAATTTAAGAACCAACTCCTTGATACATTCTGTGATGAAAAAGGTATTACAAGACAATACAGTGCTCCCAGGACTCCTCAGCAGAATGGTGTTGCTGAGAGGAGAAACAGGACACTGATTGAAGCTGCAAGAACCATGCTGTCTGACTCTAAGCTACCCATCACCTTCTGGGCAGAGGCAGTCAACACTGCCTGTTATGTGCAGAACATAGTTTTAGTAGTTAAGACTCATGGCAAGACTCCTTATGAACTTTGGCATAAGAGGAAACCTTTCATTGGTTTTCTTAGGTCATTTGGTTGTCCTTGCACCATATTGAATACCAAAGATCAAATTGTCAAGTTTGTTGAGAAATCAGATGATGGACACTTTATTAGATACTCTTCTTAAGCTAAGGCTTACAAAGTATAAAATCTCATAACTAAAATTGTTAAGGAGTCAGCTAATATGACTTTCAATGAACACACACCTGTGTTGCTGGTTCTGGTCCGGATTGGTTATTTGATCTTGATTTGGTTACCAACTGTTTTAACAAATCTTGTGAGAATGTTTCACGATCTGCAGAAAATTCAAATACAGGTGATCCTGGTCCAAGATTGAGCTAAGAAGACCTTCAAGTCATACATCTTCAGCTCCATTTGGAACTCTTTAGCTAATAAGGTTTCTATCAGCACTACAATGACAAACTCACCAGATAAGAACACCTCAATTGTGGAAGACAACAATGGTGGTGGTGACAGTGATCAAGAATTTCTTGATGCCACTAACCATACCATAGATGACAACATCAATGATGTCACACACTGCTTGGATCAAGTCTCTCTTGAAAAGTGTGCTGATGTGGTGGGAGAAACATCTATGTCAGATCTAAGTTTCTCTAACTTAGATCTCTCTTAGCAACTTGCTGTGATCCCTCAGCTTAGGATCCACAAGTCTCACCCCACCACAAACATCATTGGAGATGTTGTCACAAGGGTAAAGACAAGAGGACAAACCCATGAAGCAAATGTTTGTCTTCACTCTTGTTTCTTATTCCAGATAGAGCCAAAGAAGGTTGATGAAGCTCTAAAGGATGGAAGTTGGGTTGAAGCTATGCAACAAGAGCTGCTTCAATTCAAAAGGCAGAAAGTTTGGAACCTTTGTCCTCTTCCTTCTGGGAAGACTACCATTGGAACCAAATAGGTGTTTAGGAATAAGAAAGATGATAGAGGCATCATTATCAAGAACAAAGCTAGACTGGTTGTTCAAAGATACACACAAGAAGAAGGGATTGACTACACTGATGTCTTTGCTCCAGTGGCAAGATTAGAAGCTGTTAGGATATTCCTGGCATTTGCTGCATCCAAGAACTTTAAGGTTTTTTAGCTTGATGTGAAGTGTGCCTTTTTATATGGAGTGATAGATGAAGAGGTATATGTCAAACACCCACCTGGTTTTGTATACCCTGATCATCCTGATTATGTTTGCAAGCTTGACAAAGCTCTCTATAGGCTGCATCAGGCACCCAGGAAATGGTATGAGACACTATCTGAGTATCTTTGTAAACATGGATATAGGATAGGTACTATAGATGGAACTCTCTTCATCAAAGGACAGGGAAATGACATACTAATAGTTCAAGTGTATGTGGATGACATCATCTTTGGTTCAACTAATCCAAAGCTCTGCAAAGACTTTGAGAAGCTGATGAAAGATAGATTTGAAATGAGTGCCATGGGGGAACTCAATTTATTTCTAGTAATTCAAGTGAAGCAAGTTGAAGATGGCATCTTCATAAGTCAATCAAAGTATGTTTAGGACATACTCAAGAGATTCATCAATTTATTTCTAGGAATTCAAGTGAAGCAAGTTGAAGATGGCATCTTCATAAGTCAGTCAAAGTATGTTTAGGACATACTCAAGAGATTCAACATGACTGATTGTAAGATTGCTAAGACACCCATAGCTAGAAACCACTCACTTGGACCTGATCTTAAGGGGGAGTGTGTAGATGAGCACTTATACAGGGCTATGATTGGGTCTCTTATGTATCTTACTGCTAGCAGGCCTGATATTATGTTTGCTACATGCATCTGTGCAAGATATCAAGCCAACCCTAAGATGTCTCACCTCATCGCTGTCAAAAGGATTCTAAGATACCTCAAAGTTGCTTCAACACTTGTTTATGGTACCCTAAGAATCCTAACTTCAATTGTATGCTTATACAGATAGTGATTATGGCGGTTGCAACATGACCGCAAAGTCTACATCTGGGGGATGTCAATTCCTTGGTGGAAGGGTAGTCTCATGGCAATGCAAGAAACAATCCTATGTCTCTACATCAACTGCTAAAGTTGAATACATGCTGCTGCAAGCTGCTGTGCTCAAGTACTTTGGATTCAAAATCAGATGTTGGACTATGGGTTAAACTTCAAGAAGACTCCCATTCACATAGACAACAACAGTGCTATCTCAATCATAGAAAATCCTGTGCAGCACTAAAGGACAAAGCACATCAATATCAGGTATCATTTAATAAGAGAGAACTATGAAAAGGGATTAATTAAACTAGTCAAAGTTCACATAGATGAACAATACGTTGATATGTTTACAAAGGCTTTTGATGAACAGAGATTTAAATATCAAATATCAGCTATTGGGATGATAAACTTTGATTAAGCTTTTCTTAAAACTAATTCTTATTATTTCTTAAAATATGTGTGTCCTAAGTTTTCTAGTTCATCACTTTCATAAGCTCATGTTTTCTTTGGATGAAAATTTATTTTTGAAGACTTTCCTTAGATTTTTTAAAATTTCTGATACTTCAGAAGTTATGCTTTAACTTCGGAAGCAAATCATGCCTTCTAAATAAAAACTGTCTAAGAAATTTACATTCGGAAGAGCTTTTAGATTTATCTTCCGAAGCTTAAATACTTGTCTCAGACACTTACTTATATTCAAGGACCATTACTTCCGAAACAAAATTAACTCTTGGAAGCTTTGTTGTTTTATATACAAAGCACTCAAGTTTTAATTTCTCTTCCGAAGCAAAATTCTCAAAACTCTCAGGAAATTCTTCCGAAGTCATTTTAGCTTTGAAAGTTTTTTAATTAAAAACTCTGAAGATAATAAACTTTCAGAAGCTTTTTGACTTCCAAGAAAACTACTTTTTGAGCAAAAGTAAACTACTTTTTCAGATGTGGGACCAACATTCGGATTTTAAAGTTTATCCTCTTTCATTAAACTTTATCTGAAATCCCTCTCACATATAAACCCAACGGTTTCCCCCTCTTTCTATCATCTGTTCTTCCTCCAAACCTAAAAACCCAAATTTCTCTCTGAAATTTCTTTCTTCCTTCTTTCTTCATCTTTAAGCTACCTCAAAATGGCCAACCTTGCTCACAAAAATGATCCCAACTTTACCATGCAGCTACACAGGCAACACAATCAGGTTTCTCTGTTACGCTCTGAGAAAGATCCTCATTTTTCAGAGGTGTGTTGTTTCTTAGCTCTGTCTAACTACTTCACCTCCCTAACCATTGATCCTCCACTCATGAGGATCAGCTGCTTGAATTCTGGAAACCTACTAAGAGGTCATTATGGACGGGGAGAAGGCATGTCTGCCACAGTGCAAGGGAGAACAATCTTCATCACTCCTGCCATCATCAATAGGCATCTTCAGCTGGATAATAAAGAAGGTGAGGTGTTCTTCCCAAAGAAAGTTGTCAATCATTCCTTTGAGCAGATGGGATATGAGGGAGATTCTCTGTAAAGACCTTTAGGAAAGGGAAGGTCTCATCCAATGGAGATTCCTGCTCCATGTGGTTATTCACAGCTTATCAAACAAGCACGGTGGATGGGACCAGATTCCTGAGGATCTCTCCTTCATAATCCATGGATGGTTCAAGGGGTCAAATTCAGGTATTCTCAGTTTGTTTATACAAATTTACTTGCTAATTTGGACTCCTTAGAGTATTACATGTTTCCTAGATATGTCCAGTACATTCTTAACTGTGAACTGGGCTCACAATTGAGGGAAACAGGTAATATTCTTAAATTGGGACAGATGATGCCTGACATCTTTAAAATACTGAGGAAGCCCACTGTTGGCTTCTCTGGGGGTAGAAACAGCCCTTGTCCCAAAAATGTTAGAGCTCGTTCCTCAAGGTGACAACATAGCAGCACAAGCTAGTGTTGAGCCCACACCTGCTACCTCCCAACCACCCACACAGCCTCAAATCACCATCATTACCAAAGAAAATCCAAACGAACCACTGCTCAGGCTATTCAGTCTGTGGAGGCCCCCATATACTCACCCATACAGGAAGAAGTGGACACTGGAGCTCCCACTTCTCCTGAGGAGCAAACCACTCCCATCTCTTCAAGAATCAGTGCTGAGGTTCCTCATGCTCAGCTTGATGAGCTCATTAGCCCAACTGCCTTAAGCCATTGCTCTGAGTCTCAACACTAAGTGATCAACCTTCAGGGGACAGTTACCATCCCCAGCCTATAGATCTCAACCAACCAATTCCCCACATTGACTTCTATACTGATGAAGATCTAGGTTTCAGTGAGTATAATGAGTCTCTCTTCTTTAAACTACTCATAGAGAGATGAATGCTCTCTGAGTCTCCTACATCTATCTCACATCAGTCACCTACAACTGAGGTGGACAGTTCTGAACCTATTCAGGATGTCCATATGGAAGAGGCTCTCACTTCTGAAGGTGATTACATCATTAAGACCTCAACCATGGCAACTCAGCCCACTGACATCTCAACTGAGATTGCTAGTGAGAAGAGGAAAACCAGCAACCAAGAACCTGGAGCTGGTGGTGAGAGAGGACTTTGGTCCAATCATCTCATCCCCCAATGAGTCTTCTAATAAAGATGAGAGGAATCTGAGACTAAAGGTGCACAAACTGACTAAAACATGCACCTATTTAGTTTCAAATGTCAGTCACCTTGAATCTCAGGTGACTACCTTACATAACAGGATCAATAATCAGCAACTTGAGATTTCATATCTTAAGAAAAAACTAGCTGGGAGACCCTTAAGAAGTGCTCAACCAGGAACACAAGAACCTGTGGATGTAATTGACCTATCTTCAAGCTCACCTATGCAAGTGGGTGATGCTACCAAAAGGGGGAGAAAGTTATTACAGCCACAGAACCTAGGAGTTCTTCAGAGAGAGTGGACATTAAGGACTCACCATCCTCACTTGCAATTGTGCATTCTTAGCAACCTCCTCAAGTTCACATTGATATGGACTACACTGACTCCTTCATACAGAGTCTGTTTGAGGATGGGATACCAAGGGCTATGTCATCTTCACCATCTTCCAATCATATCATTGGGTGGAGGTATGACAACATCAGGAAAGCCCTAATCATCATAAGAGTTTAAGGACAGCAAGAAGTCTTCAATTTTTAGACTTTGAACTACTATGAAGGTCTAGATTTAGTCAACATGCTACTTGTCAACCCAAGCAAATCAAGACAAGCTGATAGACTGGCTCAAAGAATCCAAGACAGGATCACTACAGAGTTCAGCTTAAGAAGGAGACTTAGGCAATCAGGCAAAGCCATCGGTCAACTGGATGTTGAGGTAGACCCTAAGATTAGTTTCATAGGGGAAACCTTGACTGAAGGCCCAGTGGCAGAACCTGAGACCCCTGTCTCATCATCATCAACTGCTACAGAGATCCACACTCCTATTGAGACACCTACTAGTGAAGGTGCTTCTCAACCTCTCTCTGGCCAGAGCTTAGATGCTACAACAAGCAATGAATGCCAAAGCTCTCTCACCCTGAGTCACAAAGGTCTGTGAGTGACAAAGGGAAAAGAAAGATGACATCTGAGGAGATTGAGGAGGAGGAGAGAGAGGAAAAGGAGGCTGAGGGGAGAAAGTTCCTCTGCTAAATCTTCAAGACACATGGAGTCTGCTATTAGGGATGTCCCCAGACCAGATACTCAGAATGATGAGTTAAGTGCAATCAGGATAAATTACCTGTAGACAAGGAACTATGGCATACATAGTGTCATCTCTCTCCCCTTAGAAGAGCTGAATGAACTAGTTGATCTGGAAAGGTCAAAAGATAAGAAGGAGGCAGAAGATGCAGAGCTTCTAGTACAAGTCAAAGAAGAGAGAAGAAGGAAAAGACTGTACAAGGATATGCCTACCCTCTCCCTAGTTCAGGAAAGTCCTACACAAGAAGATGTGGTTCAACAAGAACCTCAGGTAGACAAAGAAGAAGAAAGGATCAAGATGATCAACTACCTGAGTGCCATAGGCTTCTATCAGGCAGATGCACTCCTTCCCTTGTCTTGACTATGTTGAGTTTGAGTACTTAAAACATCTTGAACTTGAGATAATCAAGGACAGAAAGACAACTAAGAAGAAACTAAGGGAAGAAGCTACAAAATCAAGAACCATCATCCAAAAGAGCATGAAAAAGTCTGCTGATAGGCAGAGGATGATGAGCTTCTTGAAGCTCTATGGATTCTCCAGAAGGAGACTTGGCCCCATGTCTCTAACCACTATGGATGAGCATATTAGGGTGATCAAGCAGAAGATCAAAAGTGGAATGCTTATTGACTTACACTCCATTCCAAGTCAAGCCTCATCTGAAGTGGAGGTTAAGGTTGAACAACCAGAGACAACACAACCTGGACCTCCTGTTAAAACTCAGCAAGCTTCATCTTCTGATCCACAGCAGGGTCAACCTCCCTCTCCTTTTGAGCCTGAGAGAGAGAAATTCCCAACTGAGAAAGACAGTAAAGATCAATCCGGTGTTGTAGGCCAGTCTTCTCAGTTAAAACTTGATAAGAGAAAGAAGAGGATGGCTTCTAAACCAAAGCCAAAGAAGAAGAAGACTGCACCCTCTTCTACACCCCAGGATGAGTCAGAACATCTTGAGGTTGTGCAGCCAGAGGATGCTACATCAACTCCAATTCAAATAGCTCCTCTAGCATCAAGAAGACCCATATTGTCTTGGACATACACCAGAAATCCAGAAAGATGGCATGTCATTAGAGATCAAGGCACTGAAGACATTACACATGGCAAGATAAGTTTCAATTACCTCTGCATGATCTCTTTGATATGAGAAGACACTTTGATAGTCTGAAGGATTCTAATCACCTTATGAAGAAAGGATTGGTGATCATCCTAATGAGGACTGTTGACATCTGAAGCCTACTAAGTGTTTTGGTAGCATCAGCCTAGGGGGAGTTTGTAGAGATAAATGAAGAGGCTGATGCAACCTAAAACATCCAATGTCTTCTGCATACTGCACAAGTGCATTGAAGAAGAATGCTTAGGAAGTTTTACACATGCAACAGAAAATACTCCAAGTGTAAAATCTTACGAAGCCAAGACCAAAATCTTCCGAAGCCAAGACCAATATCTTCCGAAGCCAAATATGAAGTCTTCCGAAGCCTCAGAGACAAAGTCTTCCGAAGCTTCAACTCATGAAGATAGATTTCTTCTGAAGACTTTCAATACATGCTTTATCTGATGTACTTTTCCATAAAGTTGGCACCTTTCCGCTACACCTCTGTAAGGTCACCAACTTACATGAGTTGGTGAAAAGGTCCATGCTTTTGGTAACTGTACATTGAGGTCTTGAGTCTGTAACTTTCTACTTCATGTACTTTATCCTTTTTGTAATAGATAAGGATGTGAGCTATGACATGTCATAGTCACAAGTCAAAAGGAAATCTGCCTTTTGACTCTACAAATGATTTTGTTTTGTGTCTAGTCAATTGTATCCAGCTGGCTTTCAAAGTATAGCCGGCTGTAGGATGTAGTATAAGTATCTCATGTTCTTGTATCTTTTATATATGCTTTGTAACACTTGTAATAGAACATAGAGAAAGCAATATACTGCATTCTTGAAAACCATGTACTTGTGTTCTTTGTGTTCTGTCTCTTACATTACTTGTGTTCTTAGTGTCTTACCTTGGTTAATCCAGTTTACTGTTTGATTAAGTTTAGTTAATCTCCTCTTTGTGTTGTTGTGTTGTAACTCTACACCCTTCAACGATCCTGCAGAGTTAATTACTTAAATGATCTATGTGGTTTATTGAAACTAATAGGTTTGGGTACTAAAAGTTTTTGTAACAGGTTGAGATATCGTGTTTTTAGTTTTGTAACAAGAATGAGTATTATGACTAACAAATGTTAATCTTTTTGTTAAATTAAAATAAAATGATTTAAATACCCTCGGATGGTATTCTCTTTTATTCAGAGACCATTTATGTAATTACCTATAACTTAAATAATTCAACCCCCACCCACATCTCTTTCAGAAAAACAAACCACCACCACCACCACATCTCGTCGCGTAATACTGAATCCACCACCGTCGATACCCACCATCGCTATCGCCCACCACCACCATCGTCAATGCCTAGTTCAGACCCTAAGTCACCACTTATTCACCGCCGCTGCCCCATAACAAATACCCCAACCCACCCACTGTTGTCTCCCTTCTACTTCTAAATTAGACCATCGCCACCTTCATTAAATCAACAGCTGCCGCCCATCATCACCTTAGTTAACACCCTTCCTTCTTAGCACATGGAGGAGTAATATGGTCAGAATCACCACCGTTATAAACAAAATAACCACTTACGAAAAACCCTAAAATTACCAAAGGGGGAAACCATCTCCATCTTTCCACCACCATTAGTCACCAATCACCACCATATTGTATGACCACATCCATTCGACAAAACCACCACACCAGTACCAACCACATTGTCGATTCCCCCCACCTTAGCTCTTTCTCAAAACCCTATAACCCAATTAGGAATTCTTGGTTTTGGGGCTTGTATGCAGATGTGATAATCCAATGGAGATGAAGCGGCGATGGATTGTGTGATGGTAGTGATGATGCAACAATGACGATGATATTGATGGTGTTGTTGTTTCATTAAAAGAGTTGAAGGAAATGGTTGTGGTGAGGATGATGTGAGGGGGTGGTGGCCGACGGTGAGGCTATTGGTGCTGGTTGTTGACGATAGGGGTTGTTTGTGGTGGTGGAGAGATTCTTAATATATATATATATATATATAAAATTACACAATCAATCCCTTATATATAGTAAATGACATTAATAGTCCTTGTAAAGCGAAAAGACAAAAATATCCTTAGATATAATAGAAAAATTACCATTTGTTTGTGTTAATACCTTAACTTGTTATAAATTAAAAATATAATACCCAAACTTGTTACATAAAACTATTAGTGCCTAAACCTGTTATTTTCAATAAACCACAGGGACCATTTACGTAATTAACTCTTGATTAAATTTTGATGTCATACGCTATAGCAATTGATTAATGTTGCGGTACCATGAGAAACTCAACTATCTATGAGCGAATAACATTATTAGTAGTGTTTTACTAGTTATATTTATTTATAGATTTGTTTTTTTATAATCCTTAAAAACGAATAAAAGTTTAATAATTCAAACTATTATCTGACCGTAAGATCATATCATATTTACTCATAAACTTGGCTTTTATTTACAAGAACAATTCCACATTAACAGATATATAACTTCGTACAATGACGTCGATGACTTTCAACTTGGCAAATTACATTCATATAATACTAAACTATCTTATGTTGCCTGAATATAAATTCCCCTTGACTAGTGCTAAAAGGGCTCGAGGATTAGTTTACGGTCATTTGATATTAGATGTAATTGTATGTTTTAAGGACTTTTTCTACAAAATAGAATTTTATAAAAAACATACAAATCTCGAACAGTAGTATCCTGACTATTTTTGTGTGTTTTTGAAACTTTATTGTTTTATTTTAACTTGAGAAAATATGATCTTCTGTAATGACCAAAAAAAATACAAATTAAAACAAGTTTTTGTACTAAAAATAGTAAATAGTAATTTTAAAACAACAGTTTAGAATATATTTTTTAGAGTTAATCTCGATTTTCGTTCCTGAGTTTTGCAAATTGTCTCCACTTGAATACCAACGTTTATTTTGTCTACATTATTGGCCTGAGTTTTGCAAATCGTTTCTATTTTCATCCTTTTGACTAACGGTGTTAACGTTTTCTGTTAGATTTTTTTAAAATGACCAAAATACCTCTGAGGGCTATAAAAATATCATAAACTCACTTTTCAATTTCATCTTATTCTCATTCATTCTTCTTTCTCCACACGCCACCGCCGCCACACAGCACCTCCACCACACACCACCGCCACCACACACCACCACGACCACACAACACCGCCACCACACACCACTGCACCTCACACCCGCACTACACACTGCCGTCACCACACACCACTGTCGCACTGCCACCACACAACACCACCATCACACACCACCCCACATCACACCACCACACGTCACGCCACCGCACCTCACCCCGCAACGCCACCACACAACACCACCATCACACACCACCGCACCTCACACCCGCACACACACCACTGTCGCATCGCCACCACACCACCACTGTCGCATCGCCACCACACCTCATACCACCGTACCGGACACGCGCACCACACACTATTATCACCACATACCACTGCCGCACCACCACCACACAACACCGCACCTCACACCACTACACCACACATCATCCATGAAAACATCGTCTTCTTCTGCAAATTGAAATGCTATTACATCCAATTCACCTTCCAATTTTGTTTCTTTTTGTGCGTCTCTTCCAAGAATAACCCTCTCAAAACCCTAATCGGTGCTAACCACACCTCTACCCAATTATGCTCCCGTTAATCCCACAAACATCAAATTGTTCGAGTAATCTACTC
This sequence comes from Flaveria trinervia, assembly GCA_025506515.1. Classification (NCBI taxonomy): domain Eukaryota; kingdom Viridiplantae; phylum Streptophyta; class Magnoliopsida; order Asterales; family Asteraceae; genus Flaveria; species Flaveria trinervia. The sequence continues at coordinate 68,457,045 of CM046447.1, read as the reverse complement.
GAAGATGAGAAATTCGTCATGACAGTCGGCGATTCATCATCGACGACGCTACACCCCCTGCTGCAGGATCTGATGTGTGGTGGTGGTGGTTTGCGGTGGTGGTGGTGTGCGGTGGCGGTGGTGATGGTGGTGGTGTGTGGCGATGTGGAGAATGAAAGAGTGAAATTGAAAGAGATTGAGTGTTTTATAGCCCTTAGGGGTATTTTGATCATTTTAAAAAAATCTAACAGAAAATGTTAACACCATTAGTCTAAATGACAAATGTAGAAGCGATTTACAAAACTCAAGCAAATAATGGAGATAAAATAAATGTTGGTACTCAAGTGGAGACAATTTGTAAAACTCAGGGACGAAAACCGAGATTAACTATGTTTTTATTATATACTTAAACAAGTAAGAACGGTGGTTTTTTCCAATCAACCCTTTTCTCTCATCAACTTTCAACTTTTACATTTTTATCTTCTAACATTTTTAAAAAGTTTGTAATATATTAATTTGACTCCCTCATATTTTTAAACTTTTGGACTTACCCCTGTACATTTTTACTTATTTTAATTTTTTATTTTCTTATTTTTATATATGTGTCGGTATAAATTTGAGTTCATCTTTGTTTTGACATATATTTTGTATGTCACTTTGACTCCCTCATATTTCTAAACTTTCTAGTTTATCCATATATATTTTTACCTAAAAAATTAATTTCTTATCTTCGTATTTTATATACATGTCGGTATCAATTCAAGTCTGTCTACGTCTTTATGTAAAATTTATCTCGAATTGAAGCGGGTCAAATATAAAACGTTTCTATGCTTAATTTATGCACGTTTTGATTTGGTTTATGTTTTGACAAAAAAATTTTTGGAGACTCGTCAGGTCAAATATACTACGTTTTCATTTGATGATATGCATCCGAGTTGCTATATGTTTCATCATAAATTTAGTTGGAAACGAGTTGGAGCAATTGTATTCTATACTTTATGATGCCCACATACGGTGCCGCAATAGGTGTTTTTATATACTTTTTGAATTATTCTACATTTCAACATAATTTGTTTCGAAAAGAGTTAGGTCAAGTATATACATTTTCATTCAACGTATACATTCGAGTTACTTTATGTTTCAACATAAATTTACTTCGAATATGAGTCGATCGTTTCTTGTTTATACTTTATCACATCGCATGGGACATTTGGCTTTTATTTTATGCATGATATATTCAAAAAGAGAGAAAAAGGAATGCGGTGGAGAGAGAGTATCGAAAAAGAAGGTGGTGGCCACCGCCTCCAACGTCATTGTCTCTTACAAATGCTTGAGCCAAAAGCCATCACCGCCATTTGATATTCCTAGGACTGGCCTCATTGTCATTGTCAATAGCTTCGGGTAACATGGATTTCGATCGAATTTAATCCTCGCTTTCTTTCCACTTTTGATTTTAGGGCTAAGAAGCGGAAAGTGGGTTGTTTATGGTGTTGTTTGTGGCTGTAATCAACAGATATTGGGGAAGAAAACCACAACAGATAGTGCCTAAGATTTGAGTGATTGGTCAAGTGGTATAGATGCCTTAAGCCTTTTCTGGTTTACCTAAAACTTGATTCCACACCAATAAAATTGACACTAATTCAAACCATAAGGCCCGCATGGCCAAATCGAGAGCACTCACGATGAGATAAGATGGTGGTACTCGCCAAACAGTAGAGTTTTCACCTAATGTTATTCAAACATCATCCAACCAGTAATAGTTTACCACTAATAATCAATGCATTGAATCAATGCTATTGATTATTAGTAGTAAAATATTAGTCAATGGTGGTAATTTTTAGCAACAGACATAATTGGTAACTGAAATTAGTGGTAATCACCTCTTAGTAAGAAATGAATATTAGTAACTACCGTTACTAGAGCTGCAAATGAACCGAACGAACATGAACAACGCCTTGTCCGTGTTCGTTCGTTAATAAATAAACTTGTTCATGAACTGTTCATGAACACTTACCGAACGATTATTTTTGTTCGTGTTCATTCATTAAAAAATGAACATGTTCATGAACTGTTCACGAACACTTGACGAACGCAAAAGCACACAAACAAAAGCAAACGAATATAGACAATTGTTCATGAACATGACGAACACAAATAAACTTATAAACACAAACAAATACAAATGATTATAGATTTATTTTAGAATAAAATTTACATTTTTATTACAATAATTACAAATAACGCAAAAATAAGTAAGTAGTTAACAAAAATATCAAAAAATACTTAATATATTAGTCACAAAAATAACTAACACGCAAATTTAAGAATATAAACTACCACAAACGAACACATTGTGGAACGTTCACGAACGGACATTAACGAACATAAACGAACACATTACCGAACGTTCACCAATATAAATGAACGAACGCGGCTTGTGTTTAGTTCGTTCGTTTAACTGGATGAACGGAATTTTCGTGTCGTTTTCGTTCATTTACTAAATAAACGAACATGAACGAACTTCCCGCCAAACAGTTTATGAACTGTTCGTTGAACGTTCAGTTCATTTGCTGTCCTAGCCGTGACCTAACAACGACTCCTAGTTAGTTGTATAGTCATTGCATACTTGCTCTTGAATTCTCTTTGAATTATCTAATTGAACATTTAATCAGTGCCATCAAAATATTTGAATCTGACAATGAACTTTACACCGTTTGCAAGTGATATCTGGATGATTTAAATTCTAAAACTTAAAGTCTAACCTAACAATTGGATTGACCATAACCACACGGAGCAATGTCTACTTTCTATTAATACATACAAGTGCAGTTACTTATCGAAACCACACGGAGCCAGGATCAGCTTAACTTTTTCTAGGGCCCTAATAGAACTAAAAAAATAAACCTTTTTGTAAAACGCAATCTAAATAAAAACAATCTAATCAAATTTCTTTGAACAAAAGCAATAAACCAAAGAAAATTTGATATACTAACCGTGAGTTGTTGATAGTTGATTTCTTTGAACAAAAAAAAGGCAAAAAAAAATTCAGATTGATAGAAGAGGAAGGAACTTAGGAAGGATCGTTTGCTTTGTGAATTGTGTGGTTGTGTTTCTTCAATAACATATCAATCATCAAAATTTCCATCGGGACTCAACTATCAAGTATTATTCTTGTTTCAAATTTTATTGACCCATAAAATAGCAAACTCGTTATAATTTCTTTTAAAATTGTGGGCCCTTATTTTTAGGGGTCTATAAGTATGTGATGTCACAAATTACGTTATAGAACCGACCTTGCACGAAGCAACGTCGACTATTTATTAATAAGCCCATGAACATCCTTACCCTATCATAACCCTTAAAACCATAGCAACCGAGAACATATTCACACATACCAAATTAGGGAATGATATGAACTCTTTTTGCAACTTTTGATCTTGATCTGGTTCGGTTATAACTTATAAGTCATTAACATGCCTTCCGATACTTATAACCCAAAATACTATTACTACTAGTATTAAATACTTAGTGTGGATAGTTTAAGCATTTAAAACCCAAAATATACTAATATGAAACATTTTTTATTCTCACATTGCACACTATTAACCTATATTATTAAAGAGAAATGGGATGAAGCAATTACATTTCTTGTTTTTATTGGGCAAACACGGGGCATCCTCGCCTCTAGCGGTCCTACACTGTCGAAGGTTCTTGGTTCTGCTTATAGAGAGAGAAAGAGTGCATCTGTGGTTGTTGGTGTCGGGGACGGAGGGGGCGGTGGCCGCTCCGGCTTGTTTCTTTTAATTTTTTAAGTTATAATTTCTAGTAAAATAATTATTTTCAAGAAAATTTAGTTTCTTCTTATAACTTTTAAACTACAGTATTTTCTAAACCCCAAATATAATATGATGTTTTAAGTATTTTCATATACATTTTGACATAAGTTTTATTTAAGAGTAAAATGTTATTTTCATCTCTGACATTTTATTGAATTTGTCATTTCAATTCAATTTTTTTGTCATTTTAGTCACTGTGGTTTACCAAATGTTGTCATTTCCATTCACTACACTAACTTCGTTAAGTTCTTTGTTAAATATGAGTGTCTTTTAGTCTTTTTAACACCCTAATTGTCCATTAAAAAATCAATCAATAAAATATTTAATTAAAACTAAAAAGAAAAAATATGAAGTAACTAGTGAAACCAGACGCTTCAATTTAAAAGTTTTAATTAACGCTAACTAGTTTAGAAACCCCTTTTACTAGACATGTTGTATGAAAAAATTAAATAATATTATTTAATAATATTAAAAATTAAAAAAAATTGAGAGAAAAATATGCTTAAAGTTACATAAAATTAACCCTTAAGTAATTAAACAACAACACTAATTTTCAAAATTTCTGCAGGATCGATGTTTGTCACTAAACACTTATGTTTTTCCCTCAAACTCACCTAGAACAATACTCTGATTAAGATAGAATCAATAAGAGTTAATCACAATATAGAAAGTAATGAAGAACACAGGAAGTAATTTTCAAGATACTTTTATATATTGCTTCTCAACTCAATAATACAAGACTCTTACAAGCTGTGTGGAATGAGTTACAAAAAGAACCTAATATATACTACTACTGCCAGATATACTTTGATACCAGCTAGGATCCTATAGCTAAAGTTTATACTACAAGACTAAGTTTAAGGTATCTTGGATAAAATCTTATCTGAGATTTGGTAGTCAGGACATGTCCCTAACTTACCTTTTGTCACCAACTAAAGTTGGTAATTTGTACTATCATGAAAAGGTGAACAGTGGAATAAAGTATGGTAAACTGCATGGCTCTTTAGGAAGAAGCCATACAGTATCAGAGGTCTGCAGCGGAGTGTCAGAGACCATACCTGTGTCCACTGGTTCATAGCAGTGTCTTCCGAAGGTTAAATGGCTTCGGAAGAGTAAGTACTTCCGAAGCCACTTATACTTCGGAAGAGACTGCTTCTTCCAAGGCTTGGAGACTTCTTCTTTTCAACATACTTCGGAAGTGGTCTTCAGCTTATTCTTCTAAGACTTGAACTTCGGAAGTATACACTTGACTTTAGAAGTTTTCTGTCTTCGGAAGTTAATCTTTCACATTGTCTTCGGAAGAACTCTACAACCTTCGGAAGTTCCATGTTAAGCTTCGGAAGCCTTTGCCTGCAGCACCAAAATTACCTAAGTGACTTAGTTTTGGTTGCATTAGCCTTCTTCTTGATCCAACAAACTTCCCATAGGCTGATGCTACCAAAACTTCACTTGTTTCTGCTTCTCAAAACTTTTAGCACCAAGGAGAGTAAATATTTGTCTGTCTCCTTGTTCTTCCCTGATGTGGTGCTGAAAAATTTGTACAGATCCTTGGTAGACAAGAATCCAGTCTGTCACCTTGGATAACATGTACCCTCTGTTGTTGCCCTCTAAAAAGAGTTAGTTGATGGGAACTGTAATCATATTCCCATCTAACTATAGGTTCTAATTCTGGACCCTCCACCATTTGTAGAAAGGCAGTGCCTTTGGTGGGAGGTCTTTCTTGTCTTCCTGTCTTCTCAATCTCAACTCTTCTTCAATCTTGGCCTTTGCAGTTAGCTCAACTTAGTAAAGGCTGCTAAGATGATTTCTGATTAGTGCAGCAACTTCAGAGTTGGAGGGGTTGGAGAATGGCTTCTCTGCTAACTCAGCAATATCAAATCCGCTGGAGTGTAGCAGAGAGGTTGCATTAAGTCTATTGACTTTGACATTTTCCCTTTCCACAACAAAGTTATGAGAAATTTCATCAAACCTCCACTGGACTATTTTCTTTTTAGGCACAAGAGACTGACTGGGAATCTTGTCCTCTTTCTTAGTGTCTAGCAGAGTCACCAGTTTCCTTCTAAGTTTCTTCTCTTCATCATTTAATGAATCTGAGTTAAGGCCTATAAATCTAGCTGCCTAGTCTAGTATTCCTCTAGGTAAATCAAGAAATTGATCTCTTGTGAGGGAACAGGAGGATCTATCAACATAGGTAATGTTGACAGAATCTTCATCACATGAGACTTTGCTCAGAGTTGTGCAGTTGATGAGCTTGGTCTTGATTACCTTGAACTCCTCAAGAGAGAGATGTTGAGAAGGCTGAGGCGATGGTGTGGATGATTGTTGGGTAGGTTGAGGCTCAGAGGTTCTGGCGAGTGTTTTGGGGTGAAGGATTGGAAGTTTGGGTGGTTGTGGTGAGGGAGAAGATGTGGTAATAGTGTGGGTTCAGGGGTGAAAGGCTCGGTTTTAATGGTGAAGGGTAAGGGTTCAGGTTGTGGTTGAGAGGTTGAAGTGAAGGTCATCCCTTTTATCCTTCTATACATCTCTTTCTTCTTTCCCAACCGGATGTCAGCCTTGATTTCACTGACAATCCGTTGGAGTGTCTTCTTAGACATGAGACCCACCTGCCTTCCAGAGAAGCCATGGGCCCGAAGATAGTCTTTCATCCAGGCCTTTTCACTGAGCTTCCTGGTTGCAGTGTCCCTAGCCTTTTCTTCCTTCTTATTCCTCTCCTTTGCCTTTTCTCTTGCAGTCTTCTTTCTTTCTTTCTCCATTTGATCCTGCTTTTGTTGTAGAGCCAGAGGATCGTCTCATCATTGTGTGGAGAGAGTTCTTGAAGATTAAAGCCTCTGGAGAGTAGGAAATTTATCATGTTTCTCCTTAGCTGCAGTTCAGCCTCCTTATGTTTTTCTTCTTCTTCTTCTTTCTCCAAGGCCAACCTGGCTTCTTCTTCAAGTTTCAGTCGGGTTTCCTTCTCCAGATTCACCAACTCTTCTAGTGGTAGTAGGAGTGTCTTTTCATTGGCAGCTACCATTTGGATAAGCTGGTCAATGATCTCTTCCTTTTCTTATTGTTGACAGCCTCCTGATTGGCTGCAGCTGCTTTTGTACTGGCAGCTAGCAACTTCTCAGTTGGAAGTCTTCCTTTATTCTTAAGTTTCTCAATCTATTCCTATTCCTGAAGCTCTTCCACAGTCATCTTTCTTTTCCTTTTATCTTTTGAAGATTCTGACCGTGGTGGTTCTTGGAGAGTGGATTCTGATTGTGAGAGAGGCAGAGATGGTGTTTGGGATGGAGGTAGATTTAGAAAGTTCTTCGGACATTTTAAACAGTCCTTCCGCAACTTCCATTTTAGCTTCGGAAGATTCAGCTTGTTCTTCCGAGGCTTTAACTTCAGCTTTGGAAGTTAGAGGAGATGCAGTATCTGTCCCAATTGTTTCAGTTGCTGGGCCATCAGTCCCCATTTCCCCTTCGAAATGAATCTTAGGTTCCATATGGACCTTAGGTTGACCAACTTCTTCCATAGTGGTAGAAGGTGCAGTCAGCCTCTGAAGCTCTTAAGCTCCAAAATAAAGCATTGCAGCATCTGGGCTTGGCTGATCAGTGGAGGATCTCAACAGAAACTTGGTGAAGAGTCTGTAGAGATCGCTGAGCATCTTTGAGTCAATTTGAAGAATGACTTGAGATGGCTCAAACACAGTAATGATAGGAGTAGATGAAGTTGAAGTTGAAGTGTGGCTCTGTTGTGGGTCCTCAAGTGTTTGTCTCTGAACATTCTCCCCCTTTTTGGTAGCATCATCTTGAGAGCTAGATGAGCTAGAGGAAGAAGTCAATGAGACCTGAATAGGTACATGCCTAATAGACCTCTCTGTCTGTTTCTCAGCTAGTTTGGCCTTAAGATTGTCAATCTCAAGTTGCTGAGTGGCGTACCGTGCTTCTAACCAAGGATTCAAGGTTTGAGACTTTAGATAGAAGGTCTTGAATAAGAGTTGCATGCTTCCCTCATCTTCTTTTAAAGAATCACGGGGAGATGAGGTAACACACCTGGTATGTTCAGCCTCACCACCAGATGTGGTTTCTTGGCACCCTGGTTTCCCGTGCTCAATGATGTCTCTTTTAAAGTCATCAAGGGCTCGGTTGCCGCAGATTCAGTCTGAGATGTGTTACCACTGTCCACAAGGTCCATTGAGGCACCTTCTGTAGTGGCAGCTAAATCTGCATGAGTTCCCTCCACATCAGTGGGACTTACCTCAGTTATAAGTTGCTGATGGGGGCTAGAGATAAGGGATTTCTCTGGGCTCTGCTGATCTTGAAGAGGGTGTTGTAGATCAACTTTGTTGCCATGGAGAGATGTTCTCTTCATCAGTTTTGAAGAGAATATCAGTAAAAGATAGGAAGGTTAAGCCTACTGACCCGGGACCTTGATCAATATCTACAGGCATTGAGCCTTTGGTGGGGCTGTCCCTAGTTGTTTGTTCAGAAGAGTGTAGATACTCATTCTGAAGGCTACTGGTTTGGGTGTCGGGCTCCTGGGTTTGAGACTGAGGAGACTCAAAACCCCATATTGAGGTCAAAAGAGAAGGATGGAGAGACCTCAGACTGAGTGGGAGCCCATGTTTCCACTCTAGTCTTTTTGGATTGAACAGGAGGGGCTTGTTCAATCAGAGTAGATTGAACAAGGGTTCGTTTAGGGCATCTTTGATATGTGATGGTGATGGGTGGAGAAGGCAGTGTTGGCATTATGGTGGTGGTTGCTGGTGTGGGTTCATCACTTGTGGGGTGAACAGAGATGTCACCAGGAGCTATGCGCTCAATCATACCTAGAAGCAGAGTGGTGTATCTTCTAGTAAAGTTGGTGGACACCTTTTTCAGGTCTTGAAGATGGTAGGCCACGTTTGGGACAGTCTAAGCAGCTGCACAGACAAGCTGCTCTAGTCCAACTCACAATTGATAATGTGTTGAATGAATCTAGGATACATATAGAATGTCTCCCTTGTAGATTCCCAATCAGATTGGTGAACACAAATCTTTAGTAATTGAAGCGTAGGCCTCTCACCAGTCCATGAAATAAGCATCCTAGTTCATATAGGATTTGATCCCATCCGCCGGACTTGTTAGACAAGCAGTGGAACAACATGCAGGAGGAACTTCCAGTTGTAGGAGAAGTTGAACTTGTATACCGTTGACCTGCTTATGTCTCCGCCATATCCCATTAGGATGTAGGTGATGTCCAAATCTGCCTTAGGGAATTCAGTAGGAGCTCCTTCATCATGAAGCTCTAGATGCTCCCTGATGAGTTGTTCAGTAATGATCAACTCCTGTCCACAAATGTTGGACCTCAGTACTCGAATCCCATTTAGGGTTTGGATTGACCATTTCCCCAAAATTCGGCCATGTGGTTGGAGTAAACAGTGGAGTTAACGGTAAGAGCAGTGGAGTAAGGTGATTGGGTGAGAAAGGAGATGATTTCAGGGAAGTCAGCATCTCTTGAAGAATCAAGAAGTGTGACTTGGTTGTGCTGAGGGTTAAGTGCCATTGGAGAAAGGTGAATGTGGATGATTTTGAGCTTGGGTAAAGTTAGAGAAGAGAGAAATTTCTAGGACAGTAAAAATTGCAAGTAAGAAGATGAAATTGAATAGTCGAGATTATTTAAAAGAGGGTGGGAAGGCGGTAACGGGGTTAGGATAAGGTGATGTGATGGTTTAGTGGATGAAATGATAGTGGCGCTAGGGTTAAAATCAGTTAAATAATCCGACATCATTAACAAAATCTTTTCTTTTTATAGAGTGGGGCCCAAGAGATTTACGTTACACAGTAGAATCTTTCTTCCGAATGTAAAACATTTCCGAACGTAATTTGTCTTTCGAAGCCAATTCTTACTTCCAAAGCAAAAACTTTGCTTCCGAAGGTTAGAGTTGCTTTCCAAATGAAGAGTTTGTAAACCTCGGAAGTAGATCTGATATGTAATCAATCGCTTCTTCCGAGACCAAAAGTTCTTCCGAGAAGAAAAATTATCCTTTGAGAAATTATGCTTCGGAAGATATAAAAATAACTTTTGAGGGTTAATTTCTCTTCTGAAGAAATTTACACTTAGAAAATTTTCAGAAAGATCTTTTGTAACAGGGCTTAAATTGTATTGACAGAGGACATTACATATTAAAAGGTTTTCAAAAGAGGTGATCTAATAAATGTTTATCATCCCAATAGCTATTATGAGCTACTTAAATCTTTGCTCATCAAAAGCTTTGGTGAACAAATCAGCATATTGTTCATTTGAGTCAACTTTGATTAGTTTAATTAGATTTTTCTCATGAATATCTCTAATGAAATGGTACCTGATGCCAATATGCTTTGTCTTGGAGTGCTTCACCAGATTTTCACTAATGGAGATAGCACTGTTGTTGTCAATATGGATAGGAGTACTCATAAAGTTGAATCCATAGTCTAACATTTGATTCTGAATCTATAGCAGTTGAGCACAGCAGCTAGCAGCAGTAATGTATTCAGCTTCAGCAGTTGATGTAGATACACAGGATTGTTTCTTGCATTGCCATGAGATGATCCTTCCACCAAGAAATTGACATCTTCCTAATGTTGATTTCTTGTAAATATTGCAGCCACCATAGTCACTGTCAGAGTATCCATAGAGATTAAAATCCTTGTTTCTGGGATACTAGAGACCTAGTTTAGGTGCTCCTTTGAGGTATCTGAGGATTCTCTTAACAGCAGCTAGGTGAGACACCTTTGGAGCAGCCTGATATCTTGCACAAATGCGAGTAGCAAACATGATATCAGGTCTACTGGCAGTAAGATACATCAAAGAACCAATGATTGCCCTATACTGATGTTGATCAGTATCCTCCCCCTCGAGGTCAAGACAAGGGTTATGGTTTCTGGGTAAGGGTGTCTTTTCAGGCTTGCAATCCTTCGTTTCAAATCTTTCTAAGATGTCAAAGACATACTTGGATTGATTAATGAAAACCCTTCCTTCATTTGCTTCACTTGAATTCCAAGGAAAAAGTCCATTCTTTCCATGGAACTCATTTCAAACTTCTTCTTCATAATGCCCTCAAAGGCCTTACACATTTGGTCATTCGAAGAACTAAATATGATGTCATCAACATAGACTTGAACGAGCTAGATGTCCTTTCCAGACTTTCTGATAAAGAGAGTCTTGTCAATGGTACCTCTAGTATAGCCATTCTTCAGAAGAAACTGAGACAGAGTCTCATACCACAGCCTAGGTGCTTGGTGCAGCCCATATAAAGCTTTATCTAATTTGCACACATAGTTGGGGTGTTGTGGGTCTTCAAATCCTGGAGGTTGACATATATAGACTTTCCTATCTATATCCTATATAGAATGCACACTTGACATCAAGTTGATAGACTGTGAAGTCCTTGGATGCAACATAAGCAAGGAAGATCCTAACTGCCTCAAGTCTTGCAACTGGTGCAAAGACATCAGTATAATCAATTTCTTCCTCTTGTGTGTATCCTTGAACTACAAGTCTTTCTTTGTTCTTGATGATCAAGCCTTTATCATTTCTCTTGTTTCTGAAAACCCATTTAGCACCTATTGGTACTTGACCAGATGGTAGCGGACATAGGTTCCATACCTTCTGTCTCTTGGATTAAAGCAGCTCCTCTTGCATCGATTCAAGCCAGCTACAATCTTTTAAGGCATCTTTTACCTTCTTGGGTTCCATTTGGGATATAAAGCATGAGTACAAGCAGACATTCCTATGATGAGTATGTCCTCTTGTTCTCACACCCTTAGTGAAATCCCCATGATGTTCTCAGCAGGATGAGTGTTATGAGTCCTAAGGCGAGGAATCACTTCCAGTTGTAGAGATAGATCCAGGTTGGACATATTCCGCTCAGGAACTGGAACACTCTGTCCATCTGTTGTTTCAAATCATTCAATGAGGAATGATTGAATGAGTGAGAAACATCATCAATGTTGGTAGTGAAGTAATATTAATAGTTTCCTGTTTCTTCAAAACACTACTTCCTTCTGCCTGGTGTTGTGGTGGATCACCCATGAGTTTTGAGGCTCAGTTGTATAAGCTTCACAATTCCTTGATATAGTCAAGCTATCATATCTGTGAATGGTGGAAACTTCGTTTGTTGCAGCTCTTGGAGAATCTGGACTAGGTCTGGGTAGCTCAAACAGTTGATCATCAACAGTAGCATCAGCATCATTTTGAACTCCTGTTCCAACTGAAACATTCTCACAAGAAGGTTAGAATAGTTTGAAACAATTCTAAATTGGATATGATCAGGGCCATTCCCCCTAACACAAGGAGTGTGCTCATTAACAACTATGTTGGATGAATCCTCAAATTGTTGATTCTTAATGTTGTATACTCTATAAGCTTTGGAGCTAGAAGAGTACCCAACAAAGATAGCATCATCAGACTTTTCAACAAACTTTGCTAAATTGTCTTTTGTGTTAAGTATGGTACACTTGCTGCCAAAGGACCTTAGAAATCCAATGAATGGTGGCCTCTTGTTCCATAGCTCATAAGGGTTTTTCCATGGGGCTTAACTACAAGAACTCTGTTCTGCACATGCATGTAGTGCTGACTGCCTCTGCCCAGAATGTTAGAGGTATTTTGAATCAGCTAACATAGTTCGAGCAGCCTCAATAAGTGTCCTGTTCCTCCTCTCAACAACACCGTTTTGTTGAGGAGTTCTGGGAGCACTATATTGTCTGGCAATCCCTTTTGAGTTACAGAATGAGTCAAGAATAAGTTCTTAAACTTAGTCCTTTGATCACTTCTAATGATTTTAACCTTGTGATCAATTTGATTTTCTATTTTAAGAATAAAAGATTTTAGTGTTTTAGCAGTTTCATCTTTAGTTCTTAAAAAGAATACCCATGTGAATCTTGTAAAATCATCAACTATCACATGGCAATATGATTTCCTTCCAATGCTCATTATACTTGTGGGAACAAAAAGATCCATGTGTAATAAGTGTAATGGAGTAGTGATAGAGTTAGCACATTTGGATTTATGAGATGTCCTGTGTTGTTTCCCTTTCAGGCATGCAACACAGTTATCTTTGCAGAAAAACTCCTTTTTGGGCAAACCATGTACCAAGTCATTTTTAGCCAATTTATTCATTGTCTTAAAATTTACATGACACATACGTTTAAGCCATAGTGTTGACTTATCACTATTAGCTTTGGAAAGAAAGCATGATACTTCACCCATTGGGGAAGCATTGTTCATATCAAGCTTGTACATATCCCTTTTCTGGGAGATCTAAGAAGCACCAATTCTGGAGGAATTGTCATCCCAGGTTTGAGGATAATGCACTCATGTTCTGTGAAAAGCATTTGGTGCTTTTGATCACAGAATTGAGAAACACTTAACAGATTGTGTTCAAGCTGTTTGACAAAGTGAACTTTGTCAACTTAATTTACCATTGGATATACTCCTTCTGCCAGAAATATATCCTCCGGCCTTACTCCAAATTGACAGGACCTCCATCATAGTTCTCAAACTGTTAAAGGAGAGATCTGTTCCCTGTCATGTGCCTAGAGCATCCACTGTCTACAATCCAGACATTGTTGTTCTTGTCATATGGATGTCCCTGCACATAAGATGAGATTGTTAGTTTTGTTTGAAAGCCCAAGCCTTGCTGATCTTGGGTTCTTCCAAAGATAGTGACATAATTGAACCAAATGTTATGCATGGGGGTTCAATAGAGGTCTTTGAAGAAGAGGTTTGGGCTGCACATCTTCCTTGATCTTCCAGTCCACCCTTTGGTTGATCTTGGAGGATGAGCTTGTCGAAGCTTTTGCAGCATGGCTATCTTTCAAAGCTTCTTTCTTTTCAGAAGAAGTCTTCACCACCTTTTCTTCCGAAGTAGTCTTCTTCTGGGGAGGTTTCGAGGGAATTTCTTGTTCTTCCGAACCTTAGTATCTTTTGCTTCCGAAGCCATTTCCCTTCGAAAAAAGAGTTTCTTCCGAAAGCAACCTGGCTTCCGAAACTAGCTTTCCCTTTTTCATTACTTGAACCGTTTGAACATGTCCAAATGTGAAACCTTCCTTGACTCCTTCTTTTCTAACATTATTTGCATAATGTGTGCTTGCAGGATTGTAGTAACAATCTTTTGACATGTGGTTTTGCAAACCACACATTATGCATGCAATGTTAGTTCTTTGGAATGTGAGGGTTGTTATTTTTTGGGCTTCTTTCTTCATCAACAACTTTTCCCTTCAACTTCTGATCCTTTGGTAGGACCACAGTGCTGGTAGTACACTCCTTTCCTGAATCAGAAGTACCTAACACTTAGAATCCAGCTGAGATAAAGACACCCTTTTGCTTTGGGTCAATCTTCATCTTGGACTCCGCCACCTTCTTGGCAGTTTTCCTAGCAGCTTTAGCTCTGCTTCTTCTGGCCTTAGTGGTTAGGATTGGTTCTTCACCAGAGGAGATGGGTATATCTACTTGTTCCTTCCCTGTGATGAACACTATTGTTGCTTCATCCTTCAACTCTAGTGAGGAAGGGTCAACAGTTGGAACCTTTTGCTCCTCAGTACCACATCTAGGTTGTCTAATGGACTCATAGGAGTGTGGTGGATCAATTTCATTGGCTCCCAACCCTTACTTGTTCTGATAATAGAGTTTGGAATGGGAGGATGATGCAAGAATAACTTGGAAGTTTTGCTCAGAAATAGCATGTTTCCTGGCCTGAGCCTCAGCAGTGACAAGTTGGGCTTGAGCCTCAGATAATTTGGATATCAGATCTTTGATTTGAGTCTTGTAGTTGGTGTGTTTATGTTTTAAAAGAGACACCGTTTTCTCTAACTCCTCAATTTTCTTTTGATAGTCAGATTCAACTCTTTTAAAATCAGATTTTAAGATGTTTAAAGACTCAATATCAGATCTGATTTCCATATTGTAATCCTGATAGAGTTTAGCTTTAGCTATACAGGCTGGAGTGCAGAGATGTTCATATACCTAGGCATCGTCTGTTCTGGCCATGAGAGCTTGAGCAGGAGTCACATCCTGTACCATGAAGCTCCAGTCAACTTCTTGAGCCATTGCAACTGTTTCAGTTGACTTCTTAGCGGGCTTTGAGGTTAAGGGATGTGTGAAGGCCTATGGGGTTCCCGGATTGGTCTTGGGAGCCTTGCATTCCCTTGCAAAGTGACCCAGTTGGTTACAATTGTAACACTTTGCCTTGGTTTTGTCAAACCCAAACTTGCTGGCAGTTGGGTTTTGAGGGAAATGTCTTCCAGTTCTCTTAAAGAACTTCTTCACTCTGTAAGTTAAAAGAACCATCTGTTGGACAATGTCCACGTACTCTACACCATCTGGACTGAAACACTAAAGATCATCAAAGCAGTATTGAAAATCACCAGAGTGTCCACTTCCTGAGACAAAGGCACAACTTTTCTGAAAGGAGTTGTGTTGAGCCTGTTGAGACCTTGGAGTCTTAGGAAAAGTGATGTAAGGTCCAGAAGAGCAGGATGGCTGCTGGTAAGTCAGGTAATGCTAAGGTTGTGGGGGTAATGAGCCTTCAGCAATCATTAAAGCGTTACTAGCAGGAAGACTCATGGGTCTGCTTGTTTGGAGGCCCTTCTTACTCTCCATCTCTAGGCGATATCCATCAAGGATGTCATAGAGTTCAGTCATGGTGAGAGTGTTTAAGTTCTCTGTCCTCTTGAGGAGACATAGTAGAATGTCCACTCGTTTGGAAGAGCACTCATGAACTTTCTAGTAAGATCTCTAAGTTCGAGAGTGATCTTCACAGACTGAAGAGAAGAGATAAAATCCATGTACCTGAAATACTGTTGGCTGAGAGTCTCTCCAGCAATATGAGTGAAGTTCTCAAACTGCTGCTTCAGCGAGTCCTTCTTTGAGTCATTGGAGCTTGAGTACATCTGAGCAAGTGCATCAAACAATTCTTTGGCAGTCGTGCAATGCTCGAATCCCACCATGATGGAGTTCTATATTGCAGTCATGAGAATGGTCATGGCATTGTTGTCGATGTCCATCTTCTTTCTGTCTTCATCAGAGTAATCCTCTACAGCCTTTTATATCATGGCGCCGTTTCCACCAGGTGATGCCACCTTTGGTTTATACGGGCCATTGACGATGGAGTTTTATATTTTGTTGTCTTGATATCTGATGAAGTCTTCCATTCTCCTGCTCCAAGACTTGAAATTTTTAGGAGTAATGATGGGAGCCTTTGTCATGGTTCCCATCTCTATCTCAGACTTGTTAAGGGACATTAGAGTGAGTGGATTTTAGGGAGGAGTGAAGAACAAGTTGATTTGGATGGTTAGATCACGCAATCAAGAGCCTGAGAAGCTCTGATACCAATTGCAGGATCGATGTTTGTCACTAAACACTTATGTTTTTCCCTCAAACTTACCTAGGACAATACTCTGGTTAAGATAGAATCAGGACGAGTTGATCACAGTATAGAAAGTAATGAAGAACACAGGAAGTAATTGTCAAGGTACTTTAGATATTGCTTCTCAACTTAATAATACAAGACGCTTACAAGCTGTGTGGAATGAGTTACAAAGAGAACCTATATATAATACTACCTACAGCCGGATATACTTTAATACCAGCTGGGATCCTATAGCTAAAGTCTATACTACAGACTAAAGTTTAAGGTATCTTGGATAAAGTCTTATCTGAGATTTGGTAGTCAGGACATGTCCCTGACTTACCTTTTGTCACCAACTAAAGTTGGTAATTTGTACTATCATGAAAAGGTGAACAGTGGAATAAAGTATGGTAAACTGCATGGCTCTTTAGGAAGAAGCCATACAGTATCAGGTCTGCAGCGGAGTGTCAGAGGCCATACTTGTGTCCACTGGTTCATAGCAGTGTTTTCCAAAGGTTAAATGGCTTCGGAAGAGTAAGTACTTCCGAAGCCACTTATACTTCGGAAGAGACTGCTTCTTCCAAGGCTTGGAGACTTCTTCTTTTCAACATACTTCGGAAGTGGTCTTCAGCTTATTCTTCTAAGACTTGAACTTCGGAAGTATACACTTGACTTTGGAAGTAGAGTTCTGTCTTCGGAAGTTAATCTTTCACATTGTCTTCGGAAGAACTCTACAACTTTCGGAAGTTCCATGTTAAGCTTCGAAAGCCTTTGCCTGCAGCACCAAAATTATCTAAGTGACTTAGTTTGGGTTACATTAGCCTTCTTCTTGATCCAACAATTTCGTCTTTAAAGAAGTTTTGCTTTAAAAAATATTAATTTTTTAAATCTCCAAAAATTTATTAAAATGTTTGTATTAAAAACTTTATATTTCATATAATTTGGTTTTTAAAATGTTTTGTTAATAAATTTTTATTAGGTTTGTGTCATATCATAAAAAAACTAAATTAAGTTATGATACAAAAGTTTTAATAATTTTTTTGGAGAGTTAAAAAATCAATAATTTTTAAAAGCAAAACTTTTTTAAAGACGAAAGTTTGAAAAATTATTGTTATTTTTAATTACTTAATGGTTAATTATATGTAACTTTAAGCATATTTTATCTCAAAAAATTATTTTTTAATTTTTAATAGTATTAAATAATTATTATTTAATTTTTTTTCATACAACAGGTGTTGTAGACACCTAGACGGGTTTCTAAACTAGTTAACGTTAATCAAAACTTTTAAACTGAAGTGTGCGGTCTCATTAGTTGCTTTATATTTTTCTTTTAGTTTTAATTGAATATTTTATTGATTAACTTTGTTTTAATTGGACAATGAGGGTGTTAAAATGACTAAAATACACTCGTATTTAACAAAGAACTTAACGGAGTTAGTGGAGTGAATGGAAATGACAACATTTGGTATACCATAGTGACTGAAATGACAAAAAAGTTTTGGATTGAAATGATAAATTCAACAAAACGTTAGGAATGAAAATGACATTTTACTCTTTATTTAAAATCAAACCAGGTCAATATAATATATTTTTGCATTTTTTAAATTGATTTTTGAATTACTTAATACTAATTTTCTACAACAAAATTCATTTTCGTAGATTGTGAATATGCCATTGGAACTTATTTTTCATCTATGTTTTAATATTTAAAACTAAACCGTCGTAATTATTATTTTCGTACTTATTCATAGCATGTGGGCTGGTTGCGCAAGTCTGGTCAAATATAAACTCGTGGTGTAACATAAATCAGGTGTTTGCATTCTCTTTTAGAGATCTTATGGATATTCCTTACTTAGTGAGAGGCAATGGTTGTTTCAAAAAAAAACAATATATGTTATTTTCTTGACTATCAGATGCTAGATGCTGTATTTGGAAACATAGAAATGAAATTATTTTCTGTCAACAAGATCTTGTGTGAGATAAAAGTTATGGTGCTTTATGGTTAAGAGAAAGAAGTAAAGGGAGGAGGTCTATTGGACTTTGCAATTTTCCTATTGAACCAGCCTGATTGTTTTGTTTGTTTTGTGCCTTTGTTCTTATATTTTATTTTTGTGTTCCCTCCTGTACTGTTTACTGTTTTGGGGTCTAGTTTCTTGCTACCCCTTATATCTATAAAAAAAAAAAAGAAAAAATGTTGAAGATACTTGTTGGTCCCTACTTTGAACCTCCACAAACACACATGTAGGTTGTAGCCATCAACAACACCCTAGTACTACAATGTGTAAGGACAAAGAAGTGATAGCTTTGTCTGTGTGACATACCATGGTTGTTAAAAGTGGTCTCCTAGTGGGACTAGGCAACAAAATAGATCTAGTTCTAAATAAAACCCTTCTATTAAAAATAATAAATCCCTGTCAAAATGGTTCAAGTGTGGTAAATGGTTTAATGAATAATTTTCTTATTGACTTCAACTAACTATATATATTTACATCTTTATAGTAAAGCTGCAACAGATTATAAATGAAATTATGAAGAAATTAAAACTACTGATCAGTTAAGTCTTCTTCTATGTTGTTATACTCAATCAAGTCTTCTTCTCTGCTACTATGCTCGATCAAGAAGACCATTCTTCTCTGCTCCATAAAGTTAAGTACGTTCATGTTATTGCTTCTTTTTTATTTCATTGTTTTCTTTCAATGTTACAATGTTATACATAGTTGAATTGTTTTGCTTCACTATTTTAATTAGTGTTTCTGTTTTCGATTATAAATTGTGGTATATCATTTTCCATATTTTTAATACAAATAGAAGCTAACTGTTACAATGAAGCTCTAATCATTGTTTTACTTATATGTTTTTAAATTATAATATTTAATTGTTTATTGTTTCATTGTTTCTGTTCCATAAAAGTATAAATTGTTATGGTTTACTGTTTTACTATTTTACTATTTTGTTTTCAATCAAGAAGACTAGTCTACAACGATTTTATCCTCTGTTTTTGTTTTCGGAATAATTGACAAAAGCTGAAAGTAACTCTCACCTTCACTATCCCTTAAACGCAGTTGATTACTACCTTAACCCTGAGTTATATTACTATAATGAGGATATTGAGAGTGGCAGAGAAGTGTCACTTGGTTTGCATGAATGCGTCCCTAGCAAGGAGAAACGCGATTTGATGATGGCTGAGTTGATTCTAGGAGGGTTTTGGTTTAGAAGTAGGGGTGCAACAAGATGAAAAAATAGCTCCTGATAAGTTATCTTAGTTACATTTCTTTAATTATTTATTTTATTCTTATACATGTTGAATTTCATGATATGTGATAGCTAAGTGGTGGAAGTTGTATGGCAAAAGGATCTTGAATTTACAACAATTACCTATTAGGGTTCTAAGTTTGAACGGAATCAGAGCACCTTTGAGCATTTAAAAGATTCAACCTTTAAGATATATCTATGAATTTTGATTCTTATCGTCTAATACTTTTCATCTTAAAAGATTCATTCAAAGAAAAGAAAAATACATCAACAAGTTGAAAAAAGAAAAATCGCTTGAACCACTTCTTCTCACCTTTTAGCTAGTTGGGAGTTTCTAGAAGTTTCTCTACCAAAGTAAACGATGAGATCAGTATGTTGCACAACGCCTAATATTTGTCCAAAAGATGAGGCTACCATATCGCACATGATCAACAAATGCTCCATTGTTTTCTTTCTCACTTCATTCTCCTCTTACACTTTTAATGTTTCTCTCTATTCATCCTCTCACATACATTCCTATTTTCTCTCTTATAGTGGTGCAAACACCAACAACCATTTTATGTATTGTAAAAAAGTTCTTTTTACCTAAATTCCTGTAAAAGAATTGTATAAAAGCACCACACAAGTATAAAAGTAACAAATCTATATCAATAGTATATAATAAATAAAAAAGAAAATGTCACAGAATAATAATCAAGTTTCAAAAATGTTCTAATTTAATCACTCATGTATATTTTTCTCAAATTGGACCTACAGACGATCAAATCGAGTCAATACCAAATTTTATTATGACAAGAAAGTAATGATGAAAAAGACATTGGAGTTAAGAATTTAAATATATAAAATTACATTAAAAAATAAATAAAAAAACATGTTAATTATGAAAAAAATAAAACAAGTGCCTAAAATTTACATCAATGTTCTATATCAGCATCAAAAGATAGAAAAAAATACTTTTTAACTGAATCCAAAAATATAACATGCTAAAAAATATGTTATGCCTTTTAATTTGTATAAAATATAAAAATAAATGATCTAATTGAAACATTTTTAAAACTTGAGTTACTTAATTGGAACACTTTTAAAATTAATTACTATTTTACGAAGTTACCCCTAAATAAAATATTAAAGTTGACATAAATATCCTCTAGTTAACTCTAAATTGTATTTTCCATATTTCTCTCCGATTAAATAATAATATAATAATAATGATTTTAAATATGTAACTAAACAACATACATCTAAATTATATATCTTTTATTCTAATAATTTATTAAAACATAGTAAACTATATAATTTCTATTATATCATATCTTAAAATATAGTTGTATCATTTCTAATTATTTTTTTATACTATTAATGGGTAATGGGTAATATAGCATGTAACATATAACACATTCATATAAGTTAATGGTTTTAATATGTTCAAACTATTTCATGCATATAATCCATAAATTTCTAACCTAATATCGTAATAGATTAGACTTTACTAATCAACAAATACTGTTTTTAAAGTTCAATTAAGCCCTAAATGACTTGAACCAACCAATACCTAAAGAGCATATGCAATGCTGCCCTCGTCAAAACCTAAATTTTCTTCGGCTTTTGCATGATATATCCACCTTCCATCATGTATTCATAAACCATAGGATAAAAACGAGAATCAAAATCAGTACCCATAGTCGCAAGTTGAAGTCAGATACCAAACCCACAACAGAGATACAATAAACTAAATGATATATCCACCAAAAAGGGAAATTAAAGCTAATTTTATTTTACAACAAACACAGATGTTTAAAAATACAACTATAATATGTTCAATCAACCACACCTGACATTTTACAACAGTATGCATAAAATATAGCCAAAACATGCCATGTACCCCCAACAACCCCAAAACCTAATATTACATTAAAAAAAAACAAAATCTATGACTAAACTATATAGTTGTTATAAACGTGCCAAATCCACGTTTGGTAGTAGCAGAAATTGTACAAAATAGCAGATGGGCAAAGTTATATATACCTAATTTTAATTAAGGAAGTACAAAACCACTTAGTACTTGATGCTAGCTAGATATAGAAGGAGAGAGAAGTGGTTATGCAATTACATAACCACCATATGTATAACACTAACAAAAATCCGGATAATATGCTTACATGGTTCTTGCAATTCTTTACTCAAAATTGGTCACGGCCTCATATATTGCATCTAAATTCCCATATAATTCTGTACAAATATAACATAATACCATGTTCTACATCAGTTGATCAAATTATAGGATCATATTGAAGTCAACTGGTTGTCAAAACATATAAACTAAAGTTTAAACACAATATTCTGCAACTAAATATGACTACTCTAAACTACTAACATTGTATTTTGAAATAAAACAAAATTAAGAACGAACCAGAAAAGTGGGTATGCAAAAACGACTTGAATAAAGAGCCCGAGTGACAAAAAAACTACAGAAAAAGAAAGAAAAAAACAGAACACACTCTTCACACATATCAAACACATTCTACAGAATTAAAAACACGCGGTAGTCCAAGCATAATGATTGTTCCCAAAGTTCCATTTAATCATATACTAGCTTTATCATTCAATTTGTATCATACAAATTTAACAAAACCAGATGAATCAACATCCGAGTTAATAATTCTAAAAGCATCCAGTGATCTATAGTTCTATACCTGAGAAAATATTCAAAAAGAGGTCTAACATCGGCCTAAGTGCCTAACATAGTAACAAATGGGTTTAGCTGCAAAATACAACCATATAACACCATAGAAATCATAAACCATTGCACATAGCCACATACCATTATATGTTGACTGTTGTGTTAAAAGAACACAAACATTACTATCACACATATTTCTCCAGCTATTGCATAATACATCCGCTTTCCATCTCGCAATTCATATATCATAGGAGGGAAAAGAGAGTGAAAATCAGAACTACCAATCGCAAGCTAAAATCAGATACCAAACCCACAACAAGGATGCCATAATCCCAATGAGGTGTACCCCAACAAAGAGACAGATTGAAGCTTATGTTACAACATAAAAGATATTTAGAAAATACAAAGTAGAGACACATAATCAACTAGACTTGATGTTTTACAACAGTAGGCATAAAAATAGCCAAAACATGAAATTAAGAACAAACGAAAAAGCGGGCATGCAAAAACGACTTGAATACTGGGTATAGTGACATAAAGAGACTAACAAGAAAGAAGAGAAGTGAAGAGAAGACAAACTCTTGTTTACACATATGCAACACATTCAACATAATCGAAAGATGTACAGCAAGTGCAGCATACTGGTTGGTCCTCAAAATTGTAACTAATAACTGGGTCCATATGGTAGCTTCATCAGCCGGAAAGTATCATACAAATTTAACAAAACCAGATGAATCAACATCCTATAAGAATCCCAATAGCATCCATGTGATCTAACATCTGCCTAACAGATGGGCTTAAAATGGAAAACACCAACAAATAACACCATAGATATCATACACCATTAGAAGTTGTTTCAATAGAGCACAAGCATTACAATCACACATATTGCATACGAATCAGTAAGTCAAGAAGGACAGGAGGAGTTGAAAACATATAGTAGTTTAGCAGATACACGTAGTAATAGAAAAGGAAGAATTGACAAAATACACTTGAGAAACCCAAAAGCCTTACCAAGAACAGACACCCACCAAACCAAGGCTCCAATCACTTCATGGCGTCAACTTCATCAGCAGTGGGAGGAACTTCCTTGGTAGCCGAAGAAACAGCAACATAGCCATTCTTGCCAACAGCGACGTCATCCTCAACGTCATCGTCCTCATCTTCGTCAGAATCAGAGGCTGCGAAATCCATGCGTCGGTAGGAGAAGAGGGACCAGATGAGGTACATGGTTCCAGCGGTGAGAGCCCCGCATCCAACGCCGAAGAGTAAAGCCCCAACAATGCTCATGATATCCATCGTACGATCGCGAATTGAAGAGGAGGAAGAAGAAGAAGAAGAGGGGTAATAGGGTTTTGAAGAGAGGACATCGTCGGAAGACGATTGAATCGGGCGAGAGAATGACCTGGTGCGGTGGAACTCGTGGATTTCGGTGATGAAGAAGGTCAAACGAGGGGAATTTGAGGGGTTTTGGAGGGGAAATTAGGGTTTCGGAGGGGGTGATCGCCGCCGGTGGGGTAGTAGGAGGAGGTGGAGGTGGAGGTGATGAAGAAGATCGTCTTGCAGGGTCTTGCGGTGGCGGAGATGGTCAACACGGCGGCGATGACCGACAGCAGGAGGAGGGCGGTGGCGGTGGCGGTGGTGGATGCCATGAGAGAGAGAGAGAGAGAGAGAGAGAGAGAGAGAGAGAGAGAGAGAGAAGGAGATTTGTGCGTTTGTTTGTTGGTAATCGTGGCGTATGTGAATTTGGGGGAGAATAAAAGGGAGTTAGATTATTATTATTATTATTATATTATTATTATTATTATATTATTATTATTATATTATTATTATTATTATTATTATGATTATTATGATTATTATGATTATTATTATTATTAATGATAAATAAATAAATATATTGTGGTTGGGTACGTGGTGTGACTAACCGCTTATACTTGAATATGTATGTGATCTACTTTTCTTTATTTATTTTCTTTATTTATTTTCTTTATTTATTTTCTTATACGGCATGAAATAGGGTTGGTCGATAAGTTCAATATATGATGAAACAGGTGCATTTCAATTGTAAACGGATATATGACTAGTCTTTGTAAATTTAAACATGTCTATTTACGATAGAAAATTTTGTCACGGGTAAGTTGAAGGCAATTGAGTAAAACGAAATTCTAATTTTCTTACATTTCATTATGTAATATAGTTTGAAAAATGTTTAGATTTTAGATTTGGAGTTTCCTTGATGATTCTTTGAATCGTGTGTTCTCCATCTTCAAATTAAGATTGTTTAGGTGATACTTCACTTAATCAAAAAAGACAAAGGTTCATGAATGGATTTGTAATATCTATGAAATTAATTCAAAAATTGTGATAAATACATACCAAATATTAGATCAGAAGATTCTTTTTATAGGGGACTAGAAGTTAATATTAAAAATAAAGCTACAACTGAGTAACTCGTTGTTGTAAGTAAATTTTCTATTGAACTTTTATTTATTATCCTTTCGATTTTACAAGTTATTA
Source organism: Flaveria trinervia (assembly GCA_025506515.1). Lineage (NCBI taxonomy): Eukaryota > Viridiplantae > Streptophyta > Magnoliopsida > Asterales > Asteraceae > Flaveria > Flaveria trinervia. The sequence goes on along the minus strand of CM046447.1, from coordinate 68,432,441 downwards.
TTGCCAACCAAACTTATTAGCTAACTTCAATTACTATCGAAGATCAATTTTACTATCAAATTTAAATTATTACCAAGGTTTATTTTGAAGTAATTTCAATTATAACCTTAAAGTTTAACCTAATTTTATAGAACTTTGGTCAAATAACAAACTCAAACCTAACATCCTTTTTTAGTTAAATTAATTCAAGGTTGACATGTGACCTCACTTAACTTTATAATTGAAACCGTAGCAATTTCTAACAACCAACTCCTTCCGTATGATTTTGATATTATTTATCAACAATAAGCATTAATCAACTACTAGTCTACTAGTATATAGGAAAATTTAATGTAAAATAAAAGTGGAAAAGATTAAATCTTACTTAATATATAATATATAATGTGTTGTTTAAAATCAAAAGTTAATTTTTATAATTTAAATGTTGAGTTTAAAACAGTGTGAAGAGCGCGAGGTGTCTGGTAAGCTAAAACAAACTTATATGTTAGATTTATGTAAGATTTCACCAAGTGAGACAAAAAAAATACCAACACAAAAGTTAGTAATTCACTCTCACAAAACAATATGACGTGTTCATGAGCACGTACCACATCATGTTATTTGGAGCAGATTATTATATTGATTATCTGTTTGATTTAAGAAGATATTTAATAGTATAAATGTAGTTAGAAACAAATTTGTTAGATTAGTATAGTGAAGGTAATTCTAGTGGTAAACGATTTAACTCCCTTAGAAGCTTTTCCAGGGGTAATCTTAAAATTGACAAACCTTGTGAAGCTAAAGTGAGATTTTATAACTTAGAAGTCACCGGTAGGATTTTAGAATTTTTTAAGAAAAAAAAATAAGACTAGTACATTTACCTAAAAAAGAAAGTCATCATTTACAACACGACCACTATAACAAAGTTTAAAAACTGAAAGGGAAAATTGGCATTAAGGTCTCTTTCATTCCAAAAAAAAAACAAAAAAAAACATACTTAGTGTGTGTAGCACTGAATGTCATATTTAAAAGTTGACTAGCTTTGTGCAGCTTTTGATGTTAAGTTTGTGAAGTTAGAGCCAGTGTTTCAACTTAGAACTCATTTTAAAAATGAATGCAATGTTAGCACCAACACAAGAATAAGTGTACACCAAAAGTTTTAACATATTTCTTTAGATAATCTTACAAAAATTCATTATTGTAGGACCCACCATCAAGTGGGTTCTCAAAGGTAATGTTAACATGGTTTCTTTTGAACAAAGCTAAAACAAATAGTCTTTTACTAGGATAAAACTCTTAGATACAAGGTAATAACCATGAAAATCATAGAAAAGATAATACACTTGTCATCGTAAATTAGTCTTCATGGTGTGAAGGTATCATATGTAATTCGCAACCAACTAGTTGTAGAGATGAAGAAATGCAACATAAACGAAAGTCTTCATGGTGTGAAGGTATCATATGTAATTCGCAACAACTAGTTGTAGAGATGAAGAAATGCAACATAAACGAAGCTTCCACAAAGCTGAAGGATTTGCGTTGTGTGCGAGAAGATAAAGAAGTGTGTTTGAGAGATGACAAAATTCTAAGCTGGAAGCGGATTAAAATATCCAAGGCAAGACTTGAGGATGCTAGCTACAACCCCTTGAACTTTTCAAACTTTACCATTCCAGCCCTTATAGAGTTTCGATATAGGAACAACTCATAGATGCTAAAAATAAAAACAAATATAATTATGAAATAAATTTACTGGAGATAAGTAAATCTATCATCATACCGTCAAATTTAACAATTTTAACAGGGAATTAACTTTTATTTCTAGTTGTGAACTTGATTTATAATAGTCAAGATGATCATATGACTTCAAACTTTCTACTAGAGTAAGATGGTTGATGGTCACAAATAGTGGTGATTATGATGAACCATTCACCAAGTCACAAGTGGCCAATGACAGGGAAAAAGGTAAGTTAGGTTGCTTTGGTTTTATTTGACTTGGTTATTCGTGTTCTTAGGCTAGCACCTTTGTTGTTATTAAGTCGTGAATATCTTAAGTGAAATCAACCACATCATCTTACAAGATGATAGGTAAGATTTTAATGGGTTTAAATCTTTTTATTCTTCTACTCAATCACTTTGTTATTTCTTTTATTATTTACAACTAGACTCCTTAAAGGATGTCTGTAATGAAAATTAAAGATAGTGAATCATGGTTTTCATATTGCATTGCATCGGAAACCGATTTTTTAAAAGTATCATGAAATCAAAACAGTGATATCAAAGTCACTTTTGCAAGACTTAGGAAACTTTAATCGGTTATTTTATGAAACAAGTTGAAAATTTGGATATTTTCAAGTAAAGATTGAAGTTTTTTTTTTGAAACTACAATTTGTCTTGTTATTACCAATATTAGAATTGATATCTGTTGGGAAACGATGCATCCTCGTATTTTTATGATTATTTTGTTTTTTGTAAACTAAGCTTCTAACCCCGATCATAATGGTTGATTATGTAAAATCAACAACATGATGTTTAGGATTAGGGGTCGTGTGAGAAGCGAGGTGGAATAAGATAAGTACCCAAAAGGGTATATGAGTCAATATACACCATAAGACATCCACATGGTATGGGTGGGGCACCTTGGGTTTAATAATTAGTCACCTAAAGGATAAAATAAAGTAAAAATTTTGACATTTGAACGTCTTATAAAATTATACGCAACAAAAGATTATAAGTTACATGTTATTTTAGGTCTTAAAAGCTAAAATCTCACCAAGATTTATATGTAGTATGTGAAACTTAAACCAACCATATGGTATTTAGAAACAACCTTCATAGAGAATTCGTTGATACTAGCTTATGAAGATGGAAGAATCCAAATGTGATCTCAAATCAAAGTCTAACAGATCTTGCTTAGTCTCGAATGTTGTGTAAGACCTTAACCTCTTTAATCTTGTAATTCTTATACTCCTTTTTGAATTGCAGGAACTCTAACAGTGCACATATACCTTTAACCAAATAAACTCAAAGTTGTTCTTGACAAATGGCAATAGATCGGATGCTTGAACGGTCATTTTAAGTCAAGTCATTATGGATATCCCTCACAAATCAAAGAGTGCAAGTTTTTCAAGGGGAGCTTACGGTTTAAATATTGCCTTCCACTTAAAGTTATATATTTGAATGGAGGGAAGCCCCTCAAAAGGATACTATAAGAACGGTCTCTTATCTTAAGAGAAGAAAGCTCTACGCTACGAAAAGAAGCAGGCAGAGAGAGCAAAAAATAAATATATTGGTAAACTCCGTCATGGATGCACTTTTGGAGAGACAGAGGAAACGGCTAATCACGTGTTAACCACCTGTTATGTGGCTACTTTGGTGTCGAAGAAAATAGCTTCATGGTGCTAACTACCCTTGATTTTATCCTTTACCATGAATAACCTTCAAAATTCGTATATTCTTCCTGGCCGGGCAACAAATTCAAGAAAACATACATGTTATTGTTTTCTTATCATGCTTGGCCATTTGGAAAACAGGAATAAGATGTTATTTGAGATCAAGGGGTTTCTTTTCTTAATATATTGGAGGAGATTAAAATTCTCGAGTTTTTGTGGATTAACAATAGGGCTAACATGAAGTCGCTAGGTTAGGGAAAATGGTGTGCGGTGTGCCTTAATTATATGTTTTTTTCTTGTGATGGAGGTCCTTTCCTATTGATGAGTGTATTTCTTGTAGCTTTAGTTTACTTTAGCTTCTTTGTTGGTGGTTGTTTGAATGAATTTTTCTTGCCAAAAAAATGATAGCAATTATTGAGCATTTATCTAGCCATGGTTACAAGGTAGACCCCTATGAGGGTTTGGAGACAATCAAGAAGCAACAATGCTAGTGTTGATGTTGGTAGCTAGCACATATTAACCATGACATGAGGACACGAGACAACAACTTCATTATAAGAAGTTTTACTTACCTTATTTTAAACGATCTTATTGTTACAGTATAAGTTTGAATTGATTTCATTTCATGATTAGCTAATTCACCTGTGGTCATAACAAGAGGATGGGTTTGGTTATGCCTATGTATTCGATGTGATTTATTACCTTTGTAAAAATATGCAAGTGTTTGTATTATTTTGTTCGAGAATGATTAGAAATGTTCTTGTAGTTAGGGTTTTGTACTTGTGTTAAGCTTTTGTTTTAAATAAAATATTAATAATTGTTGAGCATGTTTTCAAAATTCATATTGTAAAAAAACAATTTAATTGAGGTAACATCCTAACACATGATCCTTTTTAGTTATGAATAACAAAGTTCATATGTCCAGATTCCTTATCTTATGTTAATTCTTTACTAAAAAGTCAATGATGGCTGGGATTACATTCTAGTTTGTATTTATTTCGGTCACAAGTCATGAAGTCAATATACACTAGTTTAGGCAATATCATAGTTATATTCTGTGTATCCAAGGATCACATTCAGGAATCATTACGTTGGTTGAAATCAAGTCAACGTTTACGGAATCAACGTTGGCTTGGTTTAATTGTTTGTATTAAATATCAATATCAATAAAGATTCAAGAGCACGTTAAAAGAAACACAATTAATGAACACGTATTAAATTCAAATGTATTTCATTAAAACGTGTTAATGATTACAAACAATGAATGATATTGAATTTTGTATTTGATGATATGACGGCTGCTAGGGTTTGGTTGTATGATTTGATGTGATGTTTTTCTGCTGTGGAAATGTCGTATTGCCGTCGCAGTCATCCTTGATTCGAAACCTAGGATCCATTTATATAGACACTAATGTTTATGTTAAGGAAACACCGGATCTCTTAGGATTTGAATTGTTTCTGTTAAGGAATCATTGGAATTCTTGGGATTGAATTGTTTTTGTTAAGGAATCCTGAATTTTTTTTACAAATACAAAACTATTATAATCTAACACATGATAAAAAAGAATTTATAATTACATTAACTATATAAATAATTAAGTCAGTTGTTCTTTTATTCTTATAAATCCAATTATCTGAATGTTTTTATTCAAAACATTTAGCAGTTACCCTAATAATTATAAAAAATTCAGTTGAAATTTATAAAATTTTAATATTAGCGATACTTAAAGGGACGATTAATTAGATCACAAACCTAAATATAATCAATTCAATCCTCGCGGCCACCCTAAGCCCTTAACTTCTTAATTTTTGTCAAAGCCTTATTGTTGGAGTTGTATACAATTGCTCGCCTGTTTATCCACAGTCACATCCTCCTCAAACCTAGATCTAATAAAACTTCAAATCCTTAGTTTAGGTATTACATTTTAAACGATTGATGTATTTATATTATGATTTTTAAATTTAATTTGGTTTTATATATTATTTTATTAAGTGATCTGGCTCGGACCAAACAACAAAAAAAATTAACAATATTCAACCGTACCTAAGAATATCCGACACCCAATAACTATTTTTTGGGTCTTTCACTACTTACTATCACTACGAGACTTAAATCGTTAACCTTATAAAGGACATCACTATATACACCACTAGATGATATCAGGGTACAAATATTTGGAGTATTATGTTTTTAAATACTTTTTAAACTCCATCTACGCTCTTGATCTTATGATAGTTTTATATGGATGAGACACACATATGGTGGTGGCGGTTTGACTTAGAAGATTAAAGGGGAGCGGGTGATGAAAGTATATATGATTGGCCATCTAATTTTTTATAATCGTTATTTATGAATTTGTTAATACATTACAATTTTGTTGTGTTTTTAATTTTTTTTGTAATTCAAATACTTGGTCACTTCGCATCCATTTAAACAACATAAGTTACTTGAAATTACCAAAAAACATAGAAAAGATTCAAATGAATAACCGCACTACAATTATTATAATCAAATGAATTAAAAGACATGTAAATCCAAGTATCTCAATCAAAAATTATTATTATCAATTGATTTCAAATTAATAATCACGAAATTACCATCAATCGTTATTTAATTGGTCAATAAGTAAACATCGAACCCAGAAAAAAGAAATAATAAATGCTCAAATGATTTCAACAATATGCAAAGAATAATGTTTTGAATCAAACGTAATTCACTAAAACTGATTAATGATTACAAAGAATTTAATAACTGCTAACAAAATTCTATGCTATGATTGTGTTTATGTTTTTTGGTGTGTTGATATGACGGCTGCTAAGGTTTGTGTTAATCGTGTGAAACGATGTGATGGTATTTTGTTGCCGTCACTTCTGTGTCTCTTGATGTGAAACTTACGACTCATATCTATAGACATGTGTGTTTCTGTTAAGGAAAAAAAATCTCTTGGAGTCTGTGATTGACTTGTTGACTTGAAACACTTGTATGATATAAATATGTGTCTGGTTCTTCCGCAGCTATGTTGTTCTTCCGCAACTACTTTGTTCTTTCGAAGTTACTTTGTTCTTCTAAAGTCACTTTATCTTCTGAAACTGCTTTGTGTTCCGAAGGAGTTTTCACTTCAGTTCTTCATGTGGTGTTTGTTCATCAGTGAAAACTCATTCATCCGTAGAAGATCTTCGGATGAATATCTTGTAAGTAAGATATCTACGGAAGAACAAAAATATTCATCCGTAGATGTTTTTTACACTTGGTCAATTTTAGAAATTGACTAAGCATAATGTTTGTACCTACACTCATACACATAAATCAACGCATATATGGGTTAACGTATATACATAATGCATGCATCAAAATAATAAATTATAAATATTTATTACATGTTGATTAAAATACTAAGTTTATACAAAATGATGTAGACCTATCATTCTTAGTCTAACAAAACATAATCAATAAGTCAATAATAACTTGCTCTAATTACAAAACAAAAGTGAAATAAAAGGCGAACCATTAGTTTACTATAATTTAATTACTTAAAGCATTATGACGCCATTGATACAATAACATTGATTTTAAGGTTAATGCAACAATAACACTCCAAATGCATTAGGATCTCGTAACAAAAGAGTACGTACACATAACAATGCATTACATACTATCCCCGATGCAAAGATCTCCTCCTCCGTGTATACATGGTATATTCAGTTGACACCACCCCCACACCATTTCACCACTCACACATTCTCTCACTCTCTCTCTTCTCCCATACACACACAATTACACCAACACACAAACATCCGAATTCCATAATCGTCCGATCCGATACGATCCGATACGATGGAACAACGATCATCTTCGCGACGAGATGCGAGGACGGACGAGGTGCATAACAGCGAGAGCGAGGGAAAAGGATCGAAAGACGTGGGGGAAATGGAGACGATCGAGAGGATCTTCGAGAGCAAGGAGGTGCCGCCGTGGCGCCAGCAGCTGACGGTGCGAGCGTTCGTGGTGAGCTTCGTTCTCGGCATCCTGTTCACGTTCATCGTCATGAAGCTCAATCTCACCACCGGAATCATTCCGTCGTTGAACGTCTCCGCCGGACTCTTAGGTTTCTTCTTCGTGAAGACGTGGACCAAGTTTCTCAACAAATCTGGTATGCTGAAGCAACCGTTCACCAGGCAGGAGAATACCGTCATTCAGACGTGTGTCGTCGCTACCTCCGGCATCGCCTTCTCCGGTACGTTCCCCGTTCTCCGTTCCGTTATCTCTGTATTTGATGCTTTCTCTCTCACACACTCCGTTTTCGAAAGTTTTGACGTGTTTAATTTCCGATTAGTTCTCGCAAACTGAATAACGAGAAAATATGAAATCAAGTTGGGGTAACGAACCGATAGGGTAATTAACCAATGATGCATTTACTGCATTACTTGATTAAATTTATACTTAAGGCTAATTAAGTTAATTAAGGCTAATCAAGGAAAAGAGGAAGTGATATAATACACGAGGAGATGAAGTATTTAATCTGTTTAGAGTATGTATGACTGATTTATTGGTTAAATCTGCATCAACTGGATGCGACTAGTGTATTCGCGTGGTGATATAACTATGACACGTAACGTACATTTAACCTGATTTTTTGTTTATGTATTCTAGAGTATTATTATAAGTTTATACTAAGATACACAACCACAACTAATATAAGATTGAATTCAAGTATTCAACCTAATACCTGTAAACTTACGAAACATGTGCTCAGAGCTTTGTATCTCATAAAACAATTTGAAGTTTTGTAATCTTTTATCAATTATAGAACAAGGAACACATGAGAGGAATTAGATATAGATGTAGTGTATATATTAAAGATTTCAAGAAACTAACAAATCATTCCACTCGTTTAAAAGTTGACAATGATGAAGCTAATCTGTGAAACGGATAGATCGGGGTCATCGGTGCATGAGATAATTCAAAGTTAGAAAAGGATAATTCTTAGTTATGACACAATGTTGATCTTTTATATACTGATAATGATTTAATATATACACATGGGTCAAAAATAAGAAAGAAATAACAACCAAGGCTACAATTAGCTGGGAGATATAAAACAAGAAACAATTGTAAATAAGAAGGAAATATATTTTGGTCCATTACTTCCCTCAAGTTCACGAATGAAGGTTGATAATATTGCCCAACTTGTCAAGTAGGATATGAAAGCAATGTGTCCGTAACGGTTTGGTGAAAACAACCATAATCTGTGCCTTTGTGTTAATTACCATCGGTTGTACCTCCTCTGATTCAACCATTAATTTAACAAAACAACAATTCATTTCATCGTGTTTAGTTCATTCATAGAAACAACAGTCTTGCCTTTGTGTTGGTGATGTATACATCTAGTGGCTTGGTTGTCACATAAATATTTAGTTGGATTAGCGCACAATATCCTTGGTTCACCTAGCAACCATCGCATCCACAAAATTTCACCGACCATGGATGTCATAGCCAGGTACTCGTCCTCTACAGATGAGCATGAAACAACCACTTGTTTCTTTGACTTAAAGCATTTACAATCCGTCCTTCATCTTGATCCTCATCCTTAAAATTATATTAAAACTTATTTTTTTTCTTTTCTCTTTAATTAAATAATATTTGTATCATATCATTATTTTTTTTCTCACTAACTAAAAATAGTAAAAAAATTAAAGGGGTTGTATGGGAAAACATAATATAACCCCTATAAATTTTTTTCAGTCACTCGCAATCATCTCCTATATTATAAGACACTAACTCATATAAAAATAAAAAAACAGGTTGTCAATGCTCTTATATGATATAGGAGCTCCCCCTAGCTAGGAGTAACAAGTACCCTGATTTCATTCTTCTTGTAATGGGGCATCCAAGCAAACCAGAGTAGTAGTAGGCTGTGAGGTTTGTTCCCATGTCTTTGGTGAGGAGGATACCCTATCCTGGTGTTGTCTTAGGGTAGGGTTGGCAAATCGTGTTTTTTTGTTTAACAGGTTACAGACAACGCGATTAGCACAAGTATTAAACATGAAAACGACACATTTAACATTTAAATTTGATGGTTTTAACGTGACAGTTATATGTTTTAGGTATCAAAAAGAAGAAATAATAAATCCAAGACTCATTTTAATTATTTTAAAAAAGTAAAATAACACATAATGCATTTTTTTGCTAAACAAGTATTATCATTTCTAAATAGGTACCCATTTTGTCAGCAGAACTAATGCAGGATAATCAATAAATTTGGATTTGAATATTTATTCAAATAAATTATCTTATTTAGTTATATTCTATTTTAGTTTGTTATTATCTTTAAGGTTGTTAGAAACTAGTATAAATATTCAGGTTTGTTTTTGTTTGTTATTAGTTTTTTATTAAGTTTTAAATTAAAGAACCTTTGTTCTTGAAACTATTTGATTCGTTTATCGTCTTTTATTAAGTATTTGTTTTTTAACCATTTGATCGCTTCCGAATCTGCATCTTTGTTGCTAACGCATTGGGTCAGGACCTTGGTAGAATAAGTGATGTTGGGTCTTGTTGCTCGCAAATAAAGAAGACTCCCAACAAGAAGCCGGACTGACTAATGTGGACGCATCCTTGGGCGGCCAGTCCCCCTCTATGATAGAGATGGTCTTAGGTGCTTTATTTGTAGTTATCACCCAAGACTTTCTAAAATTCGCCCGGTTGCCAACCCTACGGTTGCGGGTCGCTTTCTAAGTTGGCCCATCACATGAATCTGTTTCCTTGTCGTGCTTGACCGTCTTTTTGCATTATATTTGTCTTCAATCTAAGCCTGGATTTTACATTAAGATATAAGATACTAAGATGGTTAAACGTTACATGCCATGGAATTTTTATTTAGAAATTATGATTTTTTTAGTTTTACAATCTTTTTACTCAATACAAGTATAGGGATAGGGTTATAAAAAAGTTTATTCATATAATTTAACTTGCACTGTTAAGAAAATATATATAGAGATAAATATCTCAAAACTGTAAGTTTAGATATACCTGAATACATCCAAACTACCAGAAAAAGAGTATAATAAACAAATAGTTAAGTGAGTTGACCCATATTGTATAGGAGTCAACCTTTTTAGATAAGACCTTTATTTCAAGCCTTATTAAGAATACTTTAGAGTTGATTTCTGTTTTGTTGCTCGTGATTTGACCATTTTAAGATTTTATCCTATAGTTTCAAAATAGATAAAATCCTCCCTAAAGTTACTACTTTTTTTCAAATTGCTCATCGTTCCTAACTTCATTTAATTCTCACGTTAAATTAAAAGGGACCCACAACAAAAGACATAATTGTCCCTCATGTGAGGGGCACGTGAGCCGCATTTAACATGAGAATTAAATAAAGTTAGAGGTGAGAATAATTTGAAGAAAAAATAGTGACTTTAGGAAGGGATTTAGTTATTTTTAAACTATTGGGATAATAACGTCAAAATACCAAACGACAGAAGCAAAACATAAATTAACTCAATCCTTATGAGACATATAATTAGGTATTGTTATTTAAAAAAATATGACTAGAGGACTGATGAGTTGATGTTACTCGTAGCACTTATTACATCCAATAACATCCGTGAGTGCTATTTACAAATCACCTAGAAACCAAAATATTTTTAGTTCTTGCATACAAACCGTTCATAGATGATAAAAGTACCTACTTTATAAAATTCGGGATTTGATGAGTACTCATGTGATTTTGAACTTAGGCACTATGACAATACGCGACAAAGATGTGGTATCGAACTTTGTACTTGGCTCCATGAATTAGTATATAGATCTAAAGTTTGAAAATGGTTGTCTAAAGAATATAAATGATTCTCTTATATATAATCAGAAAATATGTACAAGCTTATATAAGATCCGAGTAGGTTGATCACAAGTCAAACCCAGATATATTGGTATGTATACGCCTATAAATCCTTATATCCATAAATCTGAAGAAGTTTTTAATTACAAATGCAATATATGTGAATAGTAATCTAATCTGGGAAATGTTAAAAGCTTAATACTTGATGCATGCAGTATAGTTCATAAAAAAATTAACAATCATAGACGAATCATTCATAGATTAATGCTATTGAAATAAGTTTCATGAACTTTTCATCTCTTCAAGTGTCAAGGAAGAATCTATCTCTAGGTTTGTTTTTATTGTAATAGTCTTTAATGTGTATCTAATATTAAATCAATTGCATAATCTACATGAGTGTTTGGTGGTTCCTATTTGCAGGTATAAGTGTAATAAGAGATGATACTAATGTTAACATTATCAAATACTTAATAAAGTAACAATTGCATAACATACAGGAGGGTTCGGTAGTTACCTTTTGGCATGAGTGAAGTCATAGCCAAACAGTCAAACGAAGACAACGCGTCCGAGAACATAAAGAACCCTTCTCTCGGTTGGTTGATTGGTTTTCTTTTTGTTGTTAGCTTCCTTGGACTGTTTTCCGTTGTACCTCTTCGTAAGGTAAACTATATCACTTACACGGTCACAAAACATTTAACACAAATCTTTCTATCTCAACTAATTATATGTTTTGCAGATAATGATCATCGACTTCAAATTGATATACCCCAGTGGTACTGCGACAGCGCACCTTATCAACAGTTTCCATACTCCTCAAGGAGCCAAGTTAGCTAAGTAGGCTTATGACCAAGTATCTAAGCCCACCACATCAACTTATAAGTCACTATCACTTCTTTTCTACACTGCTAAATAAAATGTGTTGAATTTAATTTAATTTAATTCCTTCATAGTTGTAAATAAACTTCACATTTGTATGTATGGAGGAATGTAAAACGCTATAAGATCAAATTTTCTAGAGATTATAGTCTTAAAAGAACATGTCCTTTGAAAAAATGACTATCACCTGCCTAGCTCAAGCTGTATATTGGCCTGTATTTGAATATGTGAGTTTTCTAGTAACGGGTTAATTTGTGTAAAATTTTGTTAATCTGTGTTGTAGGAGACAAGTTAGAACTCTAGGGAAGTTCTTCACGTTCAGCTTCCTATGGGGGCTGTTTCAATGGTTCTTTACAGCAGGAGAAGGCTGTGGTTTCTCAAGCTTCCCCTCACTTGGTCTCAAGGCATATGAACACAAGTCAGCATACAACATCTCACTCAATATATATCTTCCAATTATCAACCCTTAATCTCTTTCTTGATAAAATTCCTTTAACTTGTATCAACGTACTCTAGGTTTTACTTTGACTTCTCGGCGACTTATGTGGGCGTTGGCATGATCTGCCCATACCTGATCAATGTATCTTTGCTAGTTGGTGCCATCCTTTCATGGGGCTTAATGTGGCCCCTCATTGAGCTAAGAAAGGGTGATTGGTACCCTGAAGACCTCGATCCCGGCAGCCTTCATGGTATACAAGGTTACAGGGTAAACTCCTTTTTTAGTAAATATATATGGCTATCATTATTCATACAAGACAAACCTTGTGCACCAGACTCCCACATACGCGAGTTTGGGTTTCAGGTCATTTGACCTGTAACTACATGTATGCATACATGAGTTGAGATTCTGTTTTGCAACTGCAGGTGTTCATAGGCATTGCAATGATCCTAGGTGATGGACTCTACAACTTCTTCAAAGTCCTCGGTCACACTTTCTTCGGTCTATACCGCCAAGTTAAAGAAAAGAAATCTGAAAGCGAACTCCCGGTTAGCCGCAACTCATCGCCCGAGCTAACTTCTCTGTCATTCGACGATCAGCGGCGCACCCAACTCTTCCTCAAAGACCAAATCCCCATGTGGATTGCCATCGTTGGCTACCTCGTCATCGCAGCAATCTCAATCATCACACTCCCACACATCTTCCACCAACTCAAACGCTACCACATTGCTGTCATATACTTACTAGCCCCAACACTAGCCTTCTGCAACGCTTACGGCTGCGGGTTAACTGACTGGTCCCTAGCCTCAACCTACGGAAAGCTCGCAATCTTCATCATCGGCGCATGGGCTGGTGGCGAACAAGGCGGTGTCCTAGCCGGGTTAGCCGCATGCGGAGTCATGATGAACATCGTCTCGACCGCTTCAGACTTAATGCAGGACTTCAAAACCGGGTACATGACCTTAGCCAGCCCACGGTCCATGTTCGTGAGCCAGATGATCGGGACAGGCATGGGCTGCATCATCTCCCCATGTGTCTTTTGGCTCTTCTACAACGCCTTTAACAACTTCGGTGTCCCGGGGTCAACCTACCCCGCACCTTACGCACTCATATACCGCAACATGGCGATCCTCGGGGTCGAAGGCTTCGCGGCGTTTCCTAAGCACTGTCTGGCGTTATGCTACGGGTTCTTCGCGCTTGCAATCGCTATAAACGGGGTTCGGGATCTAGTGGGGAAGGACAAGGCGAAGTTCATCCCGATCCCGATGGCGATGGCAATACCGTTCTACATTGGAGGTTACTTTGCGATCGATATGTGTGTTGGGAGTTTGATTCTGTTTGTGTGGTCTAAGGTGAATAAGCCAAAGGCTGCAGCTTTTGGGCCAGCGGTTGCTTCGGGTTTGATTTGTGGTGATGGGATATGGACTCTACCGAGCTCGATACTGGCTTTGGTGGTGTGAGGCCTCCCATTTGCATGAAGTTTCTTTCGAGGTCGGTTAACGTGAAGGTTGATGACTTCTTAGGGTCTTGATTCTGAATGATTATGATTTGTGGTTTTGGTTTTTATTAAGTTGATTGATGTTTATTCTATGCATCAAGTACTGTCGATGCTAAATTAGTTTTTGGTATTAGCTATTTATTAATAAGTATTATATTCTCTTTGCTGCACGATTATTTAAATGTTGTTATTGTTTGTAGTATTGCATCATTATCATCGTCAACGGCTGCAAATGAGTCTCAAACTCTATTGTGAAACTTGAAATTTGATTTGAAGTTTTGGAGAAGTCGAAAACTCTTATTATTAAGCAAACTAGTAATGTAAGATTCTAGGGTGAAAACTTTCAGTAACATCAATTCATTTGTAATCTGATTTTATATGTCACCAGTTTTGAGCTCGATTTACATGAATTTATGTCTGGACAATATTCACATCTGAGTTAGCAATATATATATGGAGAGGGGTTGTATCGCTAGGAACACAACTTGGCTAAGTATTTGTGGAATACATAGTGCAAGCACATGTAAAACGTTGTGTTGTAAAGATATGTATGTGCATAAATGTGCAAATGAGTGTGTTGCGCAAATGAGGATGTCTGTAAACGTGTAAAGAAAAGGGCATTAATTCTCGATGACAAGAGCTTATGGTGACGATTTTAATATCTTCAAGACTACTATTAGACTATGTGTTGTATAAAAGTGAATGGTAATTATAAAAGTGCAAAATAATAATAACAATGTCATGTAGTTAGTGACTAGGCGCCACAAATCTGTTGATGATAGTGATCGTGATTATTTAAATTATATTATTATAATTAACTTTTTTATGTTTTTATTTAATATTTTGATTTGTAATTAAATTTTAACAAAATAAATTACACATATATTAGTTCAGGAGGAAAGAAACAGTGATAATATTATCAATTTATTAATATAATTAATAATATTACTTTTTGTTGTCTAATAATATTGACTGAATACAATATTTTTTATTTGAGTTTAAATCTAACGGGTCAACTTTGACACTTTCACATCTCAATATTCTTTTAAAACTTTATAAAATGTCTTTTTAATGTTTAAGTTTTTTCAAATACTACTTTTACTTTAAAAAATCAATCAACATATGTTTATTTTTATATAAGCTTAGAGATAATATGCAACGTTCGCCTATGTTTTATGTAAATATTGTTCATAAACAAGTCTAGTTAAATGTAAAATGTTTTCATTCGATAGTATAAAACCGAGTTACTTTACATTTTAACACATAAATTTAATTTGAACTAGTCAGACAATTGTGATATACATGTGTTACGCGACCAAATCAGACCAGCTGGTCCGGTTTGCTATGGTTCATTTTTGTCTAGTCGAACCGGCCAGTTCATCTCGAACCTGTGGTCGGACTGGGAAACCGGACCGGTTCGGACCGATTTTGGTTTTTTTTTTTATTTTAATGGGTAAAAATGGTGTTGAATCATAAATTAATGTGTTGCATATACAAATATAGTTAATTTTTATATATAACTATAAAATACATATAAAAATTACTTAAATTTAATTATATATATTATATATACAATATGATGTCATCCGACCGGCTCGACCAGTCCGATCACCAAACCAGTAAGGCGTCCAGTTCGGTGTCCGATTGTACCTTCGATATGGTTCTGAAAACATTGGTGATATACACTTTATAATACCCCATACGATGCAACTACACGTGATTTTTATGTATGTTTTGAGTTGGTTACGGTTCAAAAATATTTTATTTGGTTAAGAGTCGGGTCAAGTATATTATGTTTTCGTTTAACGTATAAATTACATTTTGACTTAAAATAGCAGAAAATAAGACGGCTCGATTGTTAGCCTATACTTTATCGTGCAGCGTACGATGACTCCAAAAACGAGAGAGGTAAAAAACTAGTTTATTAAACATAAAAACTATAATACAATGCTTTAAATAGCACTAGAAAGGTAGCCGCACAATACGACGGGTGATATTTTATATCCGGTACGTGTTTTTAATATTTTGTTATTGTTATAGTATTTTTATAAAAGTCTACTTTGTTTTTTCTAAACTAAAATATTAAATACCAAATAAATGAGTTATGTATGATTACTTGTATATTTACGCATTAATTTATTGTATCTCACAAAATACAGATCGGTTTATGAAAAAGTTACACCAAAACGTTTAAAAAACACAGGTTACAATTGTAGTTTCAAAAAGTTTTTAAATGTGATAGATTAAAAGATATAGCTGAAATCCTAAACAAATTAAGTTTTGTATTTATTTATAAGTAGATAATGAAAATTTTTATATAAATATTAATAAGTGTAAGGTTGATATATAACTAAATGTAAGGTGTAAAATGTAAATAAAGTTATAAATACTATTTTAGCCTCAAAATTGATTGTATCTTATACATTGAATTAAATATTTGTTCTTAATTTTATGATATTTTAAAATATTCCTCTCATATGCTTTCTATGTTTTATATATATATAGATAACTAAAACTAAACAACAGAAAATTATATTAACTGTCATCTTGTGGATGACACCTCCAAAGATGTCTACCACACTCAGCATGAAGATTATCATGTGTTTCTTCACATATAACACCCTCGATTTGCTAATCTTTCTTGTTGTTCATTAATCACCATGAGAGGAGTCGGTACGTCACCCTCATAGTTTTGACACGTTGCTCTTCTAAAATCTTCGTTTATCATGTTATGTACAAAAGTCATGTATTGTTTGTACACCCATATATTTATTGAATCGGACACAAATATATCTCCGTATAGTGCAATAACACCTTGTATATAACAATAACTATAAATTAACAAAATGTTTAGTACATATAGTTTAACAATAATGTAAACTAACAAAATATATGTATATACTTAAAACTTAGTAATAACATACCTTCACAAAAAATTGAAACCTATCCCTGACACTTTCTTCCACGTGGCAATATCTGTCGCAAGAGTTGGCATTAGTATCGTGTTCAAGTTTACGAATGACGAAGGTACACTTTTGTAGCACGATAAAGTCGGGTTTACCTCTAGCATCGTATTTTTGTCGAAAGAATTCAAACGATGGCTCTAAGTTGCAACTATTCATGTGATAGTTCCTCACATATTTGAAAATGTCTAAAGTCACATGTCTAAAGTCATATTTTTGTTGAAAGAATTCACTAGCTTTCAGTGGTCACGAAGACGTGGGTGTTCTTGATTAGGGGCGTGAATTTTCGAACTTTACGCGATGGTAACTTTACACGTTTCCAATATCATTTCGTCCTCTTTGGATGAAGAGGAAGATGATGATGAAAAATAGCTCAACATTTTGTCTTATTTGGTAGTATTGTTAAGTGAAAGGGTACGAGAGAATAGAAATATACTTTGTTAATTTGAGTAATAGGAGTAGATATATATAGATTTGGAAAAACAAATTGTTTTTCAAATTTGCCAATAGCGCTGCAAATAACCGAACAAACACAAACAAACTTTGTTCATGTTCGTTCGTTAATATATAAACTTGTTCATAAACTGTTCACACATTTACCGAACAAGATTTCTTGTTCATGTTCGTTCATTAAGAAAATGAACACGTAATAAACTGTTCACGAACACTTAACGAACATAAATCAACACAAACAAAAGCAAATTAACAAAACAATTATTCATGAACATGACGAACACAAAAAAAATCATAAACACAAACAAACACAAATGATTATAGATTTATTTTAGAATAAAATTTATTTTTTATTACAAACATTACACAAAATCAATCTAAAATAAATAAGTCCTTAACATAAATATAAAAAAATAGATATAATAGTCATAAAAATAACCAACACAAAAATTAATAATATAAATGAACACGTTAACGAACATAAACGAACATATTATCGAACGAACATTAACGAACATAAACGAACATATTATCGAACGTTCACGAACATAAATGAATAAACCCGGCTTGTGTTCATGTTCGTTCGTTTAACTAAACGAACGAAATTTTCTTGTTCGTGTTCGTTCATTTACTAAACGAACAAACATAAACGAACTTTCCGCCGAACGAATCACGAACTGTTCACTAAACGTTCAGTTTGTTTGCAGCCCTATTTGCAAATTCTTATTTTTTACCACCCAACGGTCATTTTGACCAACGACATTCAAATTTGATACCTTCTGCGAGTGTATGGTTGCCTAAGTCTGTTTTTTTCTAAAAAAATCTGTCACTATGATTTAGTTTTGTGAAAGTGTGGAACAAAAAGCTTTGAATGTCCATCCCCATGGTTGCTATGGCCTAAAGGGGTTGTTTAAAATTTAAATAACGGGTTGTGCTTTTAATATTTCAATTGGTTGTGTTCGTTTTTACCTTAAAACATTTAATAACAAGCCAACCTATCAAACCAGTTACAACATGTTTAACTATTTATTATAACTCACCAACCCTATTAACATGTTTAGCACTTGATCACTAGTCATCAATTTACTTTGATAAACGAGTTAAACATGTTATGTTAAGATTATATAGTTTTTATGGTTTTCATTTGATATCTCCTTTACATATATATTATATATATATATTATATATATATATATATATATATATATATATATGATTCTTGTTCATGTTGAACAATTAACTAGCCAACAAACTGATGCTAGTCAACCAGACATGCTAGACACCCCTAGATTAATAATTACCTAATGTTATTAAGTAATAAATGATATTATATCAAGTTTTTAGGTGGGATATAAAATTTAAGTTAATATTTGGCTTTACTTAAAAGTTCGAAACATATTAGGGTTGACAACTCCTCACATGAACTCGAACCCGGATCCGATACAAGAAAAACAGGTTTTGAGTTAAACAGTACAACCCATTAAAAACATGCCAGATTTGGGTTGACCATTTAAAAAGTAGATCGGTTTGGTTGACGTGATAACATATTTAAATAATATATGGTTTAAACATTAATATATGGTTTAAATACAAAAAATATTTACTCTAAAAAGCCTAAAAAAGTTTTAAAACGAATTATGATTGAACTCATTCCAGTTTTCTTAGAAGTCACTTGTCAAACTCTACAATCTTATCTTTTAGAAATTAGGTTATGTATTTTTACCTTGCAGGTTTTAAAATTTTATGTTTTCAACTCATTGTGTTTTTTCTGTCATTGTTATGTCTGTTTTGCTAATCTTTATTGTTCATGATTGTGTCTTATAACTCGTAATTCCTTCTCGGTGTGTCTCTTCTTGATTGTCATTATGTTTTTTTATAATTTTTTAGAATAAGATTCAAAAAAAAAATATTGATTATTTTGATCTCTTAAACAAAATAAGTTAAACTTTTGTAATGGTTGATCAGATAATTGACGAGCCATTGACCCACCCGATCATTTTCATTAGTCAAATAATAAAATTGAGATCATTTTTAGAAGAAAACTGATATTAAATGAAAAAACTAAAACTTCTTACGGGTTTGAATCTCTCATTATTTTATCATATGTGAGACTTAAAAACTAAAATGTCTAGCTTTTTAATTAAACGATATTTATCATATCTTTATTATTATAATTCTTTACGTTCATTTAAACCATTTTCAAAATATAAAAATATATGAAAATTGTATCATATTTTCTTAAATGTAAAAAATCACCCGAATCATTACCAACGTCGCATGGTATTATATTTCACACTAATATTAGAATTGGTCGAATGTTAGATGCTGTAAACAGGAGATTAAGATTGAGATTGAGATTGTTATTGTCAGGGAGAAAAATGATATGTTTATTATATATGAAATGAAAAGGGACAAAAAAGAAGACATGGGGATATGTAGCGAAAAAAAGCTTTTTGGGTACAGTGAGACTACAAGGGCAGGAAGATGGCAGGCATAATGTCTCTAAGAAACGTGTCCGCCATTACCATTTAAAACCTGCACTCAGCCACCATCAACATTCAACAACACCCACAAGAAGAAGAAGAAGAAGAAGAGAAGAGAAGAAGAAGAAGAAGAAAGAAGAAGAAGAAGAAGCGAAGAAAGAAGAAGAAGAGAAAGAAGAAGAAGAAGAAGAAGAAAGAAGAAGTAGAAGAAGATGATGATGACCGAAGTAGCAAAAGAAGAGTTGAAGATCCTCGAAGCTCAGCATCCGACCGATTCAGCACCTGAAGCTCCAACTTAAGGAGTTCATACATTCTGGACCAACAAGAAGACCACCAAAGAAGCAGCAGCAGTTTATTACATCTCTCATCACTCAAGGTATCTGTTCCCATTGTTTGATCGAAAATTTGGGATTTGGTGATTATGTATTAATGGTTTACAAATCCCTTTTGTTAACATGCAGAATCATCGTCAAACAGGAAGAGACGGAGAGAGGAGGAGGAGGAGGAAAACGATGATGACTACAGAAGAAAATCACCCAACACCAAAATCACCAGAAGAAGGGCATTATGATGCCATTCACAAGGTGAAGCTTGTCTTCTTAAGATTCAAACCTTCAAGTCTTTCTTTGCTCTTCTCACCACTAATCTTTAATTATCAAATCATGGATCTCGGACTAATTTCGTGTGCCAAATTTGTGGGTATGCCATTTTGGTGTTGAAATAGAAACCAAATTAAACCAGTATGCATTTATTACTGGTGTTTTTTCTTTGGTAGTATACGTATGTACGGCCATTTTGTCTCTCTGATACAGCAGCCTCCATATGTCTGGCTCATTTTGAGCCATTTGTTTCGGACATCCTCAACGTTGAAATTTTCACCCATGCTAAGTCAAGGTAATTTCGTGTGAGCCGGCTGGCTGTTTGGTAGTATTTGAATCCGTTTCTTAATGGTTTAACATTAAATGTTTAAATGATTCAATTCAGACATTTATCTTTTAATGATTAATAGATTTAATACTGAATAATTAAATTTTTTTTGTTTTAGTTAGTTATTTGTTTTTAAATAATTAAACGATATATTAAATCTTAATAATTCAAACTTACTAATATTCAAACCTTTTTCACATTTAATCATTTAAAAATCATCAAATTACGCTTAGAGAGCTCTAAGTCAACGTGTGTATTACTTTAATATATTTTCTATGTATATAATTATAAGTCTATGTATCACCAATAAATTTAAACTTTATCGTAGGAGTTTGATTTAACTTTTCTTTTTTGCAGGGGAAGAGGTTGGATTGTTTCGCTGTATAATTACGTAGCCTTACCTCCTATTTTTGCACAGGAAGCTAAATTGTTTTTCATGGCTTTGATCTTATAAACTTAAAAATCAATGACCTTAACATCTTGTAACCTTAAAAAATATATATACTTTTTAATAGTAATATTACGAAGAGGTTTGACAAAAGTTTTTTCTTCTTTGACTGGATGATAGAAGTCCTTGGGGTACTCATTGTTCATATGCATTGATAAGATTAAAAGATATGCATTGATAAGATTAAAAGATATCGTTTTATGTGCACATCTTTTGTTCTTTTTCAAGAATTTATTCATGGTAGGGTGTGTGGCGTGCGGTGTGGTTGGTGTAGTTAAGAGCATCTTTGAAACCGAAACCGCAACCGATACTCCGGTTAATCACACTTCGGTTAACTGTCGGTTGTGGTTAACTTTGGTTAATTAACCAATCTATTTAACACATGCTTTTAAATAAAAATTTCAACTAAAAAATTATTATCAGCCTATTTGTATCAACTTTTAACAATGTTCACGATTAGGTTTGTTTTTAAGATCCCACCAAAACTTAAACCAAATTCAGAGTGTGCATATAACAATATGTGCACGCATCTTGTATTAATTCTACTTATTTAGGGGTTATTCTGTATATAACTGAATCACTATATATATAAATATATCTTTTTGAAAAAGTAAATTAATAAGGTAACCATATGAAAGTATAGTAAAATCATGAGTAGTATTCTAAATTCTTTGCACATTAATGTCATTCAGTTCGATGCGATTAATTCGGTTAATTTGTACACCAAAATCGAAACTGAATCGCAATGTGCGGTTAATTGGTTATGCCTTAACCGAAACGTCAGTTAATTGTCCGGTTCGGTTAATGCGGTTAATTTGTTATGGTTCGGTTACATCGATTAATGTTAACCATAATTAATGGCAAGGGCGAGTTCTTAAACCAAGTATTTATTTGTATATGTTTTAATTTTATACTTTGGTTTCAATCTAATGACACTAAACTATGTTTTGTTTTCTTCCTACTCAACCAAAATATATAATTTCACTAAACAGCATGTATAAACTTGTGGGGTTTGTAAAAACATTACTATATCTGTTTCGGGTTTACCTACAAACATGAAACTTTAAAGAAATAACATTTTTATATTTATGCACGTGTTATTATAATTTCGAATTCATTTATGATTGAAACTAAATTTGTTTAAAAACAACCCACATGTTTACTGTGTATTTTTATTGCCTTTTGAGTTGTGTTATATTTTAAAATTTTCGTTTGGAACGAGTTGAATCAAATCTAATATGTTTCATTACAATATAAAAATTCAAATTACTCTACTTTTGACGTACTTTAATAGAAATGAGTAGAGTGAGTTTGTTTATGTTT